>CAMRHE010000531.1:0-600000 GCA_947044405.1 Leptodactylus fallax
TGTATCCAGAAGAAGGAGGCCGGACCCACTGTATAGCACACCTCAAGGAGGAAACCATAATCTACATTGTAACATATGTCCATCTAGATCAGCAGACCCCCATGTATCCAGAAGAAGGAGGCCGGACCCACTGTATAGCACACCTCAAGGAGGAAACCTGCACCTACATTGTAACATATGTCCATCTAGATCAGCAGACCCCCATGTATCCAGAAGAAGGAGGCCGGACCCACTGTATAGCACACCTCAAGGAGGAAACCAGCACCTACATTGTAACATATGTCCATCTAGATCAGCAGACCCCCATGTATCCAGAAGAAGGAGGCCGGACCCACTGTATAGCACACCTCAAGGAGGAAACCATAATCTACATTGTAACATATGTCTACCTAGATCAGCAGACCCCCATGTATCCAGAAGAAGGAGGCCGGACCCACTGTATAGCACACCTCAAGGAGGAAACCAGCACCTACATTGTAACATATGTCCATCTAGATCAGCAGACCCCATGTATCCAGAAGAAGGAGGCCGGACCCACTGTATAGCATACCTCAAGGAGGAAACCATAATCTACATTGTAACATATGTCCATCTAGATCAGCAGACCCCCATGTATCCAGAAGAAGGAGGCCGGACCCACTGTATAGCACACCTCAAGGAGGAAACCAAAATCTACATTGTAACATATGTCCATCTAGATCAGCAGACCCCCATGTATCCAGAAGAAGGAGGCTGGACCCACTGTATAGCACACCTCAAGGAGGAAACCAGCACCTACATTGTAACATATGTCCATCTAGATCAGCAGACCCCCATGTATCCAGAAGAAGGAGGCCGGACCCACTGTATAGCACACCTCAAGGAGGAAACCAGCACCTACATTGTAACATATGTCCATCTAGATCAGCAGACCCCATGTATCCAGAAGAAGGAGGCCGGACCCACTGTATAGCATACCTCAAGGAGGAAACCATAATCTACATTGTAACATATGTCCATCTAGATCAGCAGACCCCCATGTATCCAGAAGAAGGAGGCCGGACCCACTGTATAGCACACCTCAAGGAGGAAACCAAAATCTACATTGTAACATATGTCCATCTAGATCAGCAGACCCCCATGTATCCAGAAGAAGGAGGCCGGACCCACTGTATAGCACACCTCAAGGAGGAAACCAGCACCTACATTGTAACATATGTCCATCTAGATCAGCAGACCCCCATTTATCCAGAAGAAGGAGGCCAGACCCACTGTATAGCACACCTCAAGGAGGAAACCAAAATCTACATTGTAAAATATTGTAACATATGTCCATCTAGATCAGCAGACCCCATGTATCCAGAAGAAGGAGGCCGGACCCACTGTATAGCACACCTCAAGGAGGAAACCAGCACCTACATTGTAACATATGTCCATCTAGATCAGCAGACCCCCATGTATCCAGAAGAAGGAGGCCGGACCCACTGTATAGCACACCTCAAGGAGGAAACCATAATCTACATTGTAACATATGTCCATCTAGATCAGCAGACCCCCATGTATCCAGAAGAAAGAGGCCGGACCCACTGTATAGCACACCTCAAGGAGGAAACCAAAATCTACATTGTAAAATATTGTAACATATGTCCATCTAGATCAGCAGACCCCATGTATCCAGAAGAAGGAGGCCGGACCCACTGTATAGCACACCTCAAGGAGGAAACCATAATCTACATTGTAACATATGTCCATCTAGATCAGCAGACCCCCATATATCCAGAAGAAAGAGGCCGGACCCACTGTATAGCACACCTCAAGGAGGAAACCATAATCTACATTGTAACATATGTCCATCTAGATCAGCAGACCCCCATGTATCCAGAAGAAAGAGGCCGGACCCACTGTATAGCACACCTCAAGGAGGAAACCAGCACCTACATTGTAACATATGTCCATCTAGATCAGCAGACCCCCATGTATGCAGACCCCCATGTATCCAGAAGAAGGAGGCCGGACCCACTGTATAGCACACCTCAAGGAGGAAACCAGCACCTACATTGTAACATATGTCCATCTAGATCAGCAGACCCCCATGTATCCAGAAGAAGGAGGCCGGACCCACTGTATAGCACACCTCAAGGAGGTAACCAGCACCTACATTGTAACATATGTCCATCTAGATCAGCAGACCCCCATGTATCCAGAAGAAAGAGGCCGGACCCACTGTATAGCACACCTCAAGGAGGAAACCTGCACCTACATTGTAACATATGTCCATCTAGATCAGCAGACCCCCATGTATCCAGAAGAAGGAGGCCGGACCCACTGTATAGCACACCTCAAGGAGGAAACCAGCACCTACATTGTAACATATGTCTACCTAGATCAGCAGACCCCCATGTATCCAGAAGAAGGAGGCCGGACCCACTGTATAGCACACCTCAAGGAGGAAACCAAAATCTACATTGTAAAATATTGTAACATATGTCCATCTAGATCAGCAGACCCCATGTATCCAGAAGAAGGAGGCCGGACCCACTGTATAGCACACCTCAAGGAGGAAACCATAATCTACATTGTAACATATGTCCATCTAGATCAGCAGACCCCCATGTATCCAGAAGAAAGAGGCCGGACCCACTGTATAGCACACCTCAAGGAGGAAACCAGCACCTACATTGTAACATATGTCCATCTAGATCAGCAGACCCCCATGTATCCAGAAGAAGGAGGCCGGACCCACTGTATAGCACACCTCAAGGAGGAAACCAAAATCTACATTGTAACATATGTCTACCTAGATCAGCAGACCCCCATGTATCCAGAAGAAAGAGGCCGGACCCACTGTATAGCACACCTCAAGGAGGAAACCATAATCTACATTGTAACATATGTCCATCTAGATCAGCAGACCCCCATGTATCCAGAAGAAAGAGGCCGGACCCACTGTATAGCACACCTCAAGGAGGAAACCAGCACCTACAATGTAACATATGTCTACCTAGATCAGCAGACCCCATGTATCCAGAAGAAGGAGGCCGGACCCACTGTATAGCACACCTCAAGGAGGAAACCAGCACCTACATTGTAACATATGTCCATCTAGATCAGCAGACCCCCATGTATCCAGAAGAAGGAGGCCAGACCTTCTGTATAGCACACCTCAACGAGGAAACCAAAATCTACATTGTAACATATGTCCATCTAGATCAGCAGACCCCCATGTATCCAGAAGAAAGAGGCCGGACCCACTGTATAGCACACCTCAAGGAGGAAACCAGCACCTACATTGTAACATATGTCCATCTAGATCAGCAGACCCCCATGTATCCAGAAGAAAGAGGCCGGACCCACTGTATAGCACACCTCAAGGAGGAAACCAGCACCTACATTGTAACATATGTCTACCTAGATCAGCAGACCCCATGTATCCAGAAGAAGGAGGCCGGACCCACTGTATAGCACACCTCAAGGAGGAAACCAAAATCTACATTGTAAAATATTGTAACATATGTCCATCTAGATCAGCAGACCCCATGTATCCAGAAGAAAGAGGCCGGACCCACTGTATAGCACACCTCAAGGAGGAAACCATAATCTACATTGTAACATATGTCCATCTAGATCAGCAGACCCTCATGTATCCAGAAGAAAGAGGCCGGACCCACTGTATAGCACACCTCAAGGAGGAAACCAGCAGCTACATTGTAACATATGGCTACCTAGATCAGCAGACCCCCATGTATCCAGAAGAAGGAGGCCGGACCCACTGTATAGCACACCTCAAGGAGGAAACCAAAATCTACATTGTAAAATATTGTAACATATGTCCATCTAGATCAGCAGACCCCATGTATCCAGAAGAAGGAGGCCGGACCCACTGTATAGCACACCTCAAGGAGGAAACCATAATCTACATTGTAACATATGTCCATCTAGATCAGCAGACCCCCATATATCCAGAAGAAAGAGGCCGGACCCACTGTATAGCACACCTCAAGGAGGAAACCATAATCTACATTGTAACATATGTCCATCTAGATCAGCAGACCCCCATGTATCCAGAAGAAAGAGGCCGGACCCACTGTATAGCACACCTCAAGGAGGAAACCAGCACCTACATTGTAACATATGTCCATCTAGATCAGCAGACCCCCATGTATGCAGACCCCCATGTATCCAGAAGAAGGAGGCCGGACCCACTGTATAGCACACCTCAAGGAGGAAACCAGCACCTACATTGTAACATATGTCCATCTAGATCAGCAGACCCCCATGTATCCAGAAGAAGGAGGCCGGACCCACTGTATAGCACACCTCAAGGAGGAAACCATAATCTACATTGTAACATATGTCCATCTAGATCAGCAGACCCCCATGTATCCAGAAGAAACAGGCCGGACCCACTGTATAGCACACCTCAAGGAGGAAACCAGCACCTACATTGTAACATATGTCCATCTAGATCAGCAGACCCCATGTGTCCAGAAGAAGGAGGCCGGACCCACTGTATAGCACACCTCAAGGAGGAAACCAGCACCTACATTGTAACATATGTCCATCTAGATCAGCAGACCCCCATGTATCCAGAAGAAAGAGGCCGGACCCACTGTATAGCACACCTCAAGGAGGAAACCTGCACCTACATTGTAACATATGTCCATCTAGATCAGCAGACCCCCATGTATCCAGAAGAAGGAGGCCGGACCCACTGTATAGCACACCTCAAGGAGGAAACCAGCACCTACATTGTAACATATGTCTACCTAGATCAGCAGACCCCCATGTATCCAGAAGAAGGAGGCCGGACCCACTGTATAGCACACCTCAAGGAGGAAACCAAAATCTACATTGTAAAATATTGTAACATATGTCCATCTAGATCAGCAGACCCCATGTATCCAGAAGAAGGAGGCCGGACCCACTGTATAGCACACCTCAAGGAGGAAACCATAATCTACATTGTAACATATGTCCATCTAGATCAGCAGACCCCCATGTATCCAGAAGAAAGAGGCCGGACCCACTGTATAGCACACCTCAAGGAGGAAACCATAATCTACATTGTAACATATGTCCATCTAGATCAGCAGACCCCCATGTATCCAGAAGAAAGAGGCCGGACCCACTGTATAGCACACCTCAAGGAGGAAACCAGCACCTACATTGTAACATATGTCCATCTAGATCAGCAGACCCCATGTGTCCAGAAGAAGGAGGCCGGACCCACTGTATAGCACACCTCAAGGAGGAAACCAGCACCTACATTGTAACATATGTCCATCTAGATCAGCAGACCCCCATGTATCCAGAAGAAGGAGGCCGGACCCACTGTATAGCACACCTCAAGGAGGAAACCAAAATCTACATTGTAAAATATTGTAACATATGTCCATCTAGATCAGTAGACCCCATGTATCCAGAAGAAGGAGGCCGGACCCACTGTATAGCACACCTCAAGGAGGAAACCATAATCTACATTGTAACATATGTCCATCTAGATCAGCAGACCCCCATGTATCCAGAAGAAGGAGGCCAGACCCACTGTATAGCACACCTCAAGGAGGAAACCATAATCTACATTGTAACATATGTCCATCTAGATCAGCAGACCCCCATGTATCCAGAAGAAGGAGGCCGGACCCACTGTATAGCACACCTCAAGGAGGAAACCATAATCTACATTGTAACATGTGTCTACCTAGATCAGCAGACCCCCATGTATCCAGAAGAAAGAGGCCGGACCCACTGTATAGCACACCTCAAGGAGGAAACCAGCACCTACATTGTAACATATGTCCATCTAGATCAGCAGACCCCATGTGTCCAGAAGAAGGAGGCCGGACCCACTGTATAGCACACCTCAAGGAGGAAACCAGCACCTACATTGTAACATATGTCCATCTAGATCAGCAGACCCCCATGTATCCAGAAGAAGCAGGCCGGACCCACTGTATAGCACACCTCAAGGAGGAAACCAAAATCTACATTGTAAAATATTGTAACATATGTCCATCTAGATCAGTAGACCCCATGTATCCAGAAGAAGGAGGCCAGACCCACTGTATAGCACACCTCAAGGAGGAAACCATAATCTACATTGTAACATATGTCCATCTAGATCAGCAGACCCCCATGTATCCAGAAGAAGAAGGCCGGACCCACTGTATAGCACACCTCAAGGAGGAAACCTGCACCTACATTGTAACATATGTCCATCTAGATCAGCAGACCCCCATGTATCCAGAAGAAGAAGGCCGGACCCACTGTATAGCACACCTCAAGGAGGAAACCAGCACCTATATTGTAACATATGTCTACCTAGATCAGCAGACCCCATGTATCCAGAAGAAGGAGGCCGGACCCACTGTATAGCACACCTCAAGGAGGAAACCAGCACCTACATTGTAACATATGTCCATCTAGATCAGCAGACCCCCATGTATCCAGAAGAAAGAGGCCGGACCCACTGTATAGCATACCTCAAGGAGGAAACCAAAATCTACATTGTAACATATGTCTACCTAGATCAGCAGACCCCCATTTATCCAGAAGAAGGAGGCCGGACCCACTGTATAGCACACCTCAAGGAGGAAACCTGCACCTACATTGTAACATATGTCTACCTAGATCAGCAGACCCCATGTATCCAGAGGAAAGAGGCCGGACCCACTGTATAGCACACCTCAAGGAGGAAACCAGCACCTACATTGTAACATATGTCCATCTAGATCAGCAGACCCCCATGTATCCAGAAGAAGGAGGCCGGACCCACTGTATAGCATACCTCAAGGAGGAAACCATATTCTACATTGTAACATATGTCCATCTAGATCAGCAGACCCCCATGTATCCAGAAGAAAGAGGCCGGACCCACTGTATAGCACACCTCAAGGAGGAAACCTGCACCTACATTGAAACATATGTCCATCTAGATCAGCAGACCCCCATGTATCCAGAAGAAGGAGGCCGGACCCACTGTATAGCACACCTCAAGGAGGAAACCAAAATCTACATTGTAAAATATTGTAACATATGTCCATCTAGATCAGCAGACCCCATGTATCCAGAAGAAGGAGGCCAGACCTTCTGTATAGCACACCTCAAGGAGGAAACCAAAATCTACATTGTAACATATGTCCATCTAGATCAGCAGACCCCCATGTATCCAGAAGAAGGAGGCCGGACCCACTGTATAGCACACCTCAAGGAGGAAACCATAATCTACATTGTAACATATGTCCATCTAGATCAGCAGACCCCCATGTATCCAGAAGAAGGAGGCCGGACCCACTGTATAGCACACCTCAAGGAGGAAACCAGCACCTACATTGTAACATATGTCCATCTAGATCAGCAGACCCCCATGTATCCAGAAGAAGGAGGCCGGACCCACTGTATAGCACACCTCAAGGAGGAAACCATAATCTACATTGTAACATATGTCCATCTAGATCAGCAGACCCCCATGTATCCAGAAGAAAGAGGCCGGACCCACTGTATAGCACACCTCAAGGAGGAAACCAGCACCTACATTGTAACATATGTCTACCTAGATCAGCAGACCCCATGTATCCAGAAGAAGGAGGCCGGACCCACTGTATAGCACACCTCAAGGAGGAAACCATAATCTACATTGTAACATATGTCCATCTAGATCAGCAGACCCCATGTATCCAGAGGAAAGAGGCCGGACCCACTGTATAGCACACCTCAAGGAGGAAACCTGCACCTACATTGTAACATATGTCCATCTAGATCAGCAGACCCCCATGTATCCAGAAGAAAGAGGCCGGACCCACTGTATAGCACACCTCAAGTTGGAAACCAAAATCTACATTGTAAAATATTGTAACATATGTCCATCTAGATCAGCAGACCCCATGTATCCAGAAGAAGGAGGCCGGACCCACTGTATAGCACACCTCAAGGAGGAAACCATAATCTACATTGTAACATATGTCCATCTAGATCAGCAGACCCCCATGTATCCAGAAGAAGGAGGCCGGACCCACTGTATAGCACACCTCAAGGAGGAAACCAGCACCTACATTGTAACATATGTCCATCTAGATCAGCAGACCCCCATGTATCCAGAAGAAGGAGGCCAGACCTTCTGTATAGCACACCTCAAGGAGGAAACCAAAATCTACATTGTAACATATGTCCATCTAGATCAGCAGACCCCCATGTATCCAGAAGAAGGAGGCCGGACCCACTGTATAGCACACCTCAAGGAGGAAACCAAAATCTACATTGTAACATATGTCTACCTAGATCAGCAGACCCCCATGTATCCAGAAGAAGGAGGCCGGACCCACTGTATAGCACACCTCAAGGAGGAAACCTGCACCTACATTGTAACATATGTCTACCTAGATCAGCAGACCCCCATGTATCCAGAAGAAGGAGGCCGGACCCACTGTATAGCACACCTCAAGGAGGAAACCATAATCTACATTGTAACATATGTCCATCTAGATCAGCAGACCCCCATGTATCCAGAAGAAAGAGGCCGGACCCACTGTATAGCACACCTCAAGGAGGAAACCAGCACCTACATCGTAACATATGTCCATCTAGATCAGCAGACCCCCATGTATCCAGAAGAAGGAGGCCAGACCTTCTGTATAGCACACCTCAAGGAGGAAACCATAATCTACTTTGTAACATATGTCTACCTAGATCAGCAGACCCCATGTATCCAGAGGAAAGAGGCCGGACCCACTGTATAGCACACCTCAAGGAGGAAACCAGCACCTACATTGTAACATATGTCCATCTAGATCAGCAGACCCCCATGTATCCAGAAGAAAGAGGCCGGACCCACTGTATAGCACACCTCAAGGAGGAAACCATAATCTACATTGTAACATATTGTAACATATGTCCATCTAGATCAGCAGACCCCCATGTATCCAGAAGAAGGAGGCCGGACCTTCTGTATAGCACACCTCAAGGAGGAAACCATAATCTACATTGTAACATATGTCCATCTAGATCAGCAGACCCCCATGTATCCAGAAGAAGGAGGCCGGACCCACTGTATAGCATACCTCAAGGAGGAAACCATATTCTACATTGTAACATATGTCCATCTAGATCAGCAGACCCCCATGTATCCAGAAGAAAGAGGCCGGACCCACTGTATAGCACACCTCAAGGAGGAAACCTGCACCTACATTGAAACATATGTCCATCTAGATCAGCAGACCCCCATGTATCCAGAAGAAGGAGGCCGGACCCACTGTATAGCACACCTCAAGGAGGAAACCAAAATCTACATTGTAAAATATTGTAACATATGTCCATCTAGATCAGCAGACCCCATGTATCCAGAAGAAGGAGGCCAGACCTTCTGTATAGCACACCTCAAGGAGGAAACCAAAATCTACATTGTAACATATGTCCATCTAGATCAGCAGACCCCCATGTATCCAGAAGAAGGAGGCCGGACCCACTGTATAGCACACCTCAAGGAGGAAACCATAATCTACATTGTAACATATGTCCATCTAGATCAGCAGACCCCCATGTATCCAGAAGAAGGAGGCCGGACCCACTGTATAGCACACCTCAAGGAGGAAACCAGCACCTACATTGTAACATATGTCCATCTAGATCAGCAGACCCCCATGTATCCAGAAGAAGGAGGCCGGACCCACTGTATAGCACACCTCAAGGAGGAAACCATAATCTACATTGTAACATATGTCCATCTAGATCAGCAGACCCCCATGTATCCAGAAGAAAGAGGCCGGACCCACTGTATAGCACACCTCAAGGAGGAAACCAGCACCTACATTGTAACATATGTCTACCTAGATCAGCAGACCCCATGTATCCAGAAGAAGGAGGCCGGACCCACTGTATAGCACACCTCAAGGAGGAAACCATAATCTACATTGTAACATATGTCCATCTAGATCAGCAGACCCCATGTATCCAGAGGAAAGAGGCCGGACCCACTGTATAGCACACCTCAAGGAGGAAACCTGCACCTACATTGTAACATATGTCCATCTAGATCAGCAGACCCCCATGTATCCAGAAGAAAGAGGCCGGACCCACTGTATAGCACACCTCAAGTTGGAAACCAAAATCTACATTGTAAAATATTGTAACATATGTCCATCTAGATCAGCAGACCCCATGTATCCAGAAGAAGGAGGCCGGACCCACTGTATAGCACACCTCAAGGAGGAAACCATAATCTACATTGTAACATATGTCCATCTAGATCAGCAGACCCCCATGTATCCAGAAGAAGGAGGCCGGACCCACTGTATAGCACACCTCAAGGAGGAAACCAGCACCTACATTGTAACATATGTCCATCTAGATCAGCAGACCCCCATGTATCCAGAAGAAGGAGGCCAGACCTTCTGTATAGCACACCTCAAGGAGGAAACCAAAATCTACATTGTAACATATGTCCATCTAGATCAGCAGACCCCCATGTATCCAGAAGAAGGAGGCCGGACCCACTGTATAGCACACCTCAAGGAGGAAACCAAAATCTACATTGTAACATATGTCTACCTAGATCAGCAGACCCCCATGTATCCAGAAGAAGGAGGCCGGACCCACTGTATAGCACACCTCAAGGAGGAAACCTGCACCTACATTGTAACATATGTCTACCTAGATCAGCAGACCCCCATGTATCCAGAAGAAGGAGGCCGGACCCACTGTATAGCACACCTCAAGGAGGAAACCATAATCTACATTGTAACATATGTCCATCTAGATCAGCAGACCCCCATGTATCCAGAAGAAAGAGGCCGGACCCACTGTATAGCACACCTCAAGGAGGAAACCAGCACCTACATCGTAACATATGTCCATCTAGATCAGCAGACCCCCATGTATCCAGAAGAAGGAGGCCAGACCTTCTGTATAGCACACCTCAAGGAGGAAACCATAATCTACTTTGTAACATATGTCTACCTAGATCAGCAGACCCCATGTATCCAGAGGAAAGAGGCCGGACCCACTGTATAGCACACCTCAAGGAGGAAACCAGCACCTACATTGTAACATATGTCCATCTAGATCAGCAGACCCCCATGTATCCAGAAGAAAGAGGCCGGACCCACTGTATAGCACACCTCAAGGAGGAAACCATAATCTACATTGTAACATATTGTAACATATGTCCATCTAGATCAGCAGACCCCCATGTATCCAGAAGAAGGAGGCCGGACCTTCTGTATAGCACACCTCAAGGAGGAAACCATAATCTACATTGTAACATATGTCCATCTAGATCAGCAGACCCCCATGTATCCAGAAGAAGGAGGCCGGACCCACTGTATAGCACATCTCAAGGAGGAAACCAGCACCTACATTGTAACATATGTCTACCTAGATCAGCAGACCCCCATGTATCCAGAAGAAGGAGGCCAGACCTTCTGTATAGCACACCTCAAGGAGGAAACCAAAATCTACATTGTAACATATGTCCATCTAGATCAGCAGACCCCCATGTATCCAGAAGAAGGAGGCCGGACCCACTGTATAGCACACCTCAAGGAGGAAACCAAAATCTACATTGTAACATATGTCTATCTAGATCAGCAGACCCCATGTATCCAGAAGAAGGAGGCCGGACCCACTGTATAGCACACCTCAAGGAGGAAACCTGCACCTACATTTTAACATATGTCTACCTAGATCAGCAGACCCCCATGTATCCAGAAGAAGGAGGCCGGACCCACTGTATAGCACACCTCAAGGAGGAAACCAAAATCTACATTGTAAAATATTGTAACATATGTCCATCTAGATCAGCAGACCCCATGTATCCAGAAGAAGGAGGCCGGACCCACTGTATAGCACACCTCAAGGAGGAAACCATAATCTACATTGTAACATATGTCCATCTAGATCAGCAGACCCCCATGTATCCAGAAGAAAGAGGCCGGACCCACTGTATAGCACACCTCAAGGAGGAAACCAGCACCTACATTGTAACATATGTCCATCTAGATCAGCAGACCCCCATGTATCCAGAAGAAAGAGGCCGGACCCACTGTATAGCACACCTCAAGGAGGAAACCATAATCTACATTGTAACATATTGTAACATATGTCCATCTAGATCAGCAGACCCCCATGTATCCAGAAGAAGGAGGCCGGACCTTCTGTATAGCACACCTCAAGGAGGAAACCATAATCTACATTGTAACATATGTCCATCTAGATCAGCAGACCCCCATGTATCCAGAAGAAGGAGGCCGGACCCACTGTATAGCACACCTCAAGGAGGAAACCAGCACCTACATTGTAACATATGTCTACCTAGATCAGCAGACCCCCATGTATCCAGAAGAAGGAGGCCAGACCTTCTGTATAGTACACCTCAAGGAGGAAACCAAAATCTACATTGTAACATATGTCTACCTAGATCAGCAGACCCCCATTTATCCAGAAGAAGGAGGCCGGACCCACTGTATAGCACACCTCAAGGAGGAAACCAGCACCTACATTGTAACATATGTCCATCTAGATCAGCAGACCCCCATGTATCCAGAAGAAGGAGGCCAGACCTTCTGTATAGCACACCTCAAGGAGGAAACCAAAATCTACATTGTAACATATGTCCATCTCGATCAGCAGACCCCCATGTATCCAGAAGAAGGAGGCCGGACCCACTGTATAGCACACCTCAAGGAGGAAACCAGCACCTACATTGTAACATATGTCTATCTAGATCAGCAGACCCCCATTTATCCAGAAGAAGGAGGCCGGACCCACTGTATAGCACACCTCAAGGAGGAAACCAGCACCTACATTGTAACATATGTCCATCTAGATCAGCAGACCCCCATGTATCCAGAAGAAGGAGGCCAGAACTTCTGTATAGTACACCTCAAGGAGGAAACCAAAATCTACATTGTAACATATGTCCATCTAGATCTGCAGACCCCCATGTATCCAGAAGAAGGAGGCCGGACCCACTGTATAGCACACCTCAAGGAGGAAACCAAAATCTACATTGTAACATATGTCTACCTAGATCAGCAGACCCCCATGTATCCAGAAGAAGGAGGCCGGACCCACTGTATAGCACACCTCAAGGAGGAAACCTGCACCTACATTGTAACATATGTCTACCTAGATCAGCAGACCCCCATGTATCCAGAAGAAGGAGACCGGACCCACTGTATAGCACACCTCAAGGAGGAAACCAAAATCTACATTGTAAAATATTGTAACATATGTCCATCTAGATCAGCAGACCCCATGTATCCAGAAGAAGGAGGCCAGACCTTCTGTATAGCACACCTCAAGGAGGAAACCATAATCTACATTGTAACATATGTCTACCTAGATCAGCAGACCCCATGTATCCAGAGGAAAGAGGCCGGGCCCACTGTATAGCACACCTCAAGGAGGAAACCAGCACCTACATTGTAACATATGTCCATCTAGATCAGCAGACCCCCATGTATCCAGAAGAAAGAGGCCGGACCCACTGTATAGCACACCTCAAGGAGGAAACCAGCACCTACATTGTAACATATGTCCATCTAGATCAGCAGACCCCCATGTATCCAGAAGAAAGAGGCCGGACCCACTGTATAGCACACCTCAAGGAGGAAACCATAATCTACATTGTAACATATTGTAACATATGTCCATCTAGATCAGCAGACCCCCATGTATCCAGAAGAAGGAGGCCGGACCTTCTGTATAGCACACCTCAAGGAGGAAACCATAATCTACATTGTAACATATGTCCATCTAGATCAGCAGACCCCCATGTATCCAGAAGAAGGAGGCCGGACCCACTGTATAGCACACCTCAAGGAGGAAACCATAATCTACATTGTAACATATGTCCATCTAGATCAGCAGACCCCCATGTATCCAGAAGAAGGAGGCCGGACCCACTGTATAGCACACCTCAAGGAGGAAACCAGCACCTACATTGTAACATATGTCTACCTAGATCAGCAGACCCCCATGTATCCAGAAGAAGGAGGCCAGACCTTCTGTATAGTACACCTCAAGGAGGAAACCAAAATCTACATTGTAACATATGTCCATCTCGATCAGCAGACCCCCATGTATCCAGAAGAAGGAGGCCGGACCCACTGTATAGCACACCTCAAGGAGGAAACCAGCACCTACATTGTAACATATGTCTATCTAGATCAGCAGACCCCCATTTATCCAGAAGAAGGAGGCCGGACCCACTGTATAGCACACCTCAAGGAGGAAACCATAATCTACATTGTAACATATGTCTACCTAGATCAGCAGACCCCCATTTATCCAGAAGAAGGAGGCCGGACCCACTGTATAGCACACCTCAAGGAGGAAACCAGCACCTACATTGTAACATATGTCCATCTAGATCAGCAGACCCCCATGTATCCAGAAGAAGGAGGCCAGAACTTCTGTATAGTACACCTCAAGGAGGAAACCAAAATCTACATTGTAACATATGTCCATCTAG
The DNA here is from genome assembly GCA_947044405.1 of Leptodactylus fallax. Lineage (NCBI taxonomy): Eukaryota > Metazoa > Chordata > Amphibia > Anura > Leptodactylidae > Leptodactylus > Leptodactylus fallax. Next base: position 14,447 of record CAMRHE010000531.1, read on the forward strand.
ATCTGCAGACCCCGGTGTATCCAGAAGAAGGCCGGACCTTCTGAATGGCACATTTTGTCCCCGCAGATCATGTGACTTGGTGACATTTAGTTTTGCATTATTACTCACTATGTTGTCCAAAGATATTGACAACTCCCATCATCTCCACTACTTTTATCTAAGTCACAAGGTGTATAAGTTGTCAGTAGTTGTGATACCGCCGTATTACTTGACTTGCAAATCTTTCCTTTTTCTTTACCTACCAAAGCCAAAATTCTACAAGATATATTGAAGCATCAATATTAGTCCCGCTATGTGATATACTCGAAAAGAATGAAAAGCAGCGACCCCGGAGCCCGCCAGTCCAAACCAGTCCCAGGGATGAGGCATGTGACACCGGGAGGCCACCATCTGACTACACTTATTATATCACAGCATGTGATGCTGTTTACTGCAGCTCGGCCATGTCACTTGTAGAAGTTCCATGCACAGAACACAACAGATAAAGAATGCAGAAAATCAATTAAAAACTAATAATAATGAAATTGTATGAAGGATTCAGTCACATTACAACAGTCAGATACACTGTAACAGTCAGAAATAAAAGTAACAATACAATGTAACAAGGCAACACCTAGAAACTCAAGGGGATAAAAGTCCATGCAGGCTGCAGCTCAGAACAAAGCTAGAGAAGCAACATGCGAAACTGAAAAGTGGCAGAAACGTTGCACAAACGTCTGCAACCAAAAAGCAGGTCCGTTGATTAAATATCTGATACCATAGAGCAATAGATTGTATTCACCTGTCCTTACAGTCGGCCTCTCCCCTCCTGACATGGTGGATAACAGATAGTAATAGATTGTATTCCCCTGTCCTACAGTCGGCCTCTCCCCTCCTGACATGGCTGATAACAGATAGTAATAGATTGTATTCCCCTGTCCTACAGTCGGCCTCTCCTCTCCTGACATGGCTGATAACAGATAGTAATAGATTGTATTCCCCTGTCCTACAGTCGGCCTCTCCCCTCCTGACATGGCAGATAACAGATAGTAATAGATTATATTCCCCTGTACTACAGTCGGCCTCTCCCCTCCTGACATGGCTGATAACAGATAGTAATAGATTGTATGTCCCTGTCCTACAGTCGGCCTCTCCCCTCCTGATGTGGCTGATAACAGATAGTAATAGATTGTAGTCACCTGTCCTACAGTCGGCCTCTCCCCTCCTGACATGGCTGATAACAGATAGTAATAGATTGTATTCCCCTGTCCTACAGTCGGCCTCTCCCCTCCTGACATGGCTGATAACAGATAGTAATAGATTGTATTCCCCTGTCCTACAGTCGGCCTCTCCCCTCCTGACGTGGCTGATAACAGATAGTAATAGATTGTATTCCCCTGTCCTACAGTCGGCCTCTCCTGACATGGCTGATAACAGATAGTAATAGATTGTATTCCCCTGTCCTACAGTCGGCCTCTCCCCTCCTGACATGGCTGATAACAGAGAGTAATAGATTGTATTCCCCTGTCCTACAGTCAGCCTCTCCTCTCCTGACATGGCTGATAACAGATAGTAATAGATTGTATTCCCCTGTCCTACAGTCGGCCTCTCCTCTCCTGACGTGGCTGATAACAGATAGTAATAGATTGTAGTCACCTGTCCTACAGTCGGCCTCTCCTCTCCTGACATGGTTGATAACAGATAGTAATAGATTGTATTCCCCTGTCTTACAGTCGGCCTCTCCTCTCCTGACATGGCTGATAACAGATAGTAATAGAATGTATTCCCCTGTCCTACAGTCGGCCTCTCCCCTCCTGACATGGCTGATAACAGATAGTAATAGATTGTATTCCCCTGTCCTACAGTCGGCCTCTCCCCTCCTGACATGTTTGATAACAGATAGTAATAGATTGTATTCCCCTGTCCTACAGTCGGCCTCTCCCCTCCTGACGTGGCTGATAACAGATAGTAATAGATTGTATTCCCCTGTCCTACAGTCGGCCTCTCCTCTCCTGACATGGCTGATAACAGATAGTAATAGATTGTATTCACCTGTCCTACAGTCGGCCTCTCCCCTCCTGACGTAGCTGATAACAGATAGTAATAGATTGTATTCCCCTGTCCTACAGTCGGCCTCTCCCCTCCTGACGTGGCTGATAACATATAGTAATAGATTGTATTCCCCTGTCCTACAGTCGGCCTCTCCCCCCCTGACATGGCTGATAACATATAGTAATAGATTGTATTCCCCTGTCCTACAGTCGGCCTCTCCTCTCCTGACATGTCTGATAACAGATAGTAATAGATTGTATTCACCTGTCCTACAGTCGGCCTCTCCCCTCCTGACATGGCTGATAACACATAGTAATAGATTGTTTTCACCTGTACTACAGTCAGCCTCTCCCCTCCTGACATGGCTGATATCAGATAGTAATAGATTGTATTCCCCTGTCCTACAGTCGGCCTCTCCCCTCCTGACGTGGCTGATAACAGATAGTAATAGATTGTATTCCCCTGTCCTACAGTCGGCCTCTCCTCTCCTGACATGGCTGATAACAGATAGTAATAGATTGTATTCACCTGTCCTACAGTCGGCCTCTCCCCTCCTGACGTAGCTGATAACAGATAGTAATAGATTGTATTCCCCTGTCCTACAGTCGGCCTCTCCCCTCCTGACATGGCTGATAACAGATAGTAATAGATTGTATTCCCCTGTCCTACAGTCGGCCTCTCCTCTCCTGACATGGCTGATAACAGATAGTAATAGATTGTATTCCCCTGTCCTACAGTCGGCCTCTCCCCTCCTGACATGGCTGATAACAGATAGTAATAGATTGTAGTCTCCTGTCCTACAGTCGGCCTCTCCCCTCCTGACATGGCTGATAACAGATAGTAATAGATTGTATTCTCCTGTCCTACAGTCGGCCTCTCCTCTCCTGACGTGGCTGATAACAGATAGTAATAGATTGTATTCCCCTGTCCTACAGTCGGCCTCTCCCCTCTTGACATGGCTGATAACAGATAGTAATAGATTGTATTCCCCTATCCTACAGTTGGCCTCTCCCCTCCTGACATAGCTGATAACAGATAGTAATAGATTGTATTCCCCTGTCCTACAGTCGGCCTCTCCCCTCCTGACGTGGCTGATAACAGATAGTAATAGATTGTAGTCTCCTGTCCTACAGTCGGCCTTTCCCCTCCTGACATGGCTGATAACAGATAGTAATAGATTGTATTCCCCTGTCCTACAGTCGGCCTCTCCTCCCCTGACATGGCTGATAACAGATAGTAATAGATTGTATTCCCCTGTCCTACAGTCGGCCTCTCCCCTCCTGACATGGCAGATAACAGATAGTAATAGATTGTATTCCCCTGTCCTACAATCGGCCTCTCCTCACGTGGCTGATAACAGATAGTAATAGATTGTAGTCACCTTCCTACAGTCGGCCTCTCCTCTCCTGACATGGCTGATAACAGATAGTAATAGATTGTAGTCACCTGTTCTACAGTCGGCCTCTCTCCTCTCCTGACATGGCTGATAACAGATAGTAATAGATTGTATTCCCCTGTCCTACAGTCGGCCTCTCCCCTCCTGACATGGCTGATAACAGATAGTAATAGATTGTATTCTCCTGTCCTACAGTCGGCCTCTCCCCTCCTGACATGGCTGATAACAGATAGTAATAGATTGTATTCCCCTGTCCTACAGTCGGCCTCTCCTCTCCTGACGTGGCTGATAACAGATAGTAATAGATTGTATTCCCTGTCCTACAGTCGGCCTCTCCTCTCCTGACATGGCTGATAACAGATAGTAATAGATTGTATTCCCCTGTCCTACAGTCGGCCTCTCCCCTCCTGACATGGCTGATAACAGATAGTAATAGATTGTATTTCCCTGTCCTACAGTCGGCCTCTCCTCTCCTGACATGGCTGATAACAGATAGTAATAGATTGTATTCCCCTGTCCTACAGTCGGCCTCTCCTCTCCTGACGTGGCTGATAACAGATAGTAATAGATTGTAGTCCCCTGTCCTACAGTCGGCCTCTCCCCTCCTGACGTGGCTGATAACAGATAGTAATAGATTGTATTCCCCTGCCCTACAGTCGGCCTCTCCTCTCCTGACGTGGCTGATAACAGATAGTAATAGATTGTATTCCCCTGTCCTACAGTCGGCCTCTCCCCTCCTGACGTGGCTGATAACATATAGTAATAGATTGTATTCCCCTGTCCTACAGTCGGCCTCTCCTCTCCTGACATGTCTGATAACAGATAGTAATAGATTGTATTCACCTGTCCTACAGTCGGCCTCTCCCCTCCTGACATGGCTGATAACACATAGTAATAGATTGTTTTCACCTGTACTACAGTCAGCCTCTCCCCTCCTGACATGGCTGATATCAGATAGTAATAGATTGTATTCCCCTGTCCTACAGTCGGCCTCTCCCCTCCTGACGTGGCTGATAACAGATAGTAATAGATTGTATTCCCCTGTCCTACAGTCGGCCTCTCCTCTCCTGACATGGCTGATAACAGATAGTAATAGATTGTATTCACCTGTCCTACAGTCGGCCTCTCCCCTCCTGACGTAGCTGATAACAGATAGTAATAGATTGTATTCCCCTGTCCTACAGTCGGCCTCTCCCCTCCTGACATGGCTGATAACAGATAGTAATAGATTGTATTCCCCTGTCCTACAGTCGGCCTCTCCTCTCCTGACATGGCTGATAACAGATAGTAATAGATTGTATTCCCCTGTCCTACAGTCGGCCTCTCCCCTCCTGACATGGCTGATAACAGATAGTAATAGATTGTAGTCTCCTGTCCTACAGTCGGCCTCTCCCCTCCTGACATGGCTGATAACAGATAGTAATAGATTGTATTCCCCTGTCCTACAGTCGGCCTCTCCTCTCCTGACGTGGCTGATAACAGATAGTAATAGATTGTATTCCCCTGTCCTACAGTCGGCCTCTCCCCTCTTGACATGGCTGATAACAGATAGTAATAGATTGTATTCCCCTATCCTACAGTTGGCCTCTCCCCTCCTGACATAGCTGATAACAGATAGTAATAGATTGTATTCCCCTGTCCTACAGTCGGCCTCTCCCCTCCTGACGTGGCTGATAACAGATAGTAATAGATTGTAGTCTCCTGTCCTACAGTCGGCCTCTCCCCTCCTGACATGGCTGATAACAGATAGTAATAGATTGTATTCCCCTGTCCTACAGTCGGCCTCTCCTCCCCTGACATGGCTGATAACAGATAGTAATAGATTGTATTCCCCTGTCCTACAGTCGGCCTCTCCCCTCCTGACATGGCAGATAACAGATAGTAATAGATTGTAGTCCCCTGTCCTACAATCGGCCTCTCCCTCACGTGGCTGATAACAGATAGTAATAGATTGTAGTCACCTTCCTACAGTCGGCCTCTCCTCTCCTGACATGGCTGATAACAGATAGTAATAGATTGTAGTCACCTGTTCTACAGTCGGCCTCTCTCCTCTCCTGACATGGCTGATAACAGATAGTAATAGATTGTATTCCCCTGTCCTACAGTCGGCCTCTCCCCCTCCTGACATGGCTGATAACAGATAGTAATAGATTGTATTCCCCTGTCCTACAGTCGGCCTCTCCCCCTCCTGACATGGCTGATAACAGATAGTAATAGATTGTATTCTCCTGTCCTACAGTCGGCCTCTCCCCTCCTGACATGGCTGATAACAGATAGTAATAGATTGTATTCCCCTGTCCTACAGTCGGCCTCTCCTCTCCTGACGTGGCTGATAACAGATAGTAATAGATTGTATTCCCTGTCCTACAGTCGGCCTCTCCTCTCCTGACATGGCTGATAACAGATAGTAATAGATTGTATTCCCCTGTCCTACAGTCGGCCTCTCCCCTCCTGACATGGCTGATAACAGATAGTAATAGATTGTATTTCCCTGTCCTACAGTCGGCCTCTCCTCTCCTGACATGGCTGATAACAGATAGTAATAGATTGTATTCCCCTGTCCTACAGTCGGCCTCTCCTCTCCTGACGTGGCTGATAACAGATAGTAATAGATTGTAGTCCCCTGTCCTACAGTCGGCCTCTCCCCTCCTGACGTGGCTGATAACAGATAGTAATAGATTGTATTCCCCTGCCCTACAGTCGGCCTCTCCTCTCCTAACGTGGCTGATAACAGATAGTAATAGATTGTATTCCCCTGTCCTACAGTCGGCCTCTCCTCTCCTGACGTGGCTGATAACAGATAGTAATAGATTGTATTCCCCTGTCCTACAGTCGGCCTCTCCTCTCCTGACGTGGCTGATAACAGATAGTAATAGATTGTATTCCCCTGCCCTACAGTCGGCCTCTCCTCTCCTGACGTGGCTGATAACAGATAGTAATAGATTGTAGTCCCCTGTCCTACAGTCGGCCTCTCCTCTCCTGACGTGGCTGATAACAGATAGTAATAGATTGTATTCCCCTGTCCTACAGTCGGCCTCTCCCCTCCTGACATGGCTGATAACAGATAGTAATAGATTGTATTCCCCTGTCCTACAGTCGGCCTCTCCTCTCCTGACGTGGCTGATAACAGATAGTAATAGATTGTATTCCCTGTCCTACAGTCGGCCTCTCCTCTCCTGACATGGCTGATAACAGATAGTAATAGATTGTATTCCCCTGTCCTACAGTCGGCCTCTCCCCTCCTGACATGGCTGATAACAGATAGTAATAGATTGTATTTCCCTGTCCTACAGTCGGCCTCTCCTCTCCTGACATGGCTGATAACAGATAGTAATAGATTGTATTCCCCTGTCCTACAGTCGGCCTCTCCTCTCCTGACGTGGCTGATAACAGATAGTAATAGATTGTAGTCCCCTGTCCTACAGTCGGCCTCTCTCCCTCCTGACGTGGCTGATAACAGATAGTAATAGATTGTATTCCCCTGCCCTACAGTCGGCCTCTCCTCTCCTAACGTGGCTGATAACAGATAGTAATAGATTGTATTCCCCTGCCCTACAGTCGGCCTCTCCTCTCCTAACGTGGCTGATAACAGATAGTAATAGATTGTATTCCCCTGTCCTACAGTCGGCCTCTCCCCTCCTGACATGGCTGATAACAGATAGTAATAGATTGTATTCCCCTGTCCTACAGTCGGCCTCTCCTCTCCTGACATGACTGATAACAGATAGTAATAGATTGTATTCCCCTGTCCTACAGTCGGCCTCTCCTCTCCTGACGTGGCTGATAACAGATAGTAATAGATTGTATTCCCCTGTCCTACAGTCGGCCTCTCCCCTCCTGACATGGCTGATAACAGATAGTAATAGATTGTATTCACCTGTCCTACAGTCGGCCTCTCCCCTCCTGACGTGGCTGATAACAGATAGTAATAGATTGTATTCCCCTGTCCTACAGTCGGCCTCTCCTCTCCTGACATGGCTGATAACAGATAGTAATAGATTGTATTCACCTGTCCTACAGTCGGCCTCTCCTCTCCTGACGTGGCTGATAACAGATAGTAATAGATTGTATTCCCCTGTCCTACAGTCGGCCTCTCCTCTCCTGACGTGGCTGATAACAGATAGTAATAGATTGTATTCCCCTGTCCTACAGTCGGCCTCTCCTCTCGTGACGTGGCTGATAACAGATAGTAATAGATTGTATTCCCCTGTCCTACAGTCGGCCTCTCCTCTCCTGACGTGGCTGATAACAGATAGTAATAGATTGTATTCCCCTGTCCTACAGTCGGCCTCTCCTCTCGTGACGTGGCTGATAACAGATAGTAATAGATTGTATTCCCCTGTCCTACAGTCGGCCTCTCCTCTCCTGACATGGCTGATAACAGATAGTAATAGATTGTATTCCCCTGTCCTACAGTCGGCCTCTCCTCTCCTGACATGGCTGATAACAGATAGTAATAGATTGTATTCACCTGTCCTACAGTCGGCCTCTCCTCTCCTGACGTGGCTGATAACAGATAGTAATAGATTGTATTCCCCTGTCCTACAGTCGGCCTCTCCCCTCCTGACGTGGCTGATAACAGATAGTAATAGATTGTATTCCCCTGTCCTACAGTCGGCCTCTCCTCTCCTGACATGGCTGATAACAGATAGTAATAGATTGTATTCACCTGTCCTACAGTCGGCCTCTCCCCTCCTGACGTAGCTGATAACAGATAGTAATAGATTGTATTCCCCTGTCCTACAGTCGGCCTCTCCCCTCCTGACATGGCTGATAACAGATAGTAATAGATTGTATTCCCCTGTCCTACAGTCGGCCTCTCCTCTCCTGACATGGCTGATAACAGATAGTAATAGATTGTATTCCCCTGTCCTACAGTCGGCCTCTCCCCTCCTGACATGGCTGATAACAGATAGTAATAGATTGTAGTCTCCTGTCCTACAGTCGGCCTCTCCCCTCCTGACATGGCTGATAACAGATAGTAATAGATTGTATTCTCCTGTCCTACAGTCGGCCTCTCCTCTCCTGACGTGGCTGATAACAGATAGTAATAGATTGTATTCCCCTGTCCTACAGTCGGCCTCTCCCCTCTTGACATGGCTGATAACAGATAGTAATAGATTGTATTCCCCTATCCTACAGTTGGCCTCTCCCCTCCTGACATAGCTGATAACAGATAGTAATAGATTGTATTCCCCTGTCCTACAGTCGGCCTCTCCCCTCCTGACGTGGCTGATAACAGATAGTAATAGATTGTAGTCTCCTGTCCTACAGTCGGCCTCTCCCCTCCTGACATGGCTGATAACAGATAGTAATAGATTGTATTCCCCTGTCCTACAGTCGGCCTCTCCTCCCCTGACATGGCTGATAACAGATAGTAATAGATTGTATTCCCCTGTCCTACAGTCGGCCTCTCCCCTCCTGACATGGCAGATAACAGATAGTAATAGATTGTAGTCCCCTGTCCTACAATCGGCCTCTCCTCCACGTGGCTGATAACAGATAGTAATAGATTGTAGTCACCTTCCTACAGTCGGCCTCTCCTCTCCTGACATGGCTGATAACAGATAGTAATAGATTGTAGTCACCTGTTCTACAGTCGGCCTCTCTCCTCTCCTGACATGGCTGATAACAGATAGTAATAGATTGTATTCCCCTGTCCTACAGTCGGCCTCTCCCCTCCTGACATGGCTGATAACAGATAGTAATAGATTGTATTCCCCTGTCCTACAGTCGGCCTCTCCCCTCCTGACATGGCTGATAACAGATAGTAATAGATTGTATTCTCCTGTCCTACAGTCGGCCTCTCCCCTCCTGACATGGCTGATAACAGATAGTAATAGATTGTATTCCCCTGTCCTACAGTCGGCCTCTCCTCTCCTGACGTGGCTGATAACAGATAGTAATAGATTGTATTCCCTGTCCTACAGTCGGCCTCTCCTCTCCTGACATGGCTGATAACAGATAGTAATAGATTGTATTCCCCTGTCCTACAGTCGGCCTCTCCCCTCCTGACATGGCTGATAACAGATAGTAATAGATTGTATTTCCCTGTCCTACAGTCGGCCTCTCCTCTCCTGACATGGCTGATAACAGATAGTAATAGATTGTATTCCCCTGTCCTACAGTCGGCCTCTCCTCTCCTGACATGGCTGATAACAGATAGTAATAGATTGTATTCCCCTGCCCTACAGTCGGCCTCTCCTCTCCTGACGTGGCTGATAACAGATAGTAATAGATTGTAGTCCCCTGTCCTACAGTCGGCCTCTCCTCTCCTGACGTGGCTGATAACAGATAGTAATAGATTGTATTCCCCTGTCCTACAGTCGGCCTCTCCCCTCCTGACATGGCTGATAACAGATAGTAATAGATTGTATTCCCCTGTCCTACAGTCGGCCTCTCCTCTCCTGACGTGGCTGATAACAGATAGTAATAGATTGTATTCCCTGTCCTACAGTCGGCCTCTCCTCTCCTGACATGGCTGATAACAGATAGTAATAGATTGTATTCCCCTGTCCTACAGTCGGCCTCTCCCCTCCTGACATGGCTGATAACAGATAGTAATAGATTGTATTTCCCTGTCCTACAGTCGGCCTCTCCTCTCCTGACATGGCTGATAACAGATAGTAATAGATTGTATTCCCCTGTCCTACAGTCGGCCTCTCCTCTCCTGACGTGGCTGATAACAGATAGTAATAGATTGTAGTCCCCTGTCCTACAGTCGGCCTCTCCCCTCCTGACGTGGCTGATAACAGATAGTAATAGATTGTATTCCCCTGCCCTACAGTCGGCCTCTCCTCTCCTAACGTGGCTGATAACAGATAGTAATAGATTGTATTCCCCTGCCCTACAGTCGGCCTCTCCTCTCCTAACGTGGCTGATAACAGATAGTAATAGATTGTATTCCCCTGTCCTACAGTCGGCCTCTCCCCTCCTGACATGGCTGATAACAGATAGTAATAGATTGTATTCCCCTGTCCTACAGTCGGCCTCTCCTCTCCTGACATGACTGATAACAGATAGTAATAGATTGTATTCCCCTGTCCTACAGTCGGCCTCTCCTCTCCTGACGTGGCTGATAACAGATAGTAATAGATTGTATTCCCCTGTCCTACAGTCGGCCTCTCCCCTCCTGACATGGCTGATAACAGATAGTAATAGATTGTATTCACCTGTCCTACAGTCGGCCTCTCCCCTCCTGACGTGGCTGATAACAGATAGTAATAGATTGTATTCCCCTGTCCTACAGTCGGCCTCTCCTCTCCTGACATGGCTGATAACAGATAGTAATAGATTGTATTCACCTGTCCTACAGTCGGCCTCTCCTCTCCTGACGTGGCTGATAACAGATAGTAATAGATTGTATTCCCCTGTCCTACAGTCGGCCTCTCCTCTCCTGACGTGGCTGATAACAGATAGTAATAGATTGTATTCCCCTGTCCTACAGTCGGCCTCTCCTCTCGTGACGTGGCTGATAACAGATAGTAATAGATTGTATTCCCCTGTCCTACAGTCGGCCTCTCCTCTCCTGACGTGGCTGATAACAGATAGTAATAGATTGTATTCCCCTGTCCTACAGTCGGCCTCTCCTCTCGTGACGTGGCTGATAACAGATAGTAATAGATTGTATTCCCCTGTCCTACAGTCGGCCTCTCCTCTCCTGACATGGCTGATAACAGATAGTAATAGATTGTATTCCCCTGTCCTACAGTCGGCCTCTCTCCTCCTGACATGGCTGATAACAGAAAGAGAAGATAATAGAAAGGATTGTGCAGGGTCTTGGTTACTTCTCCTTTCTGCTCTTCTGATTATCTCTGATCTCACAATCACCGGGACGTCTAACAAAGTGTATAATGGAAAAGTCTTTCCTGTATATAATGATGTAGCAGAGCTGGACGTGTCACTGACCTGTGTCTCATCCTCTAAACAACATACTAATTCCGAAAATAAACCTGCAGTCCTATGTAACACTATCTGTCTATCTAGCTATCTATCTACAGTGTTGGCCAAAAGTATTGGCACCCCTGCAATTCTGTCAGATAATACTCCATTTCTTCCAGAAAATGATTGCAATCACAAATGCTTTGGTAATAATATCTTCATTTAATTTGTCTTGAATGGAAAACCACAAAAAGAATTGTCAAAAAGCCAAATTGGATATAATTCCACACCAAACATAAAAAAGGGGGTGGACAAAAGTATTGGCACCCTTTGAAAAATCAGGTGATGCTTCTCTAATTTGTGTAATTAACAGCACCTGTTACTTACCTGTGGCACATAACAGGTGGTGGCAATAACTAAATCACACTTGCAGCCAGTTGAAATGGATTAAAGTTGACTCAACCTCTGTCCTGTGTCCTTGTGTGTACCACATTGAGCATGGAGAAAAGAAAGAAGACCAAAGAACTGTCTGAGGACTTGAGATGCAAAATTGTGAGGAAGCATGAGCAATCTCAAGGCTACAAGTCCATCTCCAAAGACCTGAATGTTCCTGTGTCTACCGTGCGCAGTGTCATCAAGAAGTGTAAAGCCCATGGCACTGCGGCTAACCTCCCTAGATGTGGACAGAATAGAAAAATTGTGCGGATGGCGGCTAAAGAACCTCGACTAACATCCAAACAAGTTCTAGCTGCCCTGCAGTCCGAGGGTACAACAGTGTCAGCCCGTACTATCCGTCGGCGTCTGAATGAAAAGGGACTCTATGGTAGGATACCCAGGAAGACCCCACTTCTGACCCAGAGACAGAAAAAAGCCAAAACTTACCTGAGAAAGCCAAAAACTTTTTGGAAGAATGTTCTCTGGTCAGATGAGACAAAAGTAGAGCTTTCTGGGAAAAGGCATCAACATAGAGTTTACAGGAAAAAAAAAGAGGCCTTCAAAGAAAAGAACACGGTCCCTACAGTCAGACATGGCGGAGGTTCCCTGATGTTTTGGGGTTGCTTTGCTGCCTCTGGCACTGGACTGCTTGACCGTGTGCATGGCATTATGAAGTCTGCAGCATAATGTAGGGCCCAGTGTGAGAAAGCTGGGTCTCCCTCAGAGGTCATGGGTCTTCCAGCAGGACAATGACCCAAAACACACTTCAAAAAGCACTAGAAAATGGTTTGAGAGAAAGCACTGGAGACTTGTAAAGTGGCAGCAATGAGTCCAGACCTGAATCCCATAGAACACCCAAGGAGAGATCTCACAATGGCAGTTTGGAGAAGGCGCCTTCACATCTCAGGGACCTGGAGAAATTCCAGCAGAGCATTGGAAGAAACTCATTGATGGTTACCGGAAGCGGTTGTTCGCAGTTATTTTGTCTAAAGGTTGCGCTACCAAGTATTAGGCTGAGGGTGCCAATACTTTTGTCCGGCCCATTTTTGGAGTTTTGTGGAAAATGATCAATGATTTGACTTTTTTTTTCATTCTCTTTTGTGTTTTTTCATTGCAAGCAAAATAATTGAAGATATTATTACCAAAGCATTTGTGATTGCAATCATTTTCTGGAAGAAATTGAGTATTATCTGACAGAATTGCAGGGGTGCCAATACTTTTGGCCAGCACTGTATCTATCTATCTCATATTTATCTATCTATCTATCTCATATCTATCTATCTATCTCCTATCTATCTATCTCATATCTATCTATCTCATATCTATCTATCTCATATCTATCTCATATCTATCTATCTTTTTTTCTTTCTTTCTTTCTTTCCTTCTATCTATCTATCTATCTAATACCTATCCACCCCTGTACATATGGCGCACACATAGATATTGGCTGCAGATATTCCGGGTGGTATGGCGGTCGGTCACCGGTGGAGGTGAACAGTCACCAGTGCTAATTGTGAGTGGCTGTTATTAATCCTGTGCACACATGGTTACCAGATGTTATGGGAATCGGGTGTATGGGCCGCAGAGCAGGATGCTGCATTTTTTAACCTAATAATCTCCCTTTTGTTTTGGACCCATTGTGTTTGGGGAAGGGGGGTGCAGGGGGGGCCCCGGAGGCTGGGGGGGGGGGGGTCGCTGGGTGAACTCTAGTGCAGTCATTATGCCAGAAGATGAATGGAATTCTTTGTATGCAGATAAAACAATAGGGGCTGTTGATGCGGAGCCGCCTTTTATGGGCCCTCATAGAGCGGCCCCGTTATAATGAACTCATGTCTGCCCCACTACATACATGTAAGACATTCTCAGACATGACACACAGATAGGATCACCCCGCACCCTGCGCCAGACCCTACACCCACAAAGACCCTATTGTCACGCTGGAGAGGTGACATTATATTATCCTCAGAAGTGGGGCCCCCTCCTGGCCCGCTGCATTGTTCTGCCCTGAGTTTTCCATTGTGGAAATAGATAAAATGCCTTTTTATCTGTGGATTTCCTCCAGCAGGAGCCGCAAGTCCACAAGATCCAGGAGAGGGAGAAGAAGTCGTGGCCTGGGATGTTTACTGCACTGACGGTGCACATAGAAGGCCACATGTTGGGGTGAAAGCCATTATGGTGACCCTTCTGATAGATGTGCTCACCCAGCTTTACCAAAGTCTGGAAAAAACAGTCTAAATTATCAAATGATACAATAAGCTACAAAATAACAATATGATGTCTAGATATCAAACAGAAGCCTCGAGCCAAAGGATCCATTCCACGGTCACCAGTGACATATACTCTATTCTTTGACTAGATCCTCTTGCACTAGTTCACCATTCCTTAGTGACCAGTGGCATATACGCTATACTTTGACTAGTTCCTCTTGCACTAGTGAACTCTTTTTTGGTGACCAGTGGTATATATTCTATACTTTGACTAGTTCCCCTTGCACTAGTGCGCTATTCCTTAGTGACCAGTGGTACATACTGTTTACATTGACTCAATCCTTTTGCACTAGTATGCTATGCCTTAGTGACCAGTGGTATAAACTCTATATATTGACTAGTTCCTCTTGCACAAGTGCACTATTTCTTAGTGACCAGTGGTATATACTGTATACATTGGCTTGACTATTTTGCACTAGTGAGCTCTTCCTTGTTGACCAATGGTATATACTTTATATATTGATTAGACCCTTTTGCACTAGTGAACTCTTCCTTAGTGACCACTAGTATATTCTGTATACCTTGACTAGTTCCTCTGGCACAAGTGCACTATTCCTTAGTCACCAGTGGTATGGACTGTATACATTGATTAGACGCTTTTGCACTAGCGAACTCTTCCTTGGTGAACAGTAGTAATCACTGTATACATTGACTAGACCCTTTTGCACTAGTAAACTGTTCCTTGGTGACTAGTGGTGTATACTGTATACATTGACAAGTACCTCCTGCACTGACGCACTTTTCCTTAGTGGCCAGTGGTATATACAGTCATGGCCAAAAGTTTTGAGAATGACACAAATATTCTATTTTCACATGATCTGCTGCCCTCTGGTTTTTATGTGTGTTTGTCAGATGTTTTTATCACATACAGAAATAGAATTGCATTCATATTATGAGTAACAGAAGCTTATATTGACAGTTAGAATGAGTTAATGCAGCAAGTCAATATTTGCAGTGTTGACCCTTCTTCTTCAGGACCTCTGCAATTCTCCCTGGCATGCTCTCAATCAACTTCTGGACCAAATCCTGACTGATAGCAGTCCATTCTTGCAGAATCAATGCTTTCATTTTGTCTGAATTTGTTGGTTTTTGTTTGCCCCCCCCCCTCTGGTTGTTTGACCAAAAGTTCTCAATGGGGATTAAGATCTGGGGAGTTTCCAGGCCATGGACCCAAAATCTCTATGTTTTGTTCCCTGAGCCATTTAGTTATCACCTTTGCTTTATGGCAAGGTGCTCCATCATGCTGGAAAAGGCATTGTTGAGCGCCAAACTGCTCTTGGACGGTTGGGAGAAGTTGCTCTTGGAGGACATTCTGGTACCATTCTTTATTCATGGCAAGACTGTGAGAGAGCCGATTCCCTTGGCTGAGAAGCAACCCCACACATGAATGGTTTCAGGATGCTTTACAGTTGGCATGAGACAAGACTGGTGGTAGCGCTCACCTCTTCTTCTCCGAATAAGCTGTTTTCCAGATGTTCCAAACAATGGAAAAGGGGATTCATCAGAGAAAATGACTTTCCCCCAGTCCTCAGCAGTCCACTCCCTGTACCTTTTGCAGACTATCAGTCTGTCCCTGATGTTTTTTCTGGAGAGAAGTGGCTTCTTTGCTGCCCTCCTTGAGACCAGGCCTTGCTCCAAGAGTCTCCGCCTCACAGTGCGTGCAGATGCACTCACACCTGCCTGCTGCCATTCCTCAGCAAGCTCTGCACTGCTGGTAGCCCCATCCCGCAGCTGAAACACTTTTAAGAGACGGTCCTGCCGCTTGCTGGTCTTTCTTGGGCGCCCTGGAGCCTTTTTGGCACCAATGGAACCTCTCTCCTTGAAGTTCTTGATGATGCGATAGATTGTTGACTGAGGTGCAAGCTTTCTAGCTGCAATACTCTTCCCAGTTAGGCCATTTTTGTGCAGTGCAATGATGACTGCACGTGTTTCTTTAGAGATAACCATGGTTAACAGAAGAGAAACAATGATGGCAAGCACCAGCCTCCTTTTAAAGTGTCCAGTGGTGTCATTCTTACTTAATCATGACAGATTGATCTCCAGCCCTGTCCTCATCAACACCCACACCTGTGTTAATGGAGCAATCACTGAAACGATGTTAGGTGGTCCTTTTAAGGCAGGGCTGCAATGATGTTGAAATGTGTTTTGGGGGATAAAGTTCATTTTCTAGGCAAATATTGACTTTGCAAGTAATTGCTGTTAAGCTGATCACTCTTTATAACATTCTGGAGTATATGCAAATTGCCATTAGAAAAACTGAAGCAGTAGACTTTGTAAAAAGTAATATTTGTATCATTCTCAAAACTTTTGGCCATGACTGTACAGTTTACATTGACTAGACTCTTTTGCACTAGTGATCTCTTCCTTGTTGATCACTGGTATATACGTTATACATTGACTAGTTCCTCTTGCACTATTGCACTATTCCTTAGTGATCAGTGGTATATACTGTATACATTGACTATACTCTTTTGCACTAGTGAGCTCTTCCTTGTTGACCAGTGGTATATACTCTATACATTGACAAGTTCTTCCTGCACTAGTGCACTATTTCTTACTGACCAGTATTGTGTACTGTATACATTGACTAGTTCCTCTTGCACTAGTGAACTGTTCTTTAGTGACCAGTGGTATATACTGTTTACAATGACTAGAACATTTTGTACTAGTGAACTCTTCCTTGGTCGCCAGGGGTATATAGTCTACTAGTGAACTATTCCTCTGTGGTATATACTGTATACATTAAGTAGTTCCTTTTGCACTAGTGCAGTGTTCCTAAGTGACCAGTGGTACATACTGTACACATTGACTAGAGCCTTTTCCACTTGTAAACTCTTCCTTGGTGGCCAGTGGTATATACTCTATACATTGACTAGTTCATCCTGCACTGGTGCACTATTCCTTAGTGACTATTGGTATATAGTAAACTCTTCCATGGTGATCAGTGGTATACACTGTATACATTGGCTAGTTCCTCTTGCACTAGTGAATTCTTCCTTGGTGACCAGTAGTATATACTGTATTCCCTGACTAATTCCTCTTGCACTGGTGGACACTTCCTGGGTGACCAGTGGTATATATTGTATACACTGACTAGTCCCTCTTGAACTAGTGCACAATTTCCTGGTCACCAGTGGTATATACTCTATACATTGACTAGTTCCTTCTGCACTAGTTCACTATTCCTTAGTGACCAGTGGTATATACTGTACTAGTGAAATAGTAAGCTCTTCCTTGTCGACCAGTGGTATATACTATATACATTGACTAGACCCTTTCGCACTAGTGAACTCTTCTTTGGTGACCAGTGGTATATACGTTATACATTGACTAGTTCCTCTTGTACTAGTGCACTAGTCCTTAATGACCCGTGGTATATACTGTATACATTGACTAGACCCTTTTGCACTAGTGATCTATAACTTGGTGACCAGTGCTATATACTCTATACATTGAATACACCCTGTTGCACAAGTGATCTCTTCCTCGGTGATCAGTGTTTTATACTATATACATTGGCTAGACTCTTTTGCACTAGTAAACTCTTCCTTGGTGACCAGTGGTATATACTGTATACACTAACTATAACCTTTTGTACTAGTGATCTCTTCGATGGTGACCAGTGATATATACTCTAAACATTGATTAGTTCCTCCTGCACTAGTGTACTACTCCTTAGTGACCAGTGAAATATGCTGTATACATTGACTAGTTCCTCTTGCACAAGTACCCTATTCCTTTGTAACCAGTGGTATATACTGTATAGATTGACTAGACCCTCTTGCACTAGTGAACTCTTCCTTGGTGACCAATGGTATATAATGTATACATTGACTAGTTCCACTTGCACAAGTGCACTATTCCTTAGTGACCTGTGGTATATACTGTATACATTGACTATACTCTTTTGCAGTAATGAGCTCTTCCTTGTTGACCAGTGGTATATAATGTATACATTGACTAGACCCTTTTGTACTAGAGAACTCTACCTTAGTGACCAGTGGTATACACTGTATACATTGACTAGTTCCTCTTGCACTAGTGCATTATCCTTTAGTGACCAGTGGTATATACTGTATACATTGACTAGACTCTTTTGCACTAGTGAGCGCTTTCTTGTTGACCACTGGTATATAATGTATACATTGACTATTTCCTCTTGCACTAGTGCACTATTCCTTAGTGACCAGTGGTATATACTGTATACATTGACTAGATCCTCTTACACTAGTGCATTACCCTTTAGTGACCAGTAGTATATACTATATAGATTGACTAGACACTTTTGCTCTAGTGAGCTCTACCTTGTTGACCAGTGGTATATACTGTATACATTGAGTAGTTCATCTTACACTAGTGCACTTTTCCTTAGTGACCACTGGTATATAATGTATACATTGACTAGTTCCACTTGCACAAGAACACTTTTCCTTAGTGAACAGTGGTATATACTGTATACATTGACTAGACTCTTTTGCACTAGTGAGCTCTTCCTTGTTGACCATTGTTATATACTGTTTACTGTATACATTGACTACTACTACTGAACTCTTAATTGGTGACCAGTGGTATATACGTTATACATTAACTAGTTCCTTCTGCACTAGTGCACTATTCCTTAGTGACCAGTGGTATATACTGTATACATTGACTAGACCCTTTTGCACTAGTGAACTCTTCCTTGGAGACCTGTGGATTATACTCTATACATTGACTAGTTCCTCCTGCACTAGTGAACTATTCCTTAGTGACCAGTGGTATATACTGTGTACATTGACTAGAACCTCTTGCACTAGTAAACTCTTCCTAGGTGACCAGTGATATATAATGTATTCACTGACTCGTTCCTCCTGCACTAGTAAAGTCTTCCTAGGTGACCAGTGGTATATACTATATACATTGATTAGTTCCTCTTGCACTAGTAAACTCTTCCTAGATGACCAGTGGTATATGCGGTACTCTGTAGATTGACTAGATCCTCTTGCACCAGAGAACTCTTCCTTGGTGACCAGTGGTACATACTGTATACATTGACTAATTCCTCTTTCACTAGTGCACTATTTCTTGGTGACCAGTGGTATATACTGTATACATTCGCTAGTTCCTCTTGCACTAGTGGGCTATTTCTTAGTGCCCAGTAATATATACTCTATACACTGACTAGATCCTCTTGCATCAGTGGACTCTTCCTTGGTGACCAGTGGTATATACTGTATACATTGACTAGTCACTCTTGCAACAGTGCTCAACTCTTTAGTAACCAGTAGAAAATATTGTATACACTGACTAATTCCTCTAGCGCTAGTGCACTTTTACTTGTTGACAAGTGGTATATACTGTATACATTGACTAGTCCGATAAGGTTTCCTCTGATGCACCTTTGACCTGTGGATCCTCAGATCTCATCTACTGGGGTTAGAGTTAGAGGTTAGAGGTTAGATACCGCCACTGACTTCTACAATACCGCCATTACTGCAGCCCTTGACTCTGTGGCCCCCTTCACTAACACCAGAGCCCGACCGATCAATAGGCAGCCCTGGCACACTGACCTGACTAAAAAACTGAGACGTGCCTGACGGGTTGCAGAACGCCTGTGTAAGAAAAGCCACTCCCTGGAGGACTTCCTTAGGTATAAAGAGGCAGATCTCACATTCATGAACACACTCACCTCTGCAAAGCAGGTCTACTTCTCCGCACTAATATCTGCCCTATCCCGCAACCCCAAACAGCTATTCACTACCTTCCCCTCCCTTCTCCGTCCTCCTGCGCCTCCTCCGACATCACTTATCACAGCTGATGACTTTGCCTTTTATTTCAAAAGCAAAACTGACACCATCAGAGACAGTCTCACCCCACACCCCCGACAACCACCCCACCCGACTGTCCTGTGCTCTTCATCTTTAACCTGTTTCTCCACCATCTCTGATGTAAAGCTCTCCACCCTAATCTCTTAATCCCACCTCACCTCCTGTGCACTCGACCCAATCCAGTCACATCTCATCCCCAAACTCTCTGAAGTCATTACTCCTACCCTAACCCATCTCTTCAACCTATCCCTAACCAATGGATCCTTCCCTTCTGCCTTCAAACATGTTACTGTCACACCTATACTTAAGAAACCCTCCCTGGACCCGTCCTCTCCAGCCAACTATTGCCCCATCTCACTGCTCCCGTACGCCTCTAAATTGCTGGAGCAACACGTCCACGCCGAGCTGTCCTCCTATCTCTCATCCAATATGCTCTCTGACAGACTACAGTCAGGTTTCAGACCCCATCACTGCACAGAAACTGCCATAACCAAGGTCACTAATGACCTCCTATCTGCCAAAGCCAAGCGTCACTATTCTGTCCTCCTCCTCCTCTGTCCTCCTCCTCCTCGACCTCTCCTCTGCCTTTGACACAGTCGACCATTCCCTCCCGCTAGAAACTCTCTCATCCCTTGGCATCTCAGACCTGGCCCTTTCCTGGATCTCCTCATACCTCACCAACCGCACACTCAGCGTCTCCCACTCGCACACCACCTCCCCGCCACGCCATCTTTCTGTATGTGTCCCCCAAGGCTCCGGCCTAGGACCCCTCCTGTTCTCCATCTACACCCTCGGCCTTGGCCAACTCATACAATTCCATGGTTTCCATTACCGTTGCTATGCTGATGACACCCAAATATATCTCTCTGGACCAGACATTACCTCTCTGTTGTCCAGAGTCCCAGAATGTCTCGCAGCCGTAGCCTCCTTTCTCTCCTCCCGCTTTGTCAAACTCAACATGGAGAAAACGGAGTTCATAATCTTCGTCCCACCTCGCATGATCCCCCTACCTGACCCATCTATCATAGTTAATGGAACCACTCTCACCCCAGTCCCACAGGCCCGCTGCCTTGGGATAACCTTAGACTCTGACCTATCCTTCAAGCTGCACATCCAAACCCTCAACACCTCCTGCCGCCTCCAACTCAAGAACATCCACCGAATCCGCTCCTTCCGCACCCCTGAAACTACAAAGATGCTAGTCCTCACCCTCATAATCTCCCGCCTAGACTACTGTAACACCCTTCTCCATGGCCTTCCAGCTAACACTCTCGCCCCCCTCCAGTCCACCTTATACTGTGCTGCTCGCCTAATACACCTCTCCCCCCGTTCTTCATCAGCCGCCCCTCTGCCAATCCCTTCACTGGCTACCCATCACCCAGCGAATAGAGTTCAAACTACTAACACTGACATACAAAGCCATCCACAGCCTGTCCCCTCCATATATCTCCAACCTAATCTCCCGCTACCTGCCCGCACGTAACCTCCGATCCTCCAAAGACCTCCTACTCCGCTCTGCTCTTATCCGCTCTTCACACAATCGTCTCCAAGACTTCTCCCGTGTATCCCCCATACTCTGGAACTCATTACCAAGACACATAAGACTGACCCCCATAGTCACAAGCTTCAAGAAGGCCCTGAAGACTCACCTATTCAGGAAGGACTACAACCTCCAATAACACTACTGTCACCACTCCGCCATCTGTACAGCCTCCAATAACACTACTGTAACCACACCGCCATCTGTACAGCCTCCAATAACACTACTGTCACCACACCGCCATCTGTACAGCCCCCAATAACACTACTGTCACCACACCGCCATCTGTACAGCCCCCAATAACACTACTGTCACCACACCGCCATCTGTACAGCCTCCAATAACACTACTGTCACCACACCGCCATCTGTACAGCCTCCAATAACACTACTGTCACCACACCGCCATCTGTACAGCCTCCAATAACACTACTGTCACCGCACCGCCATCTGTACAACCTCCAATAACACTACTGTCACCACACCGCCATCTGTACAGCCTCCAATAACACTACTGTCACCGCACCACCATCTGTACAACCCCCAATAACACTACTGTCACCACACCGCCATCTGTACAACCTCCAATAACACTACTGTCACCACACCGCCATCTTTACAACCTCCAATAACACTACTGTCACCACACCGCCATCTGTACAACCTCCAATAACACTACTGTCACCACACCGCCATCTGTACAGCCTCCAATAACACTACTGTCACCACACCGCCATCTGTACAACCTCCAATAACACTACTGTCACCACACCGCCATCTGTACAGTCTCTACCCCCACCTTCTGTCTCTATCCCTCTTCCCTCATAGACTGTAAGCCCTTGCGGGCAGGGCCCTCTATCCCACTGTGCCAGTGATCACTGTTAGTATTATCTGTCTTGTATGTCTGGTGTACTGTATGTAAAGCCTCAAATGTAAAGCACCATGGAATATAATAATGTACAGGACCATGGGATTAATATAATAATGTATAGAGCACCATGGGATTAGTATAATAATGTACAGCACCATGGAATATAATAATGTACAGGACCATGGGATTAATATAATAATGTATAGAGCACCATGGAATTAATATAATAATGTACAGCACATGGGATTAATATAATAATGTACAGCACCATGGAATTAATATAATAATGTACAGCCCCATGGAAGTAATATAATAATGTACAGTGCACCATGGAATTAATATAATAATGTACAGAGCACCATGGGATTAATATAATAATGTACAGAGCACCATGGAATTAATATAATAATGTACAGAGCACCATGGGATTAATATAATAATGTACAGAGCACCATGGAATTAATATAATAATGTACAGAGCACCATGGAATTAATATAATAATGTACAGCACCATGGAATTAATATAATAATGTACAGAGCACCATGGAATAAATATAATAATGTACAGAGCACCATGGAATAAATATAATAATGTACAGAGCACCATGGAATTAATATAATAATGTACAGAACACCATGGGATTAATATAATAATGTACAGAGCACCATGGAATTAATATAATAATGTACAGAACACCATGGGATTAATATAATAATATACAGAGCACCATGGAAGTAATATAATAATGTACAGAGCACCATGGAATTAATATAATAATGTACAGAGCACCATGGAATTAATATAATAATGTACAGCACCATGGGATTAATATAATAATGTACAGCACCATGGGATTAATATAATAATGTACAGAGCACCGTGGAATAAATATAATAATGTACAGAGCACCATGGAATAAATATAATAATGTACAGAGCACCATGGAATTAATATAATAATGTACAGAACACCATGGGATTAATATAATAATGTACAGAGCACCATGGAAATAATATAATAATGTACAGAACACCATGGGATTAATATAATAATATACAGAGCACCATGGAAGTAATATAATAATATACAGCACCATGGAATTAATATAATAATATACAGAGCACCATGGGATTAATATAATAATGTACAGCACCGTGGAATTAATATAATAATGTACAGAGCACCATGGGATTAATATAATAATATACAGAGCACCATGGGATTAATATAATAATGTATAGAGCACCATGGGATTAATATAATAATATACAGAGCACCATGGGATTAATATAATAATGTACAGAGCACCATGGAATTAATATAATAATGTACAGAGCACCATGGGATTAATATAATAATGTACAGAGCACCATGGGATTAATATAATAATGTACAGAGCACCATGGGATTAATATAATAATGTACAGCACCGTGGAATTAATATAATAATGTACAGAGCACCATGGGATTAATATAATAATATACAGAGCACCATGGGATTAATATAATAATGTATAGAGCACCATGGGATTAATATAATAATATACAGAGCACCATGGGATTAATATAATAATGTATAGAGCACCATGGGATTAATATAATAATTTACAGAGCACCATGGAATTAATATAATAATGTAAAGCACCATGGAATTAATATAATAATGTACAGAGCACCATGGGATTAATATAATAATGTACAGAGCACCATGGAATTAATATAATAATGTACAGAGCACCATGGGATTAATATAATATTGTACAGAGCACCATGGGATTAATATAATAATGTACAGAGCACCATGGGATTAATATAATAATTTACAGAGCACCATGGAATTAATATAATAATGTAAAGCACCATGGAATATAATAATGTACAGAGCACCATAGGATTAATCTAATAATGTACAGAGCACCATGGAATTAATATAATAATGTATAGAGCATCATGGAATTAATATAATAATGTACAGAGCACCATGGGATTAATATAATAATGTACAGAGCACCATGGAAGTAATATAATAATGTACAGAGCACCATGGAAGTAATATAATAATGTACAGATCACCATGGAATTAATATAATAATGTACAGCACCAGGGGATTAATATAATAATGTACAGCACCATGGGATTAATGGTGCTATATAAATAAACAATAATAATAATAATAATAATAAAAGTTAGTCTGGATTCAGATGTGCAGCCACCAGTCAGTGAGGAGCTCTCGTTCATGTGACCCCTCTCCTTGTGTCCACATCCAGTCTTCGTGGTCCTGTCTGGTCTTCTCCTGTCCCTGTCGCCTCCCCTGTACGAGGTGATGACATCACAAAGACTTTTTCAGGTATTTCCATCTGCTCTTACTGAATTCTTAATGGGATTCTTGGATGCTCCAGAATGTTCATGAATATTTTATCTTCTAAACCTCCAACTAAACTCATTTGTATACAAACCCTCCAAAACCCTGGCAGCGCTCCTCTGGAAATAAAGGTACAGTGCCGCCATCCTCAGCCGCACCAACTCGCAGGATCGGACCGGGACCGCTGTCACTTTATGAGCCGAGAACATGACAAGTGGAAATTCTGCTTCATTTACTCTGTCTTCTGCTTTATTCTAGAAGCCTCCGACAGAACTCTAAAAAACTGCTGCAAATCGCACGCTGGAGACGCACGCTGGGTGATAAATATGGTGCCTCCTGAAAGACGGGCGTCATTACCTTGTGGCGGCTTACTTAATACCAAAGTAATACTGCAAGGAAGTGGAAAATAAGGCAGATTTAACGTAACTTATATATTCCTGGAACATATCTCCAATACAAGTCTGTGTAGTATGGAGAGACAGTCTACTGTACAAAGATAATACAAGTCTGTGTAGTATGGAGAGACAGTCTACTGTACAGAGATAATACAGTCTGTGTAGTATGGAGAGACAGTCTACTGTACAGAGATAATACAGTCTGTGTAGTATGGAGAGACAGTCTACTGTACAGAGATAATACAGTCTGTAGTATGGAGAGACAGTCTACTGTACAGAGATAATACAGTCTGTGTGGTATGGAGAGACAGTCTACTGTACAGAGATAATACAGTCTGTGTAGTATGGAGAGACAGTCTACTGTACAGAGATAATACAAGTCTGTGTAGTAAGGAGAGACAGTCTACTGTACAGAGATAATACAGTCTGTAGTATGGAGAGACGGTCTACTGTACAGAGATAACACAGTCTGTGTAGTATGGAGAGACAGTCTACTGTACAGAGATAATACAGTCTGTGTAGTATGGAGAGACAGTCTACTGTACAGAGACAATACAGTCTGTGTAGTATGGAGAGACAGTCTACTGTACAGAGATAATACAGTCTGTGTAGTATGGAGAGACAGTCTACTGTACAGAGATAATACAAGTCTGTGTAGTATGGAGAGACGGTCTACTGTACAGAGATAATACAGTCTGTGTAGTATGGAGAGACAGTCTACTGTACAGAGATAATACAGTCTGTGTAGTATGGAGAGACAGTCTACTGTACAGAGATAATACAGTCTGTGTAGTATGGAGAGACAGTCTACTGTACAGAGATAATACAAGTCTGTGTAGTATGGAGAGACAGTCTACTGTACAGAGATAATACAGTCTGTGTAGTATGGAGAGACAGCCTACTGTACAGAGATAATACAGTCTGTGTATGGAGAGACGGTCTACTGTACAGAGATAATACAGTCTGTGTAGTATGGAGAGACAGTCTACTGTACAGAGATAATACAGTCTGTAGTATGGAGAGACAGTCTACTGTACAGAGATAATACAGTCTGTAGTATGGAGAGACAGTCTACTGTACAGAGATAATACAGTCTGTGTAGTATGGAGAGACAGTCTACTGTACAGAGATAATACAAGTCTGTGTAGTATGGAGAGACAGTGTACTGTACAGAGATAATACAGTCTGTGTAGTATGGAGAGACAGTCTACTGTACAGAGATAATACAGTCTGTGTAGTATGGAGAGACAGTGTACTGTACAGAGATAATACAGTCTGTGTAGTATGGAGAGACAGTCTACTGTACAGAGATAATACAGTCTGTGTAGTATGGAGAGACGGTCTACTGTACAGAGATAATACAGTCTGTGTAGTATGGAGAGACAGTCTACTGTACAGAGATAATACAGTCTGTGTAGTATGGAGAGACAGTCTACTGTACAGAGATAATACAGTCTGTAGTATGGAGAGACAGTCTACTGTACAGAGATAATACAGTCTGTGTAGTATGGAGAGACAGTCTACTGTACAGAGATAATACAGTCTGTGTAGTATGGAGAGACAGTCTACCGTACAGAGATAATACAGTCTGTAGTATGGCGAGACAGTCTACTGTACAGAGATAATACAGTCTGTGTAGTATGGAGAGACAGTGTACTGTACAGAGATAATACAGTCTATGTAGTATGGAGAGACAGTCTACTGTACAGAGATAATACAGTCTGTGTAGTATGGAGAGACAGTCTACCGTACAGAGATAATACAGTCTGTAGTATGGCGAGACAGTCTACTGTACAGAGATAATACAGTCTGTGTAGTATGGAGAGAAAGTCTACCGTACAGAGATAATACAGTCTGTGTAGTATGGAGAGACAGTCTACTGTACAGAGACAATACAAGTCTGTGTAGTATGGAGAGACAGTCTACTGTACAGAGATAATACAGTCTGTGTAGTATGGAGAGACAGTCTACTGTACAGAGATAATACAGTCTGTGTAGTATGGAGAGACGGTCTACTGTACAGAGATAATACAGTCTGTGTAGTATGGAGAGACAGTCTACTGTACAGAGATAATACAGTCTGTGTAGTATGGAGAGACAGTCTACTGTACAGAGATAATACAGTCTGTAGTATGGAGAGACAGTCTACTGTACAGAGATAATACAGTCTGTGTAGTATGGAGAGACAGTCTACTGTACAGAGATAACACAGTCTGTGTAGTATG
Organism: Leptodactylus fallax; assembly: GCA_947044405.1. Taxonomy (NCBI): domain Eukaryota; kingdom Metazoa; phylum Chordata; class Amphibia; order Anura; family Leptodactylidae; genus Leptodactylus; species Leptodactylus fallax. Next base: position 41,659 of record CAMRHE010000531.1, read on the forward strand.
GAGAGACAGTCTACTGTACAGAGATAATACAGTCTGTGTAGTATGGAGAGACAGTGTACTGTACAGAGATAATACAGTCTGTGTAGTATGGAGAGACGGTCTACTGTACAGAGATAATACAGTCTGTGTAGTATGGAGAGACGGTCTACTGTACAGAGATAATACAGTCTGTGTAGTATGGAGAGACAGTCTACTGTACAGAGATAATACAGTCTGTGTAGTATGGAGAGACAGTCTACTGTACAGAGATAATACAGTCTGTGTAGTATGGAGAGACAGTGTACTGTACAGAGATAATACAGTCTATGTAGTATGGAGAGACAGTCTACTGTACAGAGATAATACAGTCTGTGTAGTATGGAGAGACAGTCTACCGTACAGAGATAATACAGTCTGTAGTATGGCGAGACAGTCTACTGTACAGAGATAATACAGTCTGTGTAGTATGGAGAGAAAGTCTACCGTACAGAGATAATACAGTCTGTAGTATGGAGAGACAGTCTACTGTACAGAGACAATACAAGTCTGTGTAGTATGGAGAGACAGTCTACTGTACAGAGATAATACAGTCTGTGTAGTATGGAGAGACAGTCTACTGTACAGAGATAATACAGTCTGTGTAGTATGGAGAGACGGTCTACTGTACAGAGATAATACAGTCTGTGTAGTATGGAGAGACAGTCTACTGTACAGAGATAATACAGTCTGTGTAGTATGGAGAGACAGTCTACTGTACAGAGATAATACAGTCGTGTAGTATGGAGAGACAGTCTACTGTACAGAGATAATACAGTCTGTGTAGTATGGAGAGACAGTCTACTGTACAGAGATAATACAGTCTGTGTAGTATGGAGAGACAGTGTACTGTACAGAGATAATACAGTCTGTGTAGTATGGAGAGACAGTCTACTGTACAGAGATAATACAGTCTGTGTAGTATGGAGAGACGGTCTACTGTACAGAGATAATACAGTCTGTGTAGTATGGAGAGACGGTCTACTGTACAGAGATAATACAGTCTGTGTAGTATGGAGAGACAGTCTACTGTACAGAGATAATACAGTCTGTGTAGTATGGAGAGACAGTCTACTGTACAGAGATAATACAGTCTGTGTAGTATGGAGAGACAGTCTACTGTACAGAGATAATACATTCTGTGTAGTATGGAGAGACAGTCTACTGTACAGAGATAATACAGTCTGTGTAGTATGGAGAGACAGTCTACTATACAGAGATAACACAGTCTGTGTAGTATGGAGAGACAGTCTACTGTACAGAGATAATACAGTCTGTGTAGTATGGAGAGACGGTCTACTGTACAGAGATAATACAGTCTGTGTAGTATGGAGAGACAGTCTACTGTACAGAGATAATACAGTCTGTGTAGTATGGAGAGACAGTCTACTGTACAGAGATAATACAGTCTGTGTAGTATGGAGAGACAGTCTACTGTACAGAGATAATACAGTCTGTGTAGTATGGAGAGACAGTCTACTGTACAGAGATAATACAAGTCTGTGTAGTATGGAGAGACAGTCTACTATACAGAGATAATACAGTCTGTGTAGTATGGAGAGACAGTCTACTGTACAGAGATAACACAGTCTGTGTAGTATGGAGAGACAGTCTACTGTACAGAGATAATACAGTCTGTGTAGTATGGAGAGACAGTGTACTGTACAGAGATAATACAGTCTGTGTAGTATGGAGAGACAGTCTACTGTACAGAGATAATACAGTCTGTGTAGTATGGAGAGACAGTCTACTGTACAGAGATAATACAGTCTGCGTAGTATGGAGAGACAGTCTACTGTACAGAGATAATACAGTCTGTGTAGTATGGAGAGACAGTCTACTGTACAGAGATAATACAGTCTGTGTAGTATGGAGAGACAGTCTACTGTACAGAGATAATACAGTCTGCGTAGTATGGAGAGACAGTCTACTGTACAGAGATAATACAGTCTGTGTAGTATGGAGAGACAGTCTACTGTACAGAGATAATACAGTCTGTGTAGTATGGAGAGACAGTCTACTGTACAGAGATAATACAGTCTGTGTAGTATGGAGAGACAGTCTACTGTACAGAGATAATACAGTCTGTGTAGTATGGAGAGACAGTGTACTGTACAGAGATAATACAGTCTGTGTAGTATGGAGAGACAGTCTACTGTACAGAGATAATACAGTCTGTGTAGTATGGAGAGACAGTCTACTGTACAGAGATAATACAGTCTGCGTAGTATGGAGAGACAGTCTACTGTACAGAGATAATACAGTCTGTGTAGTATGGAGAGACAGTCTACTGTACAGAGATAATACAGTCTGTGTAGTATGGAGAGACAGTCTACTGTACAGAGATAATACAGTCTGTGTAGTATGGAGAGACAGTCTACTGTACAGAGATAATACAGTCTGCGTAGTATGGAGAGACAGTCTACTGTACAGAGATAATACAGTCTGTGTAGTATGGAGAGACAGTCTACTGTACAGAGATAATACAGTCTGTGTAGTATGGAGAGACAGTCTACTGTACAGAGATAATACAGTCTGTGTAGTATGGAGAGACAGTCTACTGTACAGAGATAATACAGTCTGCGTAGTATGGAGAGACAGTCTACTGTACAGAGATAATACAAGTCTGTGTAGTATGGAGAGACAGTCTACTGTACAGAGATAATACAGTCTGTGTAGTATGGAGAGACAGTCTACTGTACAGAGATAATACAGTCTGTGTAGTATGGAGAGACAGTCTACTGTACAGAGATAATACAGTCTGTGTAGTATGGAGAGACAGTCTACCGTAGAGAGATAATACAGTCTGTGTAGTATGGAGAGACAGTCTACTGTACAGAGATAATACAGTCTGTGTAGTATGGAGAGACAGTCTACTGTACAGAGATAATACAGTCTGTAGTATGGAGAGACGGTCTACTGTACAGAGATAATACAGTTTGTGTAGTATGGAGAGACGGTCTACTGTACAGAGGTAATACAAGTCTGTGTAGTATGGAGAGACAGTCTACTGTACAGAGATAATACAGTCTGTAGTATGGAGAGACGGTCTACTGTACAGAGATAATACAGTTTGTGTAGTATGGAGAGACAGTCTACTGTACAGAGATAATACAGTCTGTGTAGTATGGAGAGACAGCCTACTGTACAGAGATAATACAGTCTGTGTAGTATGGAGAGACAGTCTACTGTACAGAGATAATACAGTCTGTGTAGTATGGAGAGACAGTGTACTGTACAGAGATAATACAGTCTGTGTAGTATGGAGAGACAGTCTACTGTACAGAGATAATACAGTCTGTGTAGTATGGAGAGACAGTCTACTGTACAGAGATAATACAGTCTGTGTAGTATGGAGAGACAGTCTACTGTACAGAGATAATACAGTCTGTGTGGTATGGAGAGACAGTCTACTGTACAGAGATAATACAGTCTGTGTAGTATGGAGAGACAGTCTACTGTACAGAGATAATACAAGTCTGTGTAGTATGGAGAGACAGTCTACTGTACAGAGATAATACAGTCTGTGTAGTATGGAGAGACAGTCTACTGTACAGAGATAATACAGTCTGTGTAGTATGGAGAGACAGCCTACTGTACAGAGATAATACAATAATGTTGGGTGTTGTTCCCCTTTAAGGTGTTCCGATGCAGGGACAGAGCACAGAGACCTTCTCTATTATGAGGCAGGAAAGGAACATTCTGGTTTTGTGAGCAGCGAAGCAGAAATTTACAGTGAGGAAAAAGTGTGTGGAAGTTTCTCCAGGGGGGCGACAAGGAACATGTTGAGGAGTATAAGGAGCGTGTCGGAAAGTTAGGCCAGAGGGCGGTGGGTTAACAGGGCGTGTGCAGCAGACCTAGGAATGAATACAAGGCTTCTCCATCCTGCCCAGTAGAATCCCATGGCTTGTTCCATTGGGTGTCTATGGGGGCCCCGCGGAGCCTCCAGACTGGGTTATTAATGTGTCAGCCTCTATTCTGTCTGGACAGTCTTGTCACCTCGCCAGCGCCCCCATTTCCTATAGTCATATAACATACGTGTTTCCATTGGGGACTCTCCCAATATTTCAGATTTGCTGACGTGCGGCGGAGAAAGGGGGAGAAAGGATTTATTAGCGAGCCGGCCGGGGAGAGCGATGCCTGGAACTCCTATTATTATAGTGTCCTTGAGCCGGGACTTGTGACTCAGGGAGGTTACTCACGATGACTGGTGGTGAGCTGTGGGCTCCAGAATAGGGCCACACCCTGGATCTCAACCTGGGACTCTCCAGATCTTGTATAACTACAACCCCCAGCATGCACCAAATCACTTGCCCTGTAACACTGTCATACCTGAGTCTCTACATCCCTACACTTTGTGCGGGGGATTTTAGTGCCCTAAAAGAGGGGTGGCCCTAATACAAGAGAAGGGGCCCTACAGCAAAGACCACAGGGGCCCCTGATTTTGGTTCTCTCTTTGATCCTTTACTTTCCATCATCTTGCTTTTTAGCAATGTAGAAAGGGAAGTTGTGCCCTGATTCTCCCCACCAAATAAAAGGAGATGCCGCTGACCAACTCTGGGCCCCTCTCTCCAAGGCCCCATAGCAACAACATGGTCCACCTTTGTAGTACATGCACCCTTGGCTTACTAATTAAAGGATAAAAAATTCTGCAACTTTCTATTACACTTTTTGGACAACTTTTACATCAGATTTCTAGTCTAGTGAATAGTCGTCACAATGTATCAGTGCAGATAAGAGCTATTGGTCTGAAATCCAGGACAGAATTCAGATTTGTGCTGATGTGTGCTCACAGAGCATTGTCTGCACTGACTGCACAGCAAGCAGAGTTCTTGAATATGGGACAATTTCAAATTCATTTTAACCTAGTCTAGCATAGAGTCGTCACAATGTATCAGTGCAGATAGGAGTGATTAGAATGAAATCCAGAACAAGAGACAGATTTGTTTTCGCACAGCATTGGCTACACTGATATATTGCAATACGCTATCTCCTTTGTGAAGCAGGTCTAGATGAGTGCTCAGGTCAGGGCAGTTTTAATTCACAGCAAGCAGAGATCTTGTATATGAGAGCATTGGAATAGTCTAGCATACGGTCGTCACAATGGATCAGTGCAGATAGGAGCTTTCCAGTTCACAAGCAGCTAGGAGACATCATGGAAAGCTGTGGAATTTCCAGAAGCCTGGACGCCGGCCCTTTAAGAGTTTGCTGAGCGATGCGTTAGTCTTTACTCACGACTGCCAGTCATCTCCACTGCATTAAAAAAAATAACAAAACACAAAATAAAATGTTCTTGTCGGGGGTGTAAAGTTTACGATGAATCATAGAATTTTCCTTGGTAAAAGTCAGCGCACACCCCGAGCGCTCCGCTGTGACGTCATGTCAGTGCCATCCTGCCAGCGAACCAGCTCCACGCAGATCCCGCATCCCATCACTGAAAATATGACAATGTAAATACACAAGTCATTAATCTCCGTCCCTGCTGCTGTTCCCACTGTCCGCAGGGAGAGTTCCCTGGGAGTCGCTGGTTTTTCGGGATTTTACAGTTAGCATTATTTAGCGGGGCAGCGATCCAAGTAAATTCCACTGCTGCCATTTTTAAGGCAGATTGTACGGCCCCGCTCTGATATCTGACCGTATATGGCTGTGCAGCTCCAAATTCCCTATGTGCCTCGTCCGAAGATCCAAGTCCCCATGTCCTGCCAACACAAACATTACAATGGTCATCGCTCATTAACCAGCATGGACTGTGGAGGGGAAGGGTGAACCCCAAAATGTCTCCTCTACCGCTCTCCAATAGAGAAAAGCTAAGACCTCTCAGACTCCAACCAGGAAAGCCAGAATACGATGACAATGGACTCAGAATGGAAAAATATTACAAAGTATCAAATCAGAGGAAATAGAAAACAAACAAGAAAACAATGTAACAAATGTCACAATATATAAAGTATATACAAAGGAGATCAACAAGAAAGTCACTAACCAATACCAAAGAGGAAATCAGTGGTAGAAATATACAACCAATATGTATATAATATATACAAACTATACACAGTGTAGTATTATAGCAATCATATAACTGTACACAGGGGGCAGTATTATAGTAGTTATATTCTTGTACATAGGAGCAGTATTATAGTAGTTATATTCTTGTACATAGGAGGTAGTATTATAGTAGTTATATTCTTGTACATAGGAGCAGTATTATAGTAGTTATATTCTTGTACATAGGAGTAGTATTATAGTAGTTATATTCTTGTACATAGGAGCAGTATTATAGTAGTTATATTCTTGTACATAGGAGCAGTATTATAGTAGTTATATTCTTGTACATAGGAGGTAGTATTATAGTAGTTATATTCTTGTACATAGGAGCAGTATTATAGTAGTTATATTCTTGTACATAGGAGCAGTATTATAGTAGTTATATCCTTGTACATAGGGGCAGTATTATAGTAGTTATATTCTTGTACATAGGAGTAGTATTATAGTAGTTATATTCTTGTACATAGGAGCAGTATTATAGTAGTTATATTCTTGTACATAGGAGGTAGTATTATAGTAGTTATATTCTTGTACATAGGAGCAGTATTATAGTAGTTATATTCTTGTACATAGGAGGTAGTATTATAGTAGTTATATTCTTGTACATAGTGGCAGTATTATAGTAGTTATATTCTTGTACATAGGAGCAGTATTATAGTAGTTATATTCTTGTACATATAGGGCAGTATTATAGTAGTTATATTCTTGTACATAGGAGCAGTATTATAGTAGTTATATTCTTGTACAAAGGAGTAGTATTATTGTAGTTATATTCTTGTACATAGGAGGTAGTATTATAGTAGTTATATTCTTGTACATAGGGGGTAGTATTATAGTAGTTATATTCTTGTACATAGGAGCAGTATTATAGTAGTTATATTCTTGTACATAGGAGTAGTATTATAGTAGTTATATTCTTGTACATAGGAGGTAGTATTATAGTAGTTATATTCTTGTACATAGGGGCAGTATTATAGTAGTTATATTCTTGTACATAGGAGGTAGTATTATAGTAGTTATATTCTTGTACATAGGGGCAGTATTATAGTAGTTATATTCTTGTACATAGGAGTAGTATTATAGTAGTTATATTCTTGTACATATAGGGCAGTATTATAGTAGTTATATTCTTGTACATAGGAGTAGTATTATAGTAGTTATATACTTGTACATAGGAGCAGTATTATAGTAGTTATATTCTTGTACATAGGAGCAGTATTATAGTAGTTATATTCTTGTACATAGGAGCAGTATTATAGTAGTTATATTCTTGTACATAGGAGCAGTATTATAGTAGTTATATTCTTGTACATAGGAGCAGTATTATAGTAGTTATATTCTTGTACATAGGAGCAGTATTATAGTAGTTATATTCTTGTACATAGGAGTAGTATTATAGTAGTTATATTCTTGTACATAGGAGCAGTATTATAGTAGTTATATCCTTGTACATAGGGGCAGTATTATAGTAGTTATATTCTTGTACATAGGAGTAGTATTATAGTAGTTATATTCTTGTACATAGGAGCAGTATTATAGTAGTTATATTCTTGTACATAGGAGGTAGTATTATAGTAGTTATATTCTTGTACATAGGAGCAGTATTATAGTAGTTATATTCTTGTACATAGCAGGCAGTATTATAGTAGTTATATTCTTGTACATAGGAGCAGTATTATAGTAGTTATATTCTTGTACATAGGAGTAGTATTATAGTAGTTATATTCTTGTACATAGGAGTAGTATTATTGTAGTTATATTCTTGTACATAGGAGCAGTATTATAGTAGTTATATTCTTGTACATAGGAGCAGTATTATAGTAGTTATATTCTTGTACATAGGAGTAGTATTATAGTAGTTATATTCTTGTACATAGGAGGTAGTATTATAGTAGTTATATTCTTGTACATAGGGGCAGTATTATAGTAGTTATATTCTTGTACATAGGAGGTAGTATTATAGTAGTTATATTCTTGTACATAGGGGCAGTATTATAGTAGTTATATTCTTGTACATAGGAGTAGTATTATAGTAGTTATATTCTTGTACATAGGAGCAGTATTATAGTAGTTATATTCTTGTACATAGGAGTAGTATTATAGTAGTTATATTCTTGTACATAGGGGCAGTATTATAGTAGTTATATTCTTGTACATAGTAGTATTATAGTAGTTATATTCTTGTACATAGGAGTAGTATTATAGTAGTTATATTCTTGTACATAGGAGTAGTATTATAGTAGTTATATTCTTGTACATAGGAGCAGTATTATAGTAGGTATATTCTTGTACATAGGAGTAGTATTATAGTAGTTATATTCTTGTACATAGGAGGTAGTATTTTATAGTAGTTATATTCTTGTACATAGGAGTAGTATTATAGTAGTTATATTCTTGTACATAGGAGGTAGTATTATAGTAGTTATATTCTTGTACATAGGGGGCAGTATTATAGTAGTTATATTCTTGTACATAGGAGCAGTATTATAGTAGTTATATTCTTGTACATAGGGGTAGTATTATAGTAGTTATATTCTTGTACATAGGAGCAGTATTATAGTAGTTATATTCTTGTACATAGGAGCAGTATTATAGTAGTTATATTCTTGTACATAGGAGGTAGTATTATAGTAGTTATATTCTTGTACATAGGAGCAGTATTATAGTAGTTATATACTTGTACATAGGGGGCAGTATTATAGTAGTTATATTCTTGTACATAGGAGCAGTATTATAGTAGTTATATTCTTGTACATAGGAGCAGTATTATAGTAGTTATATACTTGTACATAGGGGGCAGTATTATAGTAGTTATATTCTTGTACATAGGAGCAGTATTATAGTAGTTATATTCTTGTACATAGGAGCAGTATTATAGTAGTTATATTCTTGTACATAGGAGTAGTATTATAGTAGTTATATTCTTGTACATAGGAGCAGTATTATAGTAGTTATATTCTTGTATATAGGAGCAGTATTATAGTAGGTATATTCTTGTACGTAGGAGCAGTATTATAGTAGTTATATTCTTGTACATAGGAGCAGTATTATAGTAGTTATATTCTTGTACATAGGAGCAGTATTATAGTAGTTATATTCTTGTACATAGGAGCAGTATTATAGTAGTTATATTCTTGTACATAGGAGCAGTATTATAGTAGTTATATTCTTGTACATAGGAGGTAGTATTATAGTAGTTATATTCTTGTACATAGGAGCAGTATTATAGTAGTTATATTCTTGTACATAGGAGGTAGTATTATAGTAGTTATATTCTTGTACATAGGAGCAGTATTATAGTAGTTATATTCTTGTACATAGGAGGTAGTATTATAGTAGTTATATTCTTGTACATAGGAGGTAGTATTATAGTAGTTATATTCTTGTACATAGGAGCAGTATTATAGTAGTTATATTCTTGTACATAGCAGGTAGTATTATAGTAGTTATATTCTTGTACATAGGAGCAGTATTATAGTAGTTATATTCTTGTACATAGGAGCAGTATTATAGTAGTTATATTCTTGTACATAGGAGGTAGTATTATAGTAGTTATATTCTTGTACATAGGAGCAGTATTATAGTAGTTATATTCTTGTACATAGGAGGTAGTATTATAGTAGTTATATTCTTGTACATAGGAGCAGTATTATAGTAGTTATATTCTTGTACATAGGAGGTAGTATTATAGTAGTTATATTCTTGTACATAGGAGGTAGTATTATAGTAGTTATATTCTTGTACATAGGAGCAGTATTATAGTAGTTATATTCTTGTACATAGCAGGTAGTATTATAGTAGTTATATTCTTGTACATAGGAGTAGTATTATAGTAGTTATATTCTTGTAAATAGGAGTAGTATTATAGTAGTTATATTCTTGTACATAGGGGCAGTATTATAGTAGTTATATTCTTGTACATAGGAGGTAGTATTATAGTAGTTATATTCCTGTACATAGGAGCAGTATTATAGTAGTTATATTCTTGTACATAGGAGTAGTATTATAGTAGTTATATTCTTGTACATAGGAGCAGTATTATAGTAGTTATATTCTTGTACATAGGGGACAGTATTATAGTAGTTATATTCTTGTACATAGGGGACAGTATTATAGTAGTTATATTCTTGTACATAGTAGTATTATAGTAGTTATATTCTTGTACATAGGAGTAGTATTATAGTAGTTATATTCTTGTACATAGGAGCAGTATTATAGTAGTTATATTCTTGTACATAGGAGCAGTATTATAGTAGTTATATTCTTGTACATAGGAGGCAATTTTTATTAAAGTAAAAACAAACATAAATACAATTAAACAAAAATTCTTTCAGTAATTCCAGACATTTTGCATGTACAAAAAAGGATCAAACAAGAAAATACTTAAAGCAAAATCAACTTAAAGAGTCCACACCTGTTGGAGAAGAAAATGTAAAGAACATACAGTAAAACTAAATAGATCAAACTTAAACTAGATCCACTTTCTTCCATCACAGATCAGAGTCAGAGCTATCCTGGTGACCTACTGTTTCCATGTCTGATTCAGACTGCACCTCAGCTCGGCGGGGTCTCCTTTTAGTAGGAGGATCACCCTCTTCCTCATCATACTCTGCCATCATTTGTTGGATCTTCCTGTCTAGTTCCTCTTCTCCGTCTGACTCTGATAGGATATAGAATCTATTTGCCGTTGCTGTGACATCACCCGTGCTACCTATTCTCATCCTAGTTGGTTTTTGGACAGTGGACCACTCACCCTCAGGCTTACGGATGGATCTGTCTTTCTTCCTTCTCTTAGTACTGGTGGGTGTTGGGGCAGGAGAAGAGATGGCCACTGAGGGTTGTACAACTTGGTCAACAACCTCCATGGTCGCCTCAATGGGTCCTGACTGGGCTTAGCCCTGGGTGGTATCACCTGTATCTGTTTGGGGCTCTGACTCAGTGACTACTGACCCTGACAACAGCGCCTCCTCCTCCTCCTGTATGTCATCAGCCGCTGCCAGCAAGTCCTCATCAGGGATATCCCTATGGAGGTTATGCCAAGCATCAGGACAGTCCCTGTGGGGGTGACCCATCTTACCACACAGATTACACCTGATGTTTTTGCAGGTAGCGCTCACGTGGCCCACTTCATTACAGAGGCTGCACTTTACCATGGTGCACACGCTCGCTATATGACCGGCCTTCCCACACCTAAAGCATCTGCGTGGCTGACCCGCATAGAAGCAGACGCCTTTCTCTCGGCCAATAAAGAATGAGTTGGGCAGATGTTGGGTTACGTTGTTGTGCTGATGTAACTTAACCAGGACCTTCCACCCACCAGTCCAGATCCCGTCTTCGTCCCTGTTCTTAGTCAGATCGGACATGAGGTCGCAGTGTCTCCTGAGCCAGATGACAATGTCCTGAGGGGGAACGGCCTCATTCCAGAATATGATGGTGACACTTGCTGTATCTGGCCTAGAGATGGGGATGAAGCTGAACTTATTCCAACCCTCAGTATCTCTGAACCTGGTGACATTAGCCCAGAAACGGTCCAGATCAGACATCAGCTTAAAGCTGACATCATACCCCTGGCGGTCAGGAAGGTTTATCACTGCCAGGATGTCAGTCGGCAGGAAGCCCATCTGGGTACATAGGAGCCCTCTGACCACAAACCTTCTATCAGGCAGATCTTCCTTGGCACCTCTGTGCCTAAACCTGACTACATTCCTCCTCTTGAAAGCCTGGCCTGTATAGTTCGTGCTTGATGTAAAAGAAGGAGCACCGCGGCTCCAGGCATTCCCAGAGGAGGTATGGCCTGATCCGCCATCTTGGCGTGTCTGTGGGCGCTGTGTGGGCTGCTGAGCACCTGCACTACGAGGTTCTGTTACTACATTAGTAACTAGAGGGGGAAAGTCCTGTACATTGGACTGTGCTGTGTCCGCCCCACCATCAACCTCTATGTCTGCAATATCACCAGACTCCAGAGACTGGACTGTAGAGGGGTCTAATGTCATAGATGGTGAAGGATCCCCCCCAGAATGAGAAACACTTTCCCCTGCTGCACCATTATTATATACAGGATTATCAACAATCTCAGACATATTAGATGGATAGTCAGTGGCAGCAGAGTCCTGCACAGCAGAGTCCACAGTGTTATTATAGTCACTATCAGTGATGTCCTGCACAGCAGAGTCCAGACTGTCCCACACACTCACAACCTGAGACCCTGAATGTGCTACTACCCCAGTACCTTCAGGTAACAGTGCACAGTCCTGCTGAGATGACCTGCCTCCTGGGACTTGTGGTGTCTGCACAGATGCTACTTCAGGCAGGGGTCCATGATCTTGCTGTAAAGTGCTGGTTGCTGGGACTTGTGGTGCCTTGCCAGGAACTGCTGCAGGTCTTTGCTGTGGCTTGGCATTAGCTGCTGCTTTCCCATACAAATTCCCTTCCTTAAAAGGGAAACTTGCCGGCTGCAGAATAGGCTTTGCATGGGACTGCTGGCCGCCATCTTGAGAGGGTTCAGACCTAGAGCGAGATGATGGTGACTTCTGGTATTCCTCGAATCGCTGCTGGTTTCTGTACGATTCTCCCACCGGTCCCATTTGCTCCAGTACAGTCTCGGTCTCCTGTACGTTATCGGCGAGCTCTTTCGCCAGTGCGCTCAGCTTCTTGTCCACTCCTTCCTCTAACCAAGGTTTAGCAGCCCTTATTTTGTAGGCGCAGTCAATCTGTCTCTGCAGATATATTTTACCCGCCTTTAATGTCTCCAGTCTCCTGACCAGTGCTGGGATCTCGTCTGCCAGGCGCAGTTCAGGTGCTCGCTCCGCCATTGTAATAGTCTGTCCATTATTGGGTAGCCTTGCAGGCTGGTTACTCACAGTATGGCCTCTGGTCGGTGTAGCCTGTGACTTCTGGCCTGCTGCGGCTGTTGTCACTGCCATGGGGCCACAATCTGCAGGTTGGGGACTATGTCCCGGTTTGTTCCCAGTGACCGCACTACTGGTACCATGAGGCCTTCCTGCTGGTCTCACTTTGGTCTCATCCACAGCCTTCACTACAGTTTTGCAGTTTCCACTACCAGATCCTGTCCGCTCAGACCGCACCAGTACAGGCCGCTGCATGTTCTCCTGCATGGTCTGTCTCTCCAGGGACGTTCTCCTCTGTCTGCAGGAGGGTGGAGTGGACGGGACACCTGTAACCTGTAATGGCGTCTGCACAGGCTGCACGGCTTGCTTCTTCTTACAATCAGGTATTCTGTCTGGATGCTGCACAATTACTTTGGTAGGTTGTTGCACCGTACCTCTGCTTGCTTCTGCTACTGCTTTCTTTGCAATAACTTTCTTCCCATCTTGACTTGCACTGGGACTGCTGACACACTGGACATTACTTCCATTCCTGGAGACTTTGGGATTTTCATCCACTTTCTCAGTTGTCTGGGAATTGTTTCCCAGAGTAGGCCTTGGAGCCTGGGCCTTGCTAGGGGAGCTGCCCCACCCAGGGTGGCCCCGCCCTGGGCTTTCTCCAGACATCAGGAGCCTCAGGAGAGCTACAGAAACACAACCTCACAGCTAGGAGGCAGTATTATAGTAGTTATATTCTTGTACATAGGGGGCAGTATTATAGTAGTTATATTCTTGTACATAGGTAGTATTATAGTAGTTATATTCTTGTACATAGGGGGCAGTATTATAGTAGTTATATTCTTGTACATAGGGGGCAGTATTATAGTAGTTATATTCTTGTACATAGGGGCAGTATTATAGTAGTTATATTCTTGTACATAGGAGTAGTATTATAGTAGTTATATTCTTGTACATAGGAGGTAGTATTATAGTAGTTATATTCTTCTACATAGGAGTAGTATTATAGTAGTTATATTCCTGTACATGGGAGCAGTATTATAGTAGTTATATTCTTGTACATAGGGGGCAGTATTATAGTAGTTATATTCTTGTACATAGGAGCAGTATTATAGTAGTTATATTCTTGTACATAGGAGCAGTATTATAGTAGTTATATTCTTGTACATAGGAGGTAGTATTATAGTAGTTATATTCTTGTACATAGGAGCAGTATTATAGTAGTTATATTCTTGTACATAGGAGGCAGTATTATAGTAGTTATATTCTTGTACATAGGAGCAGTATTATAGTAGTTATATTCTTGTACATAGGAGCAGTATTATAGTAGTTATATTCTTGTACATAGGAGCAGTATTATAGTAGTTATATTCTTGTACATAGGAGTAGTATTATAGTAGTTATATTCTTGTACATAGGAGCAGTATTATAGTAGTTATATTCTTGTACATAGGAGGCAGAATTATAGTAGTTATATTCTTGTACATAGGGGGCAGTATTATAGTAGTTATATTCTTGTACATAGGAGCAGTATTATAGTAGTTATATTCTTGTACATAGGGGCAGTATTATAGTAGTTATATTCTTGTACATAGGAGTAGTATTATAGTAGTTATATTCTTGTACATAGGAGCAGTATTATAGTAGTTATATTCTTGTACATAGGAGGTAGTATTATAGTAGTTATATTCTTGTACATAGGAGTAGTATTATAGTAGTTATATTCTTGTACATAGGAGGTAGCATTATAGTAGTTATATTCTTGTACATAGGAGCAGTATTATAGTAGTTATATTCTTGTACATAGGAGGTAGTATTATAGTAGTTATATTCTTGTACATAGGAGTAGTATTATAGTAGTTATATTCTTGTACATAGCAGGTAGTATTATAGTAGTTATATTCTTGTACATAGGGGCAGTATTATAGTAGTTATATTCTTGTACATAGGAGTAGTATTATAGTAGTTATATTCTTGTACATAGGAGCAGTATTATAGTAGTTATATTCTTGTACATAGTAGTATTATAGTAGTTATATTCTTGTACATAGGAGCAGTATTATAGTAGTTATATTCTTGTACATAGCAGTATTATAGTAGTTATATTCTTGTACATAGCAGTATTATAGTAGTTATATTCTTGTACATAGCAGGCAGTATTATAGTAGTTATATTCTTGTACATAGGGGCAGTATTATAGTAGTTATATTCTTGTACATAGGAGCAGTATTATAGTAGTTATATTCTTGTACATAGGAGGTAGTATTATAGTAGTTATATTCTTGTACATAGGAGCAGTAATATAGTAGTTATATTCTTGTACATAGGAGTAGTATTATAGTAGTTATATTCTTGTACATAGGAGGTAGTATTATAGTAGTTATATTCTTGTACATAGGGGGCAGTATTATAGTAGTTATATTCTTGTACATAGGAGCAGTATTATAGTAGTTATATTCTTGTACATAGGAGCAGTATTATAGTAGTTATATTCTTGTACATAGGAGCAGTATTATAGTAGTTATATTCTTGTATATAGGAGTAGTATTATAGTAGTTATATTCTTGTACATAGGAGCAGTATTATAGTAGTTATATTCTTGTACATAGGAGGTAGTATTATGGTAGTTATATTCATGTACACAGGAGGTAGTATTATAGTAGTTATATTCTTGTACATAGGAGGCAGTATTATAGTAGTTATATTCTTGTACATAGGAGCAGTATTATAGTAGTTATATTCTTGTACATAGGAGGTAGTATTATGGTAGTTATATTCATGTACATAGGAGGTAGTATTATAGTAGTTATATTCTTGTACATAGGAGGTAGTATTATAGTAGTTATATTCTTGTACATAGGAGCAGTATTATAGTAGTTATATTCTTGTACATAGGAGCAGTATTATAGTAGTTATATTCTTGTACATAGGAGTAGTATTATAGTAGTTATATTCTTGTACATAGGAGCAGTATTATAGTAGTTATATTCTTGTACATAGGAGTAGTATTATAGTAGTTATATTCTTGTACATAGGAGTAGTATTATAGTAGTTATATTCTTGTACATAGGAGCAGTATTATAGTAGTTATATTCTTGTACATAGGAGCAGTATTATAGTAGTTATATTCTTGTACATAGGAGGTAGTATTATAGTAGTTATATTCTTGTACATAGGAGGTAGTATTATAGTAGTTATATTCTTGTACATAGGAGCAGTATTATAGTAGTTATATTCTTGTATATAGGAGGCAGTATTATAGTAGTTATATTCTTGTACATAGGAGTAGTATTATAGTAGTTATATTCTTGTACATAGGAGCAGTATTATAGTAGTTATATTCTTGTACATAGGAGTAGTATTATAGTAGTTATATTCTTGTACATAGGAGTAGTATTATAGTAGTTATATTCTTGTACATAGGAGCAGTATTATAGTAGTTATATTCTTGTACATAGGAGCAGTATTATAGTAGTTATATTCTTGTACATAGGAGGTAGTATTATAGTAGTTATATTCTTGTACATAGGAGCAGTATTATAGTAGTTATATTCTTGTACATAGGAGCAGTATTATAGTAGTTATATTCTTGTACACATAGGGGAATTATTATAGTAGTTATATTCTTGTACATAGGAGCAGTATTATAGTAGTTATATTCTTGTACATAGGGGCAGTATTATAGTAGTTATATTCTTGTACATAGGAGCAGTATTATAGTAGTTATATTCTTGTACATAGGAGCAGTATTATAGTAGTTATATTCTTGTACATAGGAGGTAGTATTATAGTAGTTATATTCTTGTACATAGGGGTAGTATTATAGTAGTTATATTCTTGTACATAGGAGCAGTATTATAGTAGTTATATTCTTGTACATAGGGGGCAGTATTATAGTAGTTATATTCTTGTACATAGGGGCAGTATTATAGTAGTTATATTCTTGTACATAGGAGCAGTATTATAGTAGTTATATTCTTGTACATAGGAGCAGTATTATAGTAGTTATATTCTTGTACATAGGAGGTAGTATTATAGTAGTTATATTCTTGTACATAGGAGCAGTATTATAGTAGTTATATTCTTGTACATAGGAGCAGTATTATAGTAGTTATATTCTTGTACATAGGAGCAGTATTATAGTAGTTATATTCTTGTACATAGGGGGCAGTATTATAGTAGTTATATTCTTGTACATAGGAGTAGTATTATAGTAGTTATATTCTTGTACATAAGGAGTAGTATTATAGTAGTTATATTCTTGTACATAGGAGGCAGTATTATAGTAGTTATATTCTTGTACATAGGAGCAGTATTATAGTAGTTATATTCTTGTACATAGGAGGTAGTATTATAGTAGTTATATTCTTGTACATAGTAGTATTATAGTAGTTATATTCTTGTACATAGGGGTAGTATTATAGTAGTTATATACTTGTACATAGGAGTAGTATTATAGTAGTTATATTCTTGTACATAGGAGCAGTATTATAGTAGTTATATTCTTGTACATAGGAGGTAGTATTATAGTAGTTATATTCTTGTACATAGGAGTAGTATTATAGTAGTTATATTCTTGTACATAGGAGCAGTATTATAGTAGTTATATTCTTGTACATAGGAGCAGTATTATAGTAGTTATATTCTTGTACATAGGAGCAGTATTATAGTAGTTCTATTCTTGTACATAGGAGGTAGTATTATAGTAGTTATATTCTTGTACATAGGAGTAGTATTATAGTAGTTATATTCTTGTACATAGGAGCAGTATTATAGTAGTTATATTCTTGTACATAGGAGCAGTATTATAGTAGTTATATTCTTGTACATAGGGGGCAGTATTATAGTAGTTATATTCTTGTACATAGGAGGTAGTATTATAGTAGTTATATTCTTGTACATAGGAGTAGTATTATAGTAGTTATATTCTTGTACATAGGAGTAGTATTATAGTAGTTATATTCTTGTACATAGGAGCAGTATTATAGTAGTTATATTCTTGTACATAGGAGTAGTATTATAGTAGTTATATTCTTGTACATAGGAGGTAGTATTATAGTAGTTATATTCTTGTACATAGGAGCAGTATTAGAGTAGTTATATTCTTGTACATAGGAGTAGTATTATAATAGTTATATTCTTGTACATATAGGGCAGTATTATAGTAGTTATATTCTTGTACATAAGAGCAGTATTATAGTAGTTATATTCTTGTACATAGGTGTAGTATTATAGTAGTTATATTCTTGTACATAGGGGCAGTATTATAGTAGTTATATTCTTGTACATAGGAGCAGTATTATAGTAGTTATATTCTTGTACATAGGAGTAGTATTATAGTAGTTATATTCTTGTACATAGGAGCAGTATTATAGTAGTTATATTCTTGTACATAGGAGGTAGTATTATAGTAGTTATATTCTTGTACATAGGAGGTAGTATTATAGTAGTTATATTCTTGTACATAGGAGTAGTATTATAGTAGTTATATTCTTGTACATAGGAGGTAGTATTATAGTAGTTATATTCTTGTACATAAGAGCAGTATTATAGTAGTTATATTCTTGTACATAGGAGTAGTATTATAGTAGTTATATTCTTGTACATAGGAGGTAGTATTATAGTAGTTATATTCTTGTACATAGCAGTATTATAGTAGTTATATTCTTGTACATAGGAATAGTATTACAGACATTCTGTTTTTGTACACAGGGCAGTATTATATTTTTTTTTTTTTTACTCTACTCCAAATTTGTGAAATGACATTTACCTCCATTTTCTCTTCTGTGGGTTTTTCTGACCCCTTCCCTGCTATGGCTAGTGATTCTATTCTACTGCTGTCTTCCCTGGGTGAGGTCATAGGTCAGGCTGTCACTTGTATTAGCAGGGGGTTAGTTATTTCGGCTGCAGACTTCATGTGTATTACCTGGCCTTCTAATATTATGAACACAATGCTTCAGATCTCAGTAGAATTATTGTATACATGTAACAACTTGTATCTGGTGTCGCTGACAGATCTGTAAGTGAGATGTAATGTTGGTTCGTGTTACTTGTCACCCTGCTTTCCCAGGTACAGACAGATGAATTGACATTTACAGAGACATTTCCTTTTATATAAAATCTCCTATTTGTCCTTTTCTTCCTTCTTGTACAGATATAATATGTTGTGCACTTTTACGTCAGCGGAATGTCAGATTTTCGCACATCTTGGCCACAAGCATTTCCTCCTAGAAACCTGAGATTTTCTCTCATGTTAAAACAAACCATAAACATTCCATAGGAGAGCAAACAGCGCCTTAGTGCAGAGTGATTGTGCCGCCGCCTGTGATACGGGCTCCTGTTATCAATGAGACTGATACGAGGCGCGTTTTATTGGCTGTTGGAGCACAAGGGTCCGTGTCGCCGCGAGTCAAGAAATTGGCTAAATGGACCTTTTCTGCCTCAAAATAATAGTGACAAGACGTGAGTGCGCGGCTCAGGCTCCCGGCTCTGACCTTTCCTGTGAACTTGGCCTCATCACTTCTTCATCTTTCTCCTTCATGCATAAAAAATGAGTTTGGAGGCAAATGCCAAGGCGTTTTATAGGTGATGGCGGGGTCCCTGAGCTGAGAACGTTCACAGGTGATAAAGAGGAGCGTGGCAGGGGGTGCAGATCTTATCCCTATTGTCCTCACTATGCAGTGTGGCATGATGGGAGTGATTGTGCAGGAATACACTATGTAAAGATCCTGCAGCTTGAGAACTAACAATAAACCAGTAAATGCAGCTTTGGTTGTGACTGGAGTGCAATGCATCATGTAACTCGGGATCAATTACTTGCAAGATTTCATGGCATATTAGTGCAGCTCTGGATGTAACTGGAGTGGAAGACATTTTTAACAGTGACAGTTAACAATTGTGCCTGCAGCTCTGGTTGTGACTTGAGTATAATATGGGTTATATCTCAGGATAAGTATAAGTAAGGCGAAAGATTCCAAAAGTGGCTGCACATTATATGGAGATAAAACCTATAAATGTGGAAGTCTGGCTGATCCCGTGTTATATAAAGTGAATTCTCATCGTCTCATCGTACACGGCGCCTCTGACCTCTCTCTACATATACAGGGATTTCCAGGTTTAAATTCGCTGGATGGATTGGCTGCACAGAAAGTTTTACAAACATTAATAACTCCGTGTTCCAGCTCCGCAGACACCCGATGTGTCAGGACCCTGCACAGATCTACTAGTCGCATGTGAAGAGATATACAGACATATATACAGTATATACAATATATGTGTCATAGAATTTCCAATATAAAATATAAACTATGTAACAAATAGGTAAGAAATCACAGGAAATGCAGTTACTACTGACAGGGAGGAAAAGAGGATGAGACACCAGTTATAGTACCCGAGGATAGCAGCCACAGTGCACCTACAATGTCACCCCCAGTGGCCAAATATTAGCCACAGTGCCCCTATAATGTCATCCACAGTGGCCATATATTAGCCACAGTGCCCCTATAATGTCATCTCCAGTGGCCTTATATTAGTCTGAATGCCCCTATAATGCCATCCACAGTGCCCTTATAATATTAGCCACAATGCCCCTATAATGTCATCCTCAGTGGCCTTATATTAGCCATAGTGCCCCTATAATGTCATCCACAGTGGCCTTATATTAGCCACAGTGCCCCTATAATTTCATCCCCAGTGGCCTTATATTAGCCACAGTGCCCCTATAATGTCATCCCCAGTGGCCTTATATTAGCCATAGTGCCCCTATAATGTCATCCCCAGTGGCCTTATATTAGCCACAGTGCCCCTATAATGTCATCCCCAGTGGCCTTATATTAGCCATAGTGCCCCTATAATGTCATCCCCAGTGGCCTTATATTAGCAACAGTGCCCCTATAATGTCATCCCCAGTGGCCTTATATTAGCCACAGTGCCCCTATAATGTCATCCCCAGTGGCCTTATATTAGCCACAGTGCCCCTATAATGCCATCCACAGTGGCTTATAATATTAGCCACAGTGCCCCTATAATGCCATCCACAGTGGCCTTATATTAGCCACAGTGCCCCTATAATGCCATCCACAGTGCCCTTATAATATTAGCCACAGTGCCCCTATAATGCCATCCACAG
The DNA here is from genome assembly GCA_947044405.1 of Leptodactylus fallax. NCBI lineage: Eukaryota > Metazoa > Chordata > Amphibia > Anura > Leptodactylidae > Leptodactylus > Leptodactylus fallax. The sequence continues at coordinate 62,689 of CAMRHE010000531.1, forward strand.
TGCCCTTATAATATTAGCCACAGTGCCCCTATAATGCCATCCACAGTGCCCTTATAATATTAGCCACAGTGCCCCTATAATGTCATCCACAGTGGCCTTATATTAGCCACAGTGCCCCTATAATGCCATCCACAGTGCCCTTATAATATTAGCCACAATTCCCAAATAATGCAATCCACAATGTCTTTTGATATGAAGTCCATTGTCCCTACAACAACAGCCAGAGTGCCCATATAATATTAGCCACATTCTATCCACATTGCGCCCATGATAAAAGCCAGTTTCCCCATACTCTTCTGTGTCCTGTCCTCCCCCTTCCTGCAGCCTGGATCCTCATCTTTATTACCTGTGAATCTTTCCTAAAGTTACACATCTGTTAGAAATCTGCTGAAAAATCTGAAAGTAGTGTGAATAGGAAGGAAGAGGGAACAGCAACTGCAACTTTTCTTTCTTGCTCTGCCTTCTTGTGAATCTGAATGCTGTGAGAGGGGAAAAGGAGGTGATATTACAATCTCTGTATCTCATCATGTATGAGGGGAGGGGGAGGAGGAGGTGATATTACAATCTCTGTATCTCATCATGTATGAGGGGAGGGGGAGGAGGAGGTGATATTACAATCTCTGTATCTCATCATGTATGAGGGGAGGGGGAGGAGGAGGTGATATTACAATCTCTGTATCTCATCATGTATGAGGGGAGGAGGAGGAGGAGGTGATATTACAATCTCTGTATCTCAGCATGTATGAGGGGGAGGGGGAGGAGGAGGTGATATTACAATCTCTGTATCTCATCATGTATGAGGGGAGGAGGAGGTGATATTACAATCTCTGTATCTCATCATGTATGAGGGGAGGGGGAGGAGGAGGTGATATTACAATCTCTGTATCTGAGCATGTATGAGGGGAGGGGGAGGAGGAGGTGATATTACAATCACTGTATCTCATCATGTGAGGGGAGGGGGAGGAGGAGGTGATATTACTATCTCTGTATCTGAGCATGTATGAGGGGAGGGGGAGGAGGAGGTGATATTACAATCACTGTATCTCAGCATGTATGAGGGGAGGGGAGGAGGAGGTGATATTACAATCTCTGTATCTCAGCATGTATGAGGGGAGGGGGAGGAGGAGGTGATATTACAATCACTGTATCTCATCATGTGAGGGGAGGGGGAGGAGGAGGTGATATTACTATCTCTGTATCTGAGCATGTATGAGGGGAGGGGGGAGGAGGAGGTGATATTACAATCACTGTATCTCAGCATGTATGAGGGGAGGGGGAGGAGGAGGTGATATTACAATCTCTGTATCTCAGCATGTATGAGGGGAGGGGGAGGAGGAGGTGATATTACAATCACTGTATCATCATGTATGAGGGGATGGGGGGAGGAGATGATATTACAATCTCTGTATCCCATCATGTATGAGGGGAGGGGGAGGAGGAGGTGATATTAAAATCACTGTATCTCATCATGTGAGGGGAGGAGGAGGTGATATTACTATCTCTGTATCTCATCATGTATGAGGAGAGGGGGAGGAGGAGGTCATATTACAATCTCTGTATCTCAGCATGTATGAGGGGAGGGGGAGGAGGAGGTGATATTACAATCTCTGTATCTCATCATGTATGAGGGGAAGGGGAGGAGGAGGTGATATTACAATCACTGTATCATCATGTATGAGGGGATGGGGGGAGGAGGTGATATTACAATCTCTGTATCTCATCATGTATGAGGGGAGGGGGAAGGAGGACGTGATATTATAATCTCTGTATCTGAGCATGTATAAAGGGAGGGGGAGGAGGAGGTGATATTACAATCGCTGTATCTCATCATGTGAGGGGAGGGGGAGGAGGATGTGATATTACAATCACTGTATCTCATCATGTATGAGGGGAGGGGGAGGAGGAGGTGATATTACAATCTCTGTATCTGAGCATGTATGAGGGGAGGGGGAGGAGGAGGTGATATTACAATCACTGTATCTCATCATGTGAGGGGAGGGGGAGGAGGAGATGATATTACTATCTCTGTATCTGAGCATGTATGAGGGGAGGGGGAAGAGGAGGTGATATTACAATCTCTGTATCTCATCAAGTATGAGGGGAGGAGGAGGTGATATTACAATCTCTGTATCTCAGCATGTATGAGGGGAGGGGGAGGAGGAGGTGATATTACAATCTCTGTATCTCATCATGTATGAGGGGAGGGGGAGGAGGAGGTGATATTACAATCTCTGTATCTCATCATGTATGAGGGGAGGAGGAGGAGGAGGTGATATTACAATCTCTGTATCTCAGCATGTATGAGGGGAGGGGGAGGAGGAGGTGATATTACAATCTCTGTATCTCATCATGTATGAGGGGAGGGGGAGGAGGAGGTGATATTACAATCACTGTATCATCATGTATGAGGGGATGGGGGGAGGAGGAGGTGATATTACAATCTCTGTATCTCATCATGTATGAGGGGAGGAGGAGGTGATATTACAATCTCTGTATCTCATCATGTATGAGGGGAGGGGAGGAGGAGGTGATATTACAATCTCTGTATCTGAGCATGTATGAGGGGAGGGGGGAGGAGGAGGTGATATTACAATCTCTGTATCTCATCATGTATGAGGGGGAGGAGGAGGTGATATTACAATCACTGTATCTCATCATGTGAGGGGAGGGGGAGGAGGAGGTGATATTACAATCTCTGTATCTGAGCATGTATGAGGGGAGGGGGAGGAGGAGGTGATATTACAATCACTGTATCTCATCATGTGAGGGGAGGGGGAGGAGGAGATGATATTACTATCTCTGTATCTGAGCATGTATGAGGGGAGGGGGAAGAGGAGGTGATATTACAATCTCTGTATCTCATCAAGTATGAGGGGAGGAGGAGGTGATATTACAATCTCTGTATCTCAGCATGTATGAGGGGAGGGGGAGGAGGAGGTGATATTACAATCTCTGTATCTCAGCATGTATGAGGGGAGGGGGAGGAGGAGGTGATATTACAATCTCTGTATCTCATCATGTATGAGGGGAGGGGGGAGGAGGAGGTGATATTACAATCTCTGTATCTCATCATGTATGAGGGGAGGAGGAGGAGGAGGTGATATTACAATCTCTGTATCTCAGCATGTATGAGGGGAGGAGGAGGAGGAGGTGATATTACTATCTCTGTATCTCAGCATGTATGAGGGGAGGAGGAGGAGGAGGTGATATTACTATCTCTGTATCTCAGCATGTATGAGGGGAGGGGGAGGAGGAGGTGATATTACAATCTCTGTATCTCATCATGTATGAGGGGAGGGGGAGGAGGAGGTGATATTACAATCACTGTATCATCATGTATGAGGGGATGGGGGGAGGAGGAGGTGATATTACAATCTCTGTATCTCATCATGTATGAGGGGAGGAGGAGGTGATATTACAATCTCTGTATCTCATCATGTATGAGGGGAGGGGGAGGAGGAGGTGATATTACAATCTCTGTATCTGAGCATGTATGAGGGGAGGGGGAGGAGGAGGTGATATTACAATCACTGTATCTCATCATGTGAGGGGAGGGGGAGGAGGAGGTGATATTACTATCTCTGTATCTGAGCATGTATGAGGGGAGGGGGGAGGAGGAGGTGATATTACAATCACTGTATCTCAGCATGTATGAGGGGAGGGGGGAGGAGGAGGTGATATTACAATCTCTGTATCTCAGCATGTATGAGGGGAGGGGGGAGGAGGAGGTGATATTACAATCACTGTATCATCATGTATGAGGGGATGGGGGGAGGAGATGATATTACAATCTCTGTATCCCATCATGTATGAGGGGAGGGGGAGGAGGAGGTGATATTAAAATCACTGTATCTCATCATGTGAGGGGAGGAGGAGGTGATATTACTATCTCTGTATCTCATCATGTATGAGGAGAGGGGGAGGAGGAGGTCATATTACAATCTCTGTATCTCAGCATGTATGAGGGGAGGGGGGAGGAGGAGGTGATATTATAATCTCTGTATCTGAGCATGTATAAAGGGAGGGGGGAGGAGGAGGTGATATTACAATCGCTGTATCTCATCATGTGAGGGGAGGGGGAGGAGGATGTGATATTACAATCACTGTATCTCATCATGTATGAGGGGAGGGGGAGGAGGAGGTGATATTACAATCACTGTATCATCAAGTATGAGGGGATGGGGGAGGAGGTGATATTACAATCTCTGTATCTCATCATGTATGAGGGGAGGGGGAGGAGGAGGTGATATTACAATCTCTGTATCTGAGCATGTATGAGGGGAGGGGGAGGAGGAGGTGATATTACAATCACTGTATCTCATCATGTGAGGGGAGGGGGAGGAGGAGATGATATTACTATCTCTGTATCTGAGCATGTATGAGGGGAGGGGGAAGAGGAGGTGATATTACAATCTCTGTATCTCATCAAGTATGAGGGGAGGAGGAGGTGATATTACAATCTCTGTATCTCAGCATGTATGAGGGGAGGGGGAGGAGGAGGTGATATTACAATCTCTGTATCTCATCATGTATGAGGGGAGGGGGAGGAGGAGGTGATATTACAATCTCTGTATCTCATCATGTATGAGGGGAGGAGGAGGAGGTGATATTACAATCTCTGTATCTCAGCATGTATGAGGGGAGGGGGAGGAGGTGATATTACAATCTCTGTATCTGAGCATGTATGAGGGGAGGGGGAGGAGGAGGTGATATTACTATCTCTGTATCTGAGCATGTATGAGGGGAGGGGGAGGAGGAGGTGATATTACAATCACTGTATCATCATGTATGAGGGGATGGGGGGAGAAGGTGATATTACAATCTCTGTATCTCAGCATGTATGAGGGGAGGGGGAGGAGGAGGTGATATTACAATCTCTGTGTCTCAGCATGTATGAGGGGAGGGGGAGGAGGAGGTGATATTACAATCTCTGTATCTCAGCATGTATGAGGGGAGGGGGAGGAGGAGGTGATATTACAATCTCTGTATCTCAGCATGTATGAGGGGAGGGGGAGGAGGAGGTGATATTACAATCTCTGTATCTCATCATGTATGAGGGGAGGGGAAGGAGGTGATATTACAATCTCTGTATCTCAGCATGTATGAGGGGAGGGGGAGGAGGAGGTGATATTACAATCTCTGTATCTCATCATGTATGAGGGGAGGGGGGAGGAGGAGGTGATATTACAATCACTGTATCTCATCATGTGAGGGGAGGGGGAGGAGGAGGTGATATTACAATCTCTGTATCTCATTATGTATGAGGGGAGGAGGAGGTGATATTACAATCTCTGTATCTGAGCATGTATGAGAGGAGGGGGGAGGAGGAGGTGATATTACAATCTCTGTATCTCATCATGTAAGAGGGGGAGGGGGAGGAGGAGGTGATATTACAATCACTGTATCTCAGCATGTATGAGGGGAGGGGGGAGGAGGAGGTGATATTACAATCTCTGTATCTCAGCATGTATGAGGGGAGGGGAGGAGGAGGTGATATTACAATCTCTGTATCTCATCATGTGAGGGGAGGGGGAGGAAGAGGTGCTATTACAATCTCTGTATCTCATCATGTGAGGGAAGGGGGGAGGAGGAAGTGATATTACAATCACTGTATCTCATCATGTGAGGGGAGGAGGAGGTGATATTACTATCTCTGTATCTGAGCATGTATGAGGGGAGGGGGAGGAGGAGGTGATATTACAATCTCTGTATCTCTGCATGTATAGGGGGAGGAGGAGGTGATATTACAATCTCTGTATCTCATCATGTATGAGGGGAGGGGAAGGAGGTGATATTACAATCTCTGTATCTCATCATGTATGAGGGGAGGGGGAGGAGGAGGTAATATTACAATCTCTGTATCTCAGCATGTATGAGGGGAGGGGGAGGAGGAGGTGATATTACAATCTCTGTATCTCAGCATGTATGAGGGGAGGGGGAGGAGGAGGTGATATTACAATCTCTGTATCTCATCATGTATGAGGGGAGGGGAAGGAGGTGATATTACAATCTCTGTATCTCAGCATGTATGAGGGGAGGGGGAGGAGGAGGTGATATTACAATCTCTGTATCTCATCATGTATGAGGGGAGGGGGAGGAGGAGGTGATATTACAATCACTGTATCTCAGCATGTATGAGGGGAGGGGGGAGGAGGAGGTGATATTACAATCTCTGTATCTCATCATGTATGAGGGGAGGGGGGAGGAGGAGGTGATATTACAATCTCTGTATCTCAGCATGTATGAGGGGAGGGGGGAGGAGGTGATATTACAATCTCTGTATCTGAGCATGTATGAGGGGAGGGGGAGGAGGAGGTGATATTACAATCTCTGTATCTCATCATGTATGAGGGGAGGGGGGAGGAGGAGGTGATATTACAATCTCTGTATCTCATCATGTATGAGGGGAGGGGAAGGAGGTGATATTACAATCTCTGTATCTCAGCATGTATGAGGGGAGGGGGAGGAGGAGGTGATATTACAATCTCTGTATCTCAGCATGTATGAGGGGAGGGGGGAGGAGGGAGGTGATATTACAATCTCTATCTCATCATGTATGAGGGGAGGGGAAGGAGGTGATATTACAATCTCTGTATCTCATCATGTATAAGGGGAGGGGGAGGAGGAGGTGATATTACAATCTCTGTATCTCAGCATGTATGAGGGGAGGGGGGAGGGAGGAGGTGATATTACAATCTCTGTATCTCATCATGTATGAGGGGAGGGGAAGGAGGTGATATTACAATCTCTGTATCTCATCATGTATGAGGGGAGGGGGAGGAGGGGGTGATATTACAATCTCTGTATCTCATCATGTATGAGGGGAGGGGGGAGGAGGAGGTGATATTACAATCTCTGTATCTCATCATGTATGAGGGGAGGAGGAGGTGATATTACAATCTCTGTATCTGAGCATGTATGAGGGGAGGGGGGAGGAGGAGGTGATATTACAATTTCTGTGTCTCAGCATGTATGAGGGGAGGGGGAGGAGGAGGTGATATTACAATCTCTGTATCTCAGCATGTATGAGGGGAGGGGGAGGGAGGAGGTGATATTACAATCTCTGTATCTCATCATGTATGAGGGGAGGGGAAGGAGGTGATATTACAATCTCTGTATCTCATCATGTATGAGGGGAGGGGGAGGAGGAGGTGATATTACAATCTCTGTATCTCAGCATGTATGAGGGGAGGGGGAGGAGGAGGTGATATTACAATCTCTGTATCTCATCATGTATGAGGGGGAGGGGAAGGAGGTGATATTACAATCTCTGTATCTCATCATGTATGAGGGGAGGAGGAGGTGATATTACAATCTCTGTATCTCAGCATGTGTGAGGGGGAGGGGGAGGAGGGAGGTGATATTACAATCTCTGTATCTCATCATGTATGAGGGGAGGGAAAGGAGGTGATATTACAATCTCTGTATCTCATCATGTATGAGGGGAGGGGGAGGGAGGTGATATTACAATCTCTGTATCTCAGCATGCATGAGGGGAGGGGGAGGAGGGGGTGATATTACAATCTCTGTATCTCATCATGTATGAGGGGGAGGGGGAGGAGGAGGTGATATTACAATCTCTGTATCTCATCATGTATGAGGGGAGGAGGAGGTGATATTACAATCTCTGTATCTGAGCATGTATGAGGGGAGGGGGAGGAGGAGGTGATATTACAATCTCTGTATCTCATCATGTATGAGGGGAGGGGAAGGAGGTGATATTACAATCTCTTTATCTCAGTATGTATGAGGGGAGGGGGGAGGAGGGGGGTGATATTACAATCTCTGTATCTCAGCATGTATGAGGGGAGGGAGAGGAGGAGGTGATATTACAATTTCTGTGTCTCAGCATGTATGAGGGGAGGGGGAGGAGGAGGTGATATTACAATCTCTGTATCTCAGCATGTATGAGGGGAGGGGGTGAGATTACAGTGTCTGTGACTCACTATGTTGTCAGAGGGGAGGGGAGAGGTGGGTGATGTTTTAATTTCTATTTTACCATTGTGTGAGAGAGGACGAGGGGAGCTGCTACTGTGCCTGTATCTCATTATGCTGCGAGAGGGGAGATGGAGGAGCGGATGATATTTCCATCTTTGTACCTAATGTTGCTGTCAGAGGGGCGGTGGTGGATACAGTGTCTGCTTATCATGCTGTGAGAGGGGAGGAGGAAGATGCGGCTGCAGATTCACTTTCTCTGAGACTGCATACTATGAGATGGGGCAGAAGCAGGGAGGCATCTGATTGGCTCACAGGGCCTTTCTCTACAAGTGCTTGTCTCTGGAGGACCCGACACGACTACACAATAGAGTTTGGGGGTGCCCAGGCTGAGACCCCCATGACTTACATAGTTAAATATCAGGTACAATGACTTTTCACACACTCAGCAATGGAGCAAAGTCCAGGCCAATTCTGTGTGAGCCGGCAGGGGCCCCGCATTGTCCTGCTATCACAGCTGTAATCTTATCAGTCAACAGTAAAGTCACATTCTTCAGCCGCCACACAATGCCCTGCACCTCTAGCGCACCGCACCGGCACTGAGGGCACCAGGCCCGCCTCTGGCAGGGTATTTTGGGCGATTTACAGGAGCAGAGAAGGATAAATAAAACATTCTGAAGCCTTGAAGGGAGGAAGCGGCTCTGAGAACAGAGGGCCACAGATGTGGAGAAGACAAACAAACCGCCAACAGGCCCCTATTGATTAACAAGGGCGTGGAGCGCGCTGAATGTCCTGACACAGGGGACGCTCATGAGTAGGGGCCATTCATAGACTCCCGGGCACAGCAGCACAATCCGCAGCGCCCCCAGTTTACACAGGTTTACCAAAAAATGTCTGCAGCTCTTTCATGTCCAAATAGAGCCGGGCAGGAGCACAAACAGGTATTATAGGGGCAGGAATTAACCCATCCCCAGGGAACCCACCGAAAGACGTAGCATTATGGCCAACAATGGGAACATAAGGAGCTGCTCAATGCCGGAACATTCCTCCAGGATACAGAGAGCGTTGTCTTATAGCGATTACTTAGACCTGAGAGTACACTGACCGCGCCGACCCATGTATAGAGGATCTAGCAAGAATATCATTATAAGAGCAGCACAGAGTGTTTCAGGGCTGGCCTGGGAACAATGTTCTGAAAGGTCACTGAGAGTTACATAGTGGAAGGAGCAGGGACCCCAGCAGCACAGAGTATTTCAGGAGAGGAGTGTGCTGATCTTATAGGGGAGGTCACAGGGTGAGAGTTACATAGTGTGAGGAGCAGGGTCCCCAGCAGTACAGAGTATTTCAGGAGAGTAATGGGATGCTATGACCCATCTCAGTAAGTTGCTGGTTAACTTTAAGACAATCTTGTATTATTGCTTCCCTACATGTCAGGTTGTCGGAGGTTTATGAAGCTGCCGGTTACAATCGGTATAAATGTTACAATGTATTATTATTATTATCTGACACTCTATAAAATGATATTATATTATATTCCAGCTCCGCTGCTGAGCCCTGACATGTGCAGAGGATCTGCCCGGCCAAAGAACAAGTAATGAGCTGATCATTATCTAAGGAGGGATAAGTGGTAATTATATCGGGACCTGGGGTGAGGAGAGGTAACGTGACCCCTGCCCCCAGCTACACAGAAGGAACCAAGAACTGAGGAGGGTGCCAAATATCAGACAATTACATCACATGACTATAGTATAGTATAGTAGTTATATTCTTGTACATAGGAGGTAGTATTATAGTAGTTATATTCTTGTACATAGGGGCAGTATTATAGAGGTTATATTCTTGTACATAGGTGTAGTATTATAGTAGTTATATTCTTGTACATAGGGGGCAGTATTATAGTAGTTATATTCTTGTACATAGGGGGCAGTATTATAGTAGTTATATTCTTGTACATAGGAGGTAGTATTATAGTGGTTATATTCTTGTACATAGGGGTAGTATTATAGTAGTTATATTCTTGTACATAGGAGCAGTATTATAGTAGTTATATTCTTGTACATAGGAGGTAGTATTATAGTAGTTATATTCTTGTACATAGGGGGCAGTATTATAGTAGTTATATTCTTGTACATAGGAGCAGTATTATAGTAGTTATATTCTTGTACATAGGGGGTAGTATTATAGTAGTTATATTCTTGTACATAGGAGTAGTATTATAGTAGTTATATTCTTGTACATAGGAGGTAGTATTATAGTAGTTATATTCTTGTACATAGGAGCAGTATTATAGTAGTTATATTCTTGTACATAGGAGGTAGTATTATAGTAGTTATATTCTTGTACATAGGGGGCAGTATTATAGTAGTTATATTCTTGTACATAGGAGCAGTATTATAGTAGTTATATTCTTGTACATAGGAGTAGTATTATAGTAGTTATATTCTTGTACATAGGAGGTAGTATTATAGTAGTTATATTCTTGTACATAGGAGGCAGTATTATAGTAGTTATATTCTTGTACATAGGAGCAGTATTATAGTAGTTATATTCTTGTACATAGGAGGTAGTATTATAGTAGTTATATTCTTGTACATAGGGGGTAGTATTATAGTAGTTATATTCTTGTACATAGGAGGTAGTATTATAGTAGTTATATTCTTGTACATAGGAGCAGTATTATAGTAGTTATATTCTTGTACATAGGAGTAATATTATAGTAGTTATATTCTTGTACATAGGAGCAGTATTATAGTAGTTATATTCTTGTACATAGGAGTAGTATTATAGTAGTTATATTCTTGTACATAGGAGTAAGTAGATATTATAGTAGTTATATTCTTGTACATAGGAGCAGTATTATAGTAGTTATATTCTTGTACATAGGAGTAGTATTATAGTAGTTATATTCTTGTACATAGGAGTAGTATTATAGTAGTTATATTCTTGTACATAGGAGGTAGTATTATAGTAGTTATATTCTTGTACATTGAGGGCAGTATTATAGTAGTTATATTCTTGTACATTGAGGGCAGTATTATAGTAGTTATATTCTTGTACATAGGAGGTAGTATTATTGTAGTTATATTCTTGTACATAGGAGCAGTATTATAGTAGTTATATTCTTGTACATAGGAGCAGTATTATAGTAGTTATATTCTTGTACATAGGAGCAGTATTATAGTAGTTATATTCTTGTACATAGGGGCAGTATTATAGTAGTTATATGCTTGTACATAGGAGGTAGTATTATAGTAGCTATATTCTTGTACATAGGAGGTAGTATTATAGTAGTTATATTCTTGTACATAGGAGCAGTATTATAGTAGTTATATTCTTGTACATAGGAGGCAGTATTATAGTAGTTATATTCTTGTACATAGGAGCAGTATAATAGTAGTTATATTCTTGTACATAGGAGCAGTATTATAGTAGTTATATTCTTGTACATAGGAGCAGTATTATAGTAGATATATTCTTGTACATAGGGGCAGTATTATAGTAGTTATATTCTTGTACATAGGAGCAGTATTATAGTAGTTATATTCTTGTACATAGGAGCAGTATTATAGTAGTTATATTCTTGTACATTGGAGCGGTATTATAGTAGTTATATTCTTGTACATAGGAGGTAGTATTATAGTAGTTATATTCTTGTAGATAGGAGTAGTATTATAGTAGTTATATTCTTGTACATAGGAGGTAGTATTATAGTAGTTATATTCTTGTACATAGGGGGCAGTATTATAGTAGTTATATTCTTGTACATAGGAGGTAGTATTATAGTAGTTATATTCTTGTACATAGGAGCAGTATTATAGTAGTTATATTCTTGTACATAGGAGTAATATTATAGTAGTTATATTCTTGTACATAGGAGCAGTATTATAGTAGTTATATTCTTGTACATAGGAGTAGTATTATAGTAGTTATATTCTTGTACATAGGAGTAGTATTATAGTAGTTATATTCTTGTACATAGGAGGTAGTATTATAGTAGTTATATTCTTGTACATTGAGGGCAGTATTATAGTAGTTATATTCTTGTACATAGGAGCAGTATTATAGTAGTTATATTCTTGTACATTGAGGGCAGTATTATAGTAGTTATATTCTTGTACATAGGAGGTAGTATTATTGTAGTTATATTCTTGTACATAGGAGCAGTATTATAGTAGTTATATTCTTGTACATAGGAGCAGTATTATAGTAGTTATATTCTTGTACATAGGAGCAGTATTATAGTAGTTATATTCTTGTACATAGGGGCAGTATTATAGTAGTTATATGCTTGTACATAGGAGGTAGTATTATAGTAGCTATATTCTTGTACATAGGAGGTAGTATTATAGTAGTTATATTCTTGTACATAGGAGCAGTATTATAGTAGTTATATTCTTGTACATAGGAGGCAGTATTATAGTAGTTATATTCTTGTACATAGGAGAGGTATAATAGTAGTTATATTCTTGTACATAGGAGCAGTATTATAGTAGTTATATTCTTGTACATAGGAGCAGTATTATAGTAGATATATTCTTGTACATAGGGGCAGTATTATAGTAGTTATATTCTTGTACATAGGAGCAGTATTATAGTAGTTATATTCTTGTACATAGGAGGTAGTATTATAGTAGTTATATTCTTGTACATAGGAGCAGTATTATAGTAGTTATATTCTAGTTTTCCTTGGCTATAGTTGTGAGTTATCAGACTGCAGTAGTTACGTTGTAGAGTTCTCAGTCTCTGAGTAGTTGTCAGTATAGTGGGGGAGGGGTATATTTCTTCTTGTTAGTCTTACGTTCAGTGACATTGCTACTTAGCAGTCTTGGAAATGGAAAATGTATGTTTTTTAGACAGGTCTCGGGAAGAGGTTTGGGAAATAGGTTTCACACATTACTTGGACCTTGTTAGCCTTCCAGCAGACTATGCAGCCCGACATTAACCCACTGGTTACTGAGCCAGTGTTGCGCTTCTTAGGTCCAATGATACTGCAGCCGTCCAGAGGAAATCATTTAACTCTGCGATATCAGCAGGAAAAATAGCCATGATTGATACAACAATTATCAGAGTCCTCTTAGATCATAATGGTTTTCCTGGAATGAAATGAGATTTTTCTGCTCGCGTCAGCCACCGCTTGGTTTGTCGTTTTGACTGCGTCCATTAAAGATGATTTAAGTCGCGGAGTTTACATTTATAAGATGATATTTCAGTCTTAGTTTATTTCTGTCGCCTTCTTGTCCCCAACCAGACAGATAAGTCACTGGCCATGGAGGCCGCCGTACGTCTGTTATGGGGCCTGCCGTCATTGCGCCCTATAGTGGGGGTGGATATGGCTCTTTGAGGATATGGAGATTCTTCTTTCCTCTGTGAGGGCTTTGGATAGTAGGATTGTGTCTATATGGATATAGAGTGGCAAATAGTATGGCTATGGGGTCCACTTTGACCACACTCAGGTGACCGCCATGACCCCACTGCCTTCCCCATCTTAAGGAAAGTTGTAGCTGTTTGTGGTTTTAGTAGCCCGGCATTGATAGAGTTAAGTTGTCTTGTTTGTCACTTTGTAACAACTGATGGAATTTTGTAATTGAGATTCGGGTTTGTATAATGACAAATTGATTGGGACGGAGCGACTCTAGCGCCCCAGATACCCCCGCTACACAGCAGCAAGCCTGGTGACACTACACAGGGTACAAGAGGATGGCGGTTCATGAGAGATAAGAAGTTATTTCACAGGGAGAGGCAAAATATACACAGTAATGCACAATATATAAACTATTCATCGTACATAAGTATAGAATCTACAAGTAAATACAAAATATATTAAATAAATACAGAAAATATACATTATACAAGTTGTATATCAAAACTAAAAATATTCAAAAGTATTCAAGTTATACAAAGATATACAATATACAATATTTATGAAAATATAAAATGCACAAAAATATAAAACTAAATAAACATTATACAAAAAGTACAATACACAAAATTCACATTATACAAACTACATAACATATAAAATATACAATATACATTACATTCTATAATAGAAAGTTTAGCAAAATGTAAAAATATAATATACAAAATCACCCAGTACAAAAAGATGCACAATGTCAAAAATACAACTTATAAAAACAATATATAATATGCAGAATACATAATATAAAAAGTATACACTAATATACAATATACTAAAGTATACTATATATGAAGAATACACAATACGCTACCAAAATATAAAATATTCAAAATACAAAGTGTACAAAATATACCATATACAAAAATACACTATGCAAAAAAATGTCACTATATACAAAATTATACAACATACAAAATACACAATATGCAAATTTCAAGTAACTACCTAAAAAAACTAGATTTGAAACTTTAAGCGCGGGGTTTGTTGTCGTGTGTGAATGGTGTTGTAGTAATATTTAGTTACCCAATACATTGCAATATTTCTAGGCTCTTTTCCCCTACTATGGCCTGTCCTGGGCATTTTGGTGCACTGTCGTTGACTACTATTGTCACATTGTTCTTGTGGTACTGCAGTAAAGCTTTCAAAGAGCCTCAAAGAACTAAACATAACACGGAGTTCTCCTTTATATTCCCATCTGAATCATTCATGGTATATAATGGTTTTGTAGGTTGGGAGACAGAACATTGGTAAGATGTTGGTATCATTGTGTTTTTAGATGTTTGTAGATGTATACTATACTATATACAGTGACTGCAGAGTATATATCACACTTGGTCCTCCTGTGTATACTATATACAGTGACTGCAGAGTATATATCACACTTGGTCCTCCTACATATACTATAGACAGTCACTGCAGAGTATATATCACACTTGGTCCTCCTATGTATACTATAGACAGTCACTGCAGAGTATATATCACACTTGGTCCTCCTATGTATACTATAGACAGTGACTGCAGAGTATATATCACACTTGGTCCTCCCACGTATACTATAGACAGTGACTGCAGAGTATATATCACACTTGGTCCTCCCACGTATACTATAGACAGTGACTGCAGAGTATATATCACACTTGGTCCTCCCACGTATACTATAGACAGTGACTGCAGAGTATATATCACACTTGGTCCTCCCACGTATACTATAGACAGTGACTGCAGAGTATATATCACACTTGGTCCTCCTACATATACTATAGACAGTCACTGCAGAGTATATATCACACTTGGTCCTCCCACATATACTATAGACAGTCACTGCTGAGTATATATCACACTTGGTCCTCCCATGTATACTATAGACAGTCACTGCAGAGTATATATCACACTTGGTCCTCCTACATATACTATAGACAGTCACTGCAGAGTATATATCACACTTGGTCCTCCTGTGTATACTATAGACAGTCACTGCAGAGTATATATCACACTTGGTCCTCCTGTGTACACTATAGACAGTCACTGCAGAGTATATATCACACTTGGTCCTCCTATGTATACTATAGACAGTGACTGCAGAGTATATATCACACTTGGTCCTCCCATGTATACTATAGACAGTGACTGCAGAGTATATATCACACTTGGTCCTCCTATGTATACTATAGACAGTGACTGCAGAGTATATATCACACTTGGTCCTCCTATGTATACTATAGACAGTCACTGCAGAGTATATATCACACTTGGTCCTCCCACGTATACTATAGACAGTCACTGCAGAGTATATATCACACTTGGTCCTCCTACATATACTATAGACAGTCACTGCAGAGTATATATCACACTTGGTCCTCCCATGTATACTATAGACAGTCACTGCAGAGTATATATCACACTTGGTCCTCCCAAGTATACTATAGACAGTCACTGCAGAGTATATATCACACTTGGTCCTCCTACATATACTATAGACAGTCACTGCAGAGTATATATCACACTTGGTCCTCCCATGTATACTATAGACAGTCACTGCAGAGTATATATCACACTTGGTCCTCCCACGTATACTATAGACAGTCACTGCAGAGTATATATCACACTTGGTCCTCCCACGTATACTATAGACAGTCACTGCAGAGTATATATCACACTTGGTCCTCCCATGTATACTATAGACAGTGACTGCAGAGTATATATCACACTTGGTCCTCCCACGTATACTATAGACAGTCACTGCAGAGTATATATCACACTTGGTCCTCCTACATATACTATAGACAGTCACTGCAGAGTATATATCACACTTGGTCCTCCCATGTATACTATAGACAGTCACTGCAGAGTATATATCACACTTGGTCCTCCCACGTATACTATAGACAGTCACTGCAGAGTATATATCACACTTGGTCCTCCTGTGTATACTATAGACAGTGACTGCAGAGTATATATCACACTTGGTCCTCCCACGTATACTATAGACAGTCACTGCAGAGTATATATCACACTTGGTCCTCCTATGTACACTATAGACAGTCACTGCAGAGTATATATCACACTTGGTCCTCCTACATATACTATAGACAGTCACTGCAGAGTATATATCACACTTGGTCCTCCCATGTATACTATAGACAGTCACTTCAGAGTATATATCACACTTGGTCCTCCCATGTATACTATAGACAGTCACTGCAGAGTATATATCACACTTGGTCCTCCCATGTATACTATAGACAGTCACTGCAGAGTATATATCACACTTGGTCCTCCTATGTACACTATAGACAGTCACTGCAGAGTATATATCACACTTGGTCCTCCTGTGTATACTATAGACAGTGACTGCAGAGTATATATCACACTTGGTCCTCCCACGTATACTATAGACAGTGACTGCAGAGTATATATCACACTTGGTCCTCCTATGTACACTATAGACAGTCACTGCAGAGTATATATCACACTTGGTCCTCCTACATATACTATAGACAGTCACTGCAGAGTATATATCACACTTGGTCCTCCCATGTATACTATAGACAGTCACTTCAGAGTATATATCACACTTGGTCCTCCCATGTATACTATAGACAGTGACTGCAGAGTATATATCACACTTGGTCCTCCCATGTATACTATAGACAGTCACTGCAGAGTATATATCACACTTGGTCCTCCTGTGTATACTATAGACAGTGACTGCAGAGTATATATCACACTTGGTCCTCCTACATATACTATAGACAGTCACTGCAGAGTATATATCACACTTGGTCCTCCTATGTACACTATAGACAGTGACTGCAGAGTATATATCACACTTGGTCCTCCTGTGTACACTATAGACAGTCACTGCAGAGTATATATCACACTTGGTCCTCCCACGTATACTATAGACAGTCACTGCAGAGTATATATCACACTTGGTCCTCCTGTGTATACTATAGACAGCGACTGCAGAGTATATATCACACTTGGTTCTCCCACGTACACTATAGACAGTCACTGCAGAGTATATATCACACTTGGTTCTCCCACGTACACTATAGACAGTCACTGCAGAGTATATATCACACTTGGTCCTCCTATGTATACTATAGACAGTCACTGCTGAGTATATATCACACTTGGTCCTCCTGTGTACACTATAGACAGTCACTGCAGAGTATATATCACACTTGGTCCTCCTACATATACTATAGACAGCGACTGCAGAGTATATATCACACTTGGTTCTCCCACATACACTATAGACAGTCACTGCAGAGTATATATCACACTTGGTCCTCCCATGTATACTATAGACAGTCACTGCAGAGTATATATCACACTTGGTCCTCCTATGTATTCTATAGACAGTCACTGCAGAGTATATATCACACTTGGTCCTCCTGTGTACACTATAGACAGTGACTGCAGAGTATATATCACACTTGGTCCTCCCACGTATACTATAGACAGTGACTGCAGAGTATATATCACACTTGGTCCTCCCACGTATACTATAGACAGTCACTGCAGAGTATATATCACACTTGGTCCTCCTACATATACTATAGACAGTGACTGCAGAGTATATATCACACTTGGTCCTCCTATGTATACTATAGACAGTGACTGCAGAGTATATATCACACTTGGTCCTCCTGTGTATACTATAGACAGTCACTGCAGAGTATATATCACACTTGGTCCTCCTACATATACTATAGACAGTCACTGCAGAGTATATATCACACTTGGTCCTCCCACGTATACTATAGACAGTGACTGCAGAGTATATATCACACTTGGTCCTCCCACGTATACTATAGACAGTGACTGCAGATTATATATCACACTTGGTCCTCCCACGTATACTATAGACAGTCACTGCAGAGTATATATCACACTTGGTCCTCCTACATATACTATAGACAGTGACTGCAGAGTATATATCATACTTGGTCCTCCTACATATACTATAGACAGTGACTGCAGAGTATATATCACACTTGGTCCTCCTACATATACTATAGACAGTCACTGCAGAGTATATATCACACTTGGTTCTCCTGTGTACACTATAGACAGTCACTGCAGAGTATATATCACACTTGGTCCTCCTATGTATACTATAGACAGTCACTGCAGAGTATATATCACACTTGGTCCTCCTACATATACTATAGACAGTGACTGCAGAGTATATATCACACTTGGTCCTCCCATGTATACTATAGACAGTGACTGCAGAGTATATATCACACTTGGTCCTCCTACATATACTATAGACAGTGACTGCAGAGTATATATCACACTTGGTCCTCCCATGTATACTATAGACAGTGACTGCAGAGTATATATCACACTTGGTCCTCCTGTGTATACTATAGACAGTCACTGCAGAGTATATATCACACTTGGTTCTCCTGTGTACACTATAGACAGTGACTGCAGAGTATATATCACACTTGGTCCTCCTACATATACTATAGACAGTGACTGCAGAGTATATATCACACTTGGTCCTCCCACGTATACTATAGACAGTGACTGCAGAGTATATATCACACTTGGTCCTCCTGTGTATACTATAGACAGTCACTGCAGAGTATATATCACACTTGGTCCTCCCATGTATACTATAGACAGTGACTGCAGAGTATATATCACACTTGGTTCTCCTGTGTACACTATAGACAGTCACTGCAGAGTATATATCACACTTGGTCCTCCTATGTATACTATAGACAGTGACTGCAGAGTATATATCACACTTGGTCCTCCCACGTATTCTATAGACAGTCACTGCAGAGTATATATCACACTTGGTCCTCCCACGTATACTATAGACAGTCACTGCAGAGTATATATCACACTTGGTCCTCCCACGTATACTATAGACAGTCACTGCAGAGTATATATCACACTTGGTCCTCCTACATATACTATAGACAGTCACTGCAGAGTATATATCACACTTGGTCCTCCCATGTATACTATAGACAGTCACTGCAGAGTATATATCACACTTGGTCCTCCTACATATACTATAGACAGTGACTGCAGAGTATATATCACACTTGGTCCTCCCATGTATACTATAGACAGTCACTGCAGAGTATATATCACACTTGGTCCTCCCATGTATACTATAGACAGTCACTGCAGAGTATATATCACACTTGGTCCTCCTACATATACTATAGACAGTGACTGCAGAGTATATATCACACTTGGTCCTCCCATGTATACTATAGACAGTCACTGCAGAGTATATATCACACTTGGTCCTCCCATGTATACTATAGACAGTCACTGCAGAGTATATATCACACTTGGTCCTCCTATGTATACTATAGACAGTCACTGCAGAGTATATATCACACTTGGTCCTCCCACGTATACTATAGACAGCGACTGCAGAGTATATATCACACTTGATCCTCCCATGTATACTATAGACAGCGACTGCAGAGTATATATCACACTTGGTCCTCCCATGTATACTATAGACAGTCACTGCAGAGTATATATCACACTTGGTCCTCCCATGTATACTATAGACAGTCACTGCAGAGTATATATCACACTTGGTCCTCCTATGTATACTATAGACAGCGACTGCAGAGTATATATCACACTTGATCCTCCCATGTATACTATAGACAGCGACTGCAGAGTATATATCACACTTGGTTCTCCTTATCTCAGGGGTATTTTGTACCGATCTGTTGATGTTTGTTGTCAGTCTTCTCTGACGCCCCTGTCTTAATATGGTCATGTCTTATTTGGGCCTCCACACCCTCACAGGCCACTGTCATTCTTCTTGGTGATGGGAAGATGTCCTATTTCAGGAGGATAAGGTGTAGGGTTTCTTCTTCATTCCTTTGTCCACATTCTCGAAACATTGCTTAAGTCACACAAGCCTCAAAAATAATACCCTAAAGACAAGGCATCTCAGTCCTCAATTTTTGGGCAGGTTCACATGGGGCATTTTTCTAGTGACTGAGGCATTGGAGATTTAAGGGTTTTGGATGGTTAACCTAATCTGAAACAGGTCTGTGGAGCATTGAAAGGCAGTCATCTATGTAGCAGAGATGTGACCACTGCAGTAGAGGTAGCCATATGTACTCACATGGTGGTCACCTGAACAAGAAGTCATGTACATTGTGGATAGATGTTCCCGTGACCAATACAGTAGAGGTAGCCAGATGTGCTCAGATGGTGGTCACCTGGACAGGACAGGACATCATTATATAACAGTAAATGTTCCTGTGACCCCTGCAGTAGAGGTAGCCACATAAGATTTCAGGTCCAATATTCTGTGCCGATTAATTCCTTACTATATCCTTATAGCAGTCAGAGTTCCTTTATTTCTGATACAAAGCTCATAGATATAAAAGATAAGATATTTACTGCCCTCAGCCACCACTAGGGGGAGCTTACTGCCTACTGATTATAAATAGAACTCAAAGATAACATAGTATACAATAAGGTCCTGAGATCCCCCTAGTGGTGGCTGCAGGTATTTTAGATTTGATCATGTAAATCCATGTCTTTGCAGTGGATTTGGAGCTCTGTATCAGGAAAAACCAGCTCAAACCACTGCAAGAATATATTAAGAAACTGATCTGTACGGAATTATGATTTTGGTGTTTTGGGGTGGACCTTCCCTTTAAGTCTGTCGCTGACCCCAGTTACAAGCTGGATACAAAGTGCCATAATTGATCCTTTTAGTTAAACACTGGCCACCTGTGTTCCCGGCGCGCTCCCTCCTGACAGGCCTCCGGTTATTGCTGGCAGCGTGGAACAGATTTCTGCCTGGTCAGCGGTCACATGGCCAATTTATCCAACTCATTTACTGCAGTGCAGAAAGTGAATTGCCTTTATTCTGAGCAGTAAATTAACTTTCCTAAACGAGGAAACCATAAATTTCCTCCGCGTAAGTGCTGCGAGGGTTTCCTATCAGAATATACATAGACCAGGAGCTAAGGACAGGGCGCATGGTAGCCGTATACAACCTGAGCGCCGTATTGGAGTGGGGTGTCCATGTGGAGCAATGTATGGGGGTCACTGAGTGCCGCATCCCATAAAGAGCATTTTATGGGAACATTGCAGGGACGGAACCAGACGGTCTGTTAATTACTCCTGGCAGAGTCTGACTCCGCCAGTGCTTTGCTACACCTCCTGCCACAGGGAAATGCATTGTTATAGGGAACCATTAAATAAAATGTAGATACAGATCTATAGAACAGGGTGTACGGGAATAATGAGACCTAATTAAAGGGATTTATCACAAATTATACTAATATACACTCATTAAAGTGCTCTTCTTGCCGATAGAAACAAGGGGTCCGCGGTTTTCAGGAGACGCTCCAGTACAAAGTTATCGCTCTTCAAACATTAGTATTTGGACAGACGACTTAGCTGAAGAGGAGGTTGGTGGAGTAGAAAGGTTTGCTGCTGCCACCAGTGGGGAAACGTGGTACTGCAACTGTAATACTACAACATGTTGTAAGGAGATGCAGCAATTGTCATTGTACACTATTCAGATTAGAGAGTGAGTCTTGGTTGGCTTTGGATTTGCTCAGACCAGGTATAGAGGTGTGACAGGCTTAGATACACCGGCTCATGTTATAATGTACAATACTGTAGTGTTATGACGGCCCCTGGAGATTATAGAATATATATATATATATAATATATATAAACCTCAATACTATGATGAACACGTGATAGGTTTAGATACAGCAGCTCAGTAGACAGTATCACACATGATAGGATTAGATACAGCACTTCAGTCTAAAGTATCGCGCGTAATAGGATTAGATACACAGCTTAGTAGACAGTGTCACAAACAACAGGATTAGATACACAGCTCAGCAGAAAGTATCACACATGACAGGATTAGACACAGCGGCTCAGTATAGAATATCGCACATGACAGGATTAGATACAGCGGCTCAGTATACAATATCGCACATGACAGGATTAGATACAGCGGCTCAGTATAGAATATCGCACATGACAGGATTAGATACAGCGGCTCAGTATACAATATCGCACATGACAGGATTAGATACAGCGGCTCAATATACAATATCACACATGACAGGATTAGATACAGCGGCTCAGTATACAATATCACACATGACAGCATTAGATACAGCGGCTCAGTATAGAATATCACACATGACAGGATTAGATACAGCGGCTCAGTATACAATATCGCACATGACAGGATTAGATACAGCGGCTCAGTATACAATATCGCACATGACAGGATTAGATACAGCGGCTCAATATACAATATCACACATGACAGGATTAGATACAGCGGCTCAGTATACAATATCACACATGACAGGATTAGATACAGCGGCTCAGTATACAATATCACACATGACAGGATTAGATACAGCGGCTCAGTATAGAATATCACACATGACAGGATTAGATACTGCGGCTCAGTATAGAATATCACACATGACAGGATTAGATACAGCGGCTCAGTATACAATATCACACATGACAGGATTAGATACAGCGGCTCAGTATAGAATATCACACATGACAGGATTAGATACTGCGGATCAGTATACAATATCGCACATGACAGGATTAGATACTGCGGATCAGTATACAATATCGCACATGACAGGATTAGATACAGCGGCTCAGTATACAATATCACACATGACAGGATTAGATACAGCGGCTCAGTATACAATATCACACATGACAGGATTAGATACAGCGGCTCAGTATACAATATAGCACATGACAGGATTAGATACAGCGGCTCAGTATACAATATCACACATGACAGGATTAGATACAGCGGCTCAGTATACAATATCACACATGACAGGATTAGATACAGCGGCTCAGTATACAATATCACACATGACAGGATTAGATACAGCGGCTCAGTATACAATATCGCACATGACAGGATTAGATACAGCGGCTCAGTATACAATATCACACGTGACAGGATTAGATACAGCGGCTCAGTATACAATATCGCACATGATAGGCTTAACAGTTAGGTACAGAGCTCGGCAGACTGTCATATATGGTAAGCTTAGAAGAGAAAGTATCACACATCATAGACTTAGATACATTGGAGCACATATGTTAGGTTTAGATACACAGCTCAGTAGACATTATCATTCATGATAGGATTAGATACAGAAGCTTGGTGGACAATATCACACATGATAGGCTTAGATACGCAGCTCACTAGACTTTGTTATGCCAGGTAGGCTTAGATATCCAAAGGAGAAAGTAGTTGCACATGATAGGATTAGATACAGCAGCTCAGTAGACACAAGATAGACTAAGATACATTGGACTGGATCATCAGACAGGATTACACAATACAGTCAGATACGTTGAATCCTCAGGCTGTATCACATATGATAGGCTTAGATACACAGCTCAGCAGACAGTATCCCATATAATAGTCTAAGAGACCAGATCAGGACATTGTATGATACATAATAGACACAGCAGCTGAGCAGACATCGGCTTAGATACACCTGTAGCACAGTATCCTTTAGGTTTATTCGGTGAGAGGTCCTGTATATGATGTCCCCCCCCCCAGTACAGTGGTACATTCCTTCCTCTCCTATATAACTAATGGCTCCTTACTATATATATACATGATGGGGAAAGTGTTAGTGAGAGGTCAGATGTAGCGGTGCTGAGAATGTGACCCCGCTGTGTGTGTAAGCGGAGCTGTCCGTCAGTATTAGTGCCCTCAGAGCTGCATGCCAGCGGATCTCCTCTCCGGATAATGGCGGGGTCTCACCTCATCACTGACTGTTCTCACCGTGTATCCGGCTCAGCCTCAAGAGGAGGCGAAAAGACGCGCCAAACCGTGTACGCCTCAGCCTGGAACCGCAGCCCTGCCATATCATCAGGAGTGGCTGGCGTTAGGTTCTCACCTGTGTTCGGGTTTCCATTCGGGGGGTCCCCAAGTGGAAACCTAATCCGCTAAAAAAGCGGTTACCCGCGAAAACCCGCAGACCCCATAGACTATAATGGGATTCCACCCGAAAAGGGCAGAAAATGCAAAGAGAAAAGCGCAGGTGTGAACCCAGCCTGAGAGGGTCCTGTGTGTGATCCTGTGTGCTGAGATGGTGTATCTAAGCCTATACTGTGTGGTACTGTGTGCTGAGATGGTGTATCTAAGCCTATCCTGTGTGATACTGTCTCTGAGATGGTGTATCTAAGCCTATCATGTGTGATACTGTGTGCTGAGATGGTGTATCTAAGCCTATACTGTGTGGTACTGTGTGCTGAGATGGTGTATCTATGCCTATCCTGTGTGATACTGTCTCTGAGATGGTGTATCTAAGCCTATCATGTGTGATACTGTGTGCTGAAATGGTGTATCTAAGCCTATCGCGTGATACTGTCTCTGAGATGGTGTATCTAAGCCTATCATGGGTGATACTGTGTGCTGAGATGGTGTATCTAAGCCTATCCTGTGTGATACTGTGTGCTGAGATGGTGTATCTAAGCCTATCATGGGTGATACTGTGTGCTGAGATGGTGTATCTAAGCCTATCCTGTGTGATACTGTGTGCTGAGATTGTGTATCTAAGCCTATCCTGTGTGATACTGTGTGCTGAGATTGTGTATCTAAGCCTATCCTGTGTGATACTGTGTGCTGAGATTGTGTATCTAAGCCTATCCTGTGTGATACTGTGTGCTGAGATGGTGTATCTAAGCCTATCCTGTGTGATACTGTGTGCTGAGATGGTGTATCTAAGCCTATCCTGTGTGATACTGTGTGCTGAGATTGTGTATATAAGCCTATCCTGTGTGATACTGTGTGCTGAGATGGTGTATCTAAGCCTATCCTGTGTGATACTGTGTGCTGAGATGGTGTATCTAAGCCTATCATGTGTGATACTGTGTGCTGAGATGGTGTATCTAAGCCTATCATGTTTGATACTGTGTGCTGAGATGGTGTATCTAAGCCTATCATGGGTGATACTGTGTGCTGAGATGGTGTATCTAAGCCTATCCTGTGTGATACTGTTTCTGAGATGGTGTATCTAACCCTATCATGGGTGATACTGTGTGGTGAGATGGTGTATCTAAGCCTATCCTGTGTGATACTGTGTGCTGAGATGGTGTATCTAAGCCTATCATGTGTGATACTGTGTGCTGAGATGGTGTATCTAAGCCTATCCTGTGTGATACTGTGTGCTGAGATGGTGTATCTAAGCCTATCATGGGTGATACTGTGTGCTGAGATGGTGTATCTAAGCCTATCATGTGTAATATTGTGTGCTAAGATGGTGTATCTAAGCCTATCATGTGTAATATTGTGTGCTAAGATGGTGTATATAAGCCTATTATGTGTGATACTTCCTGTTGAATCATGTATCTAAGCTTATGATGTATTATGTTGTCTGTTCAGATGGTGTATCTAAGCCCATTGCACTGTCCGCTGATCTGTGTATCTAATCCTATCATGTGTGACAAAGACCTCCTGATAGGCAGTGTAGATTGTGAGCCCCGTATGTGACAGTGACAGCGCTGCGGAATATGGTGGCGCTATATAAGTAAGCAAGATAATATCTATTAAGCTGTGTATCTAAGCCTGCTGAGCTGCAGTATCTAATCCTATCATGTGTGATACTGTCTCTTGGGCCCTGTATCTAAGCCTATCATATTGCTTGTGAATCTGTAACCCTCTCCCGCTTCCCCAGTGACAGCTGTTTTTCGCAGCCATCTTGCTGGTCACTCAGCTTTCCCAGGTATAAGAAAGCACAGGACAGAAGACATTGTTTTGTATGGTATGAAGGGTTAATGACGTCCTCCCGCTGTGTCTGTATACAGCCCCATTGTCCTGTGCGGCAGAGGCGTAGACACCTCGGCCATTCTTCCCCTCGGCATGGCGTCCGTCCCGCTTCTCATCGATTCCTCGGAGCCGTCCTTACAGACAAACGCCCCGTTCTGGCATTCTAATAACTTTATTGAAAGCGTAGCATAGCAGCGGTGCACCTAGACACGGCGCGGGCTCGGCTCTGCATACAATGGCTATAAATAGCAGCGGTGCCAGGCGTGTAAACTGTGGCAATGATCTCGCACGTTGCGGCGCCTCGGAACAGATGGAGTTTGTTCAGCCTGTAACCAGACTTGCTGCGTACTGGAAGGCGGACGCGAGATCGCTTTTAATTACCGCCTAACGGTGAGCAATTGTTAAATCATCAAAGGTGCCGCGCAGATTTCCTCGCAGCATGGAGGTGGAAGCTGACCTACTGTACCTGCCGCCTCTGAGAGAGGCAGCCGCCCATACGGGCGCATTGTGATGGCAGCAGACGGAAGCGCGCCAGATAAAGCTGTTTTATGTCTGTACAGGGCGACTGAAGTGTGAAATATATTCATTGGAATTTATTACAATGCGGCCGAGCTACAGGGCGAGGATGTGGACAGGAAAATGACTCAGAATTTACAGGGTATCCCACAGGCAGGATTTAAAGGGGAACTCTAGTCATGGGCAGGGGCGGTGACATCATTAACCCTGCGCTATTATAAACTGGGGTGTGTGGGGGCGTCCTCTTATGGCGTCATATATTTTTATCCTCCTGTGGTTAGTGACTGCATGGACAACAAGCAGCAGCTACAGACATGTTGTTCATGGGTTCACCAGTAGGAGTGCTGTACCATGTTTATACACTGTGACCACTAGGGGCGCTGTTCTATCTTATCTGGGATGACCAGTAGGAGTGCTATACTATGAATATACAGTGTGACCACTAGGGGCGCTGTTCTGTCTTATCTGGGATGACCAGTAGGAGTGCTGTACCATGAATATACAGTGTGACCACTAGGGGCGCTGTTCTGTCTTATCTGGGATGACCAGTAGGAGTGCTGTACCATGTTTATATAGTGTGACCACTAGGGGCGCTGTTCTGTCTTATCTGGGATGACCAGTAGGAGTGCTGTACCATGAATATACAGTGTGACCACTAGGGGCGCTGTTCTGTCTTATCTGGGATGACCAGTAGGAGTGCTGTACCATGAATATACACTGTGACCACTAGGGGCGCTGTTCTGTCTTATCTGGGATGACCAGTAGGAGTGCTGTACCATGAATATACAGTGTGACCACTAGGGGCGCTGTTCTATCTTATCTGGGATGACCAGTAGGAGTGCTGTACCATGAATATACAGTGTGACCACTAGGGGCGCTGTTCTGTCTTATCTGGGATGACCAGTAGGAGTGCTGTACCATGAATATACAGTGTGACCACTAGGGGCGCTGTTCTGTCTTATCTGGGATGACCAGTAGGAGTGCTGTACCATGTTTATATAGTGTGACCACTAGGGGCGCTGTTCTGTCTTATCTGGGATGACCAGTAGGAGTGCTGTACCATGAATATACAGTGTGACCACTAGGGGCGCTGTTCTGTCTTATCTGGGATGACCAGTAGGAGTGCTGTACCATGTTTATATAGTGTGACCACTAGGGGTGCTGTTCTGTTTTATCTGGGATGACCAGTAGGAGTGCTGTACCATGTTTATACACTGTGACCACTAGGGGCGCTGTTCTATCTTATCTGGGATGACCAGTAGGAGTGCTGTACCATGAATATACAGTGTGACCACTAGGGGCGCTGTTCTATTTTATCTGGAATAATCAGTAGGAGTGCTGTACCATGTTTATATAGTGTGACCACTAGGAGCGCTGTTCTGTTTTATTTGGGGTGACCAGTAGGAGTGCTGTACCATGTTTATATAGTGTGACCACTAGGGGCGCTGTTCTGTTTTATTTGGGGTGACCAGTAGGAGTGCTGTACCATGTTTATATAGTGTGACCACTAGGGGCGCTGTTATAGGGTGCTGACAAGTAGGAGTTCTATATTACATTCATGTAGTATGACCATAAGGGGGCGCCATTTTAGCAGAAGATGTATATGTATTGTTATTGTGAATCCACATATTTTGACTGATGTCTGGGTATTTTTTTGGGAGAAAACTGATGGAGGGAGAATAATACAGAACAGTAGTCTTGTTGTCTTGGAAACGATGAAGATTGTAGCCAGGTAGTGACCAAGTGGTCCTCCAGGAGTAGTGCGCCCTCTAGTGCTCCTCCCAACCTTTGTCAGGACAGTTCAGAAGGAGACCGAACTACACATCTTTCCTGCATTGAGATTGCCAGACTTGATAATACAGGGCTGCAATTATTGGTCACTTTTTGGCACTATTAATTGTGCACTAGGTATGATCGTACTTTCTTTTGGTACTGTATTGTGGTATTATTTGGGCAGTATACGGCAGTATTATTAATTGTGCACTAGGTATGATCGTACTTTCTTTTGGTACTGTATTGTGGTATTATCTGGTTACATTATGGCAGTGTTATCGGGTACTGCATGTAGGTATTGTTTGGATACAGATGCCGTTGTGGGGAACTGTATGGCGGTATTATTTGGGCAATCTGTTGCTGTCTTATGTAGACACTATATATCACTTGGTACTGTTATTTGCACTGTATGGCGGTGTCATGTGTGAAGAATATGGCAGTATTATTTCTACACTGGTAGTATTATTACTGTCTGTACAGTATACTATATAAGGGAGTTGTTTAGACACTATTATGCGGTATTATGGTCACGGTATGATTGTATCTTTTGTACATACTGTATATGGCGGTATTATTGAGACACTGTATTGCACTTGGATTCCAAATCTCCCGCAGAAATTCACGTCTGACCACAGGTTATTGCCGCACCTGACAAACTCACCTCTGCTACGTCAGTAGAAGGATTTTGTGAATGCCAATAACACGGATTACGGCGAGATCCCTGAATGTGAGGAGGCCGCAGGCTATGGCGCCCGGTCATCAGAGGAGGCGAGGTGTCAATCACATGTATCCAGGGACACAGACATGATAAGAAGCCAACATGTATATTAATCACCCTGCGCCAAATCTGCATAATAACACTGATAACAGTGCGGGTAGAGGAGGCGGCATAATGAAGAGACGCCGCGCTATTAATTCACGTTATTATGCACAATACAGCAGCAGTGTCCTAATGTCAGAGACAAAGGAGAAGACAAGCCGCCATGTTGTGCTTGTTTTCTAAATGTGCGGTCCAGCCTGGATGTGATATGTATAAGCTGTGGATGCAGCTTTGGATGTGACTGGAGTAAACAGCATCATAGAACTGAAGATACAGTATATACATGCACTAAGCATAATTAGTGGGAAGTCGGGGGACAAGTGTTCACCCACCCCCTGTCTTATGTACATGGCCCATTCCCCTCAAAGGGTTGTCCATATTTTACAATAATTTTTATAAGAAGGTTCACAAGTTATCTCCCCCTCAGGGATCCCATGGATCAGTTGTAATCTTCAAGAGTAACCAGCACATAAGTGTTCAGTGTCCCTACAGTGCCTCCACAGGCCAAATGTAGTATTACATGTAACATGTTAGAACATCAGATCTCAAATAAGACCCAATAAGATCCAGTAAGTTCCTGTAACAGGGGTAGGCAACCTTCGGCACACCTGGTTGTTGTAAAACTACAAATCCCAGCATGCATATTTGCTCTGCTGTTCTTGGAAGTCCCATGGAAGTGAATGGAGCATGTTGGGAGTTGTAGTTCCACAGCAGCTGGAGTACTGAAGGTTGCTGATCCATGTACTATAAGATCTCCTTCCATTTGATCCTCCAGAGTAGTTGTGTAACATGTGATCAGAATGTTACATTACACCTAATAATGGAGAAGGTCGCCACATTGTCTGTAGTAGTTTAGGGGTCTGGTCTGGGGTCTGTATTAGATTAGAGGTCTGGTCTGGGGTCTGTATTAGTTTAGGGGTCTGGTCTGGGGTCTGTATTAGTTTAGGGGTCTGGTCTGGTGTCTGTATTAGTTTAGGGGTCTGGTCTGGGGTCTGTATTAGTTTAGGGGTCTGGTCTGTGTCTGTATTAGTTTAGAGGTCTGGTCTGGTGTCTGTATTAGTTTAGGGGTCTGGTCTGGGGTCTGTATTAGTTTAGGGGTCTGGTCTGGGGTCTGTATTAGTTTAGAGGTCTGGGGTCTGTATTAGTTTAGGGGTCTGGTCTGGGGTCTGTATTAGTTTAGAGGTCTGGTCTGGTGTCTGTATTACTTTAGGGGTCTGGTCTGGGGTCTGTATTAGTTTAGGGGTCTGGTCTGGGGTCTGTATTAGTTTAGAGGTCTGGGGTCTGTATTAGTTTAGGAGGTCTGGTCTGGGGTCTGTATTAGTTTAGGGGTCTGGTCTGGGGTCTGTATTAGTTTAGGGGTCTGGTCTGGGGTCTGTATTAGTTTAGGAGGTCTGGTCTGGGGTCTGTATTAGTTTAGAGGTCTGGTCTGGGGTCTGTATTAGTTTAGGGGTCTGGTCTGGGGTCTGTATTAGTTTAGGGATCTGGTCTGGTGTCTGTATTAGTTTAGGGGTCTGGTCTGGGGTCTGTATTAGTTTAGGGGTCTGGTCTGGGGTCTGTATTAGTTTAGAGGTCTGGGGTCTGTATTAGTTTAGGGGTCTGGTCTGGGGTCTGTATTAGTTTAGGAGGTCTGGTCTGGGGTCTGTATTAGTTTAGGGGTCTGGTCTGGGGTCTATATTAGTTTAGGGGTCTGGTCTGGGGTCTGTATTAGTTTAGAGGTCTGGTCTGGGGTCTGTATTAGTTTAGAGGTCTGGTCTGGGGTCTGTATTAGTTTAGGGGTCTGGTCTGGGGTCTGTATTAGTTTAGGGGTCTGGTCTGGGGTCTGTATTAGTTTAGAGGTCTGGTCTGGGGTCTGTATTAGTTTAGGGGTCTGGTCTGGGGTCTGTATTAGTTTAGAGGTCTGGTCTGGGGTCTGTATTAGATTAGAGGTCTGGTCTGGGGTCTGTATTAGTTTAGAGGTCTGGTCTGGGGTCTGTATTAGTTTAGGAGGTCTGGTCTGGGGTCTGTATTAGTTTAGGGGTCTGGTCTGGGGTCTGTATTAGTTTACGGGTCTGGTCTGGGGTCTGTATTAGTTTAGAGTTCTGGTCTGGGGTCTGTATTAGTTTAGAGTTCTGGTCTGGGGTCTGTATTAGATTAGAGGTCTGGTCTGGGGTCTGTATTAGTTTAGGGGTCTGGTCTGGGTTCTGTATTAGTTTAGGGGTCTGGGGTCTGTATTAGTTTAAGGGGTCTGGTCTGGGGTCTGTATTAGTTTAGGGGTCTGGTCTGGGGTCTGTATTAGTTTAGAGGTCTGGTCTGGGGTCTGTATTAGTTTAGAGGTCTGGTCTGGGGTCTGTATTAGTTTAGGGGTCTGGTCTGGGGTCTGTATTAGTTTAGGGGTCTGGTCTGGGGTCTGTATTAGTTTAGAGGTCTGGTCTGGGGTCTGTATTAGTTTAGGGGTCTGGTCTGGGGTCTGTATTAGTTTAGAGGTCTGGTCTGGGGTCTGTATTAGATTAGAGGTCTGGTCTGGGGTCTGTATTAGTTTAGAGGTCTGGTCTGGGGTCTGTATTAGTTTAGGAGGTCTGGTCTGGGGTCTGTATTAGTTTAGGGGTCTGGTCTGGGGTCTGTATTAGTTTACGGGTCTGGTCTGGGGTCTGTATTAGTTTAGAGTTCTGGTCTGGGGTCTGTATTAGTTTAGAGTTCTGGTCTGGGGTCTGTATTAGATTAGAGGTCTGGTCTGGGGTCTGTATTAGTTTAGGGGTCTGGTCTGGGTTCTGTATTAGTTTAGGGGTCTGGGGTCTGTATTAGTTTAAGGGGTCTGGTCTGGGGTCTGTATTAGTTTAGGGGTCTGGTCTGGGGTCTGTATTAGTTTAGGGGTCTGGTCTGGGGTCTGTATTAGTTTAGGGGTCTGGTCTGGGGTCTGTATTAGTTTAGAGGTCTGGTCTGGGGTCTGTATTAGTTTAGGGGTCTGGTCTGGGGTCTGTATTAGTTTAGGGGTCTGGTCTGGGGTCTGTATTAGTTTAGAGGTCTGGTCTGGGGTCTGTATTAGTTTAGGGGTCTGGTCTGGGGTCTGTATTAGTTTAGAGGTCTGGTCTGGGGTCTGTATTAGATTAGAGGTCTGGTCTGGGGTCTGTATTAGTTTAGAGGTCTGGTCTGGGGTCTGTATTAGTTTAGGAGGTCTGGTCTGGGGTCTGTATTAGTTTAGGGGTCTGGTCTGGGGTCTGTATTAGTTTACGGGTCTGGTCTGGGGTCTGTATTAGTTTAGAGTTCTGGTCTGGGGTCTGTATTAGTTTAGAGTTCTGGTCTGGGGTCTGTATTAGATTAGAGGTCTGGTCTGGGGTCTGTATTAGTTTAGGGGTCTGGTCTGGGTTCTGTATTAGTTTAGGGGTCTGGGGTCTGTATTAGTTTAAGGGGTCTGGTCTGGGGTCTGTATTAGTTTAGGGGTCTGGTCTGGGGTCTGTATTAGTTTAGGGGTCTGGTCTGGGGTCTGTATTAGTTTAGAGGTCTGGTCTGGGGTCTGTATTAGTTTAGGGGTCTGGTCTGGGGTCTGTATTAGTTTAGGGGTCTGGTCTGAGGTCTGTATTAGTTTAGGGGTGTGGTCTGGGATCTGTATTAGTTTAGGGGTCTGCTCTGGGGTCTGTATTAGTTTAGGGGTCTGGTCTGGGGTCTGTATTAGTTTACGGGTCTGGTCTGGGGTTTGTATTAGTTTAGGGGGGCTGGTCTGGGGTCTGTATTAGTTTAGGGGTTTGGGGTCTGTATTAGTTTAGGGGTCTGGTCTGGGGTCTGTATTAGTTTAGAGGTCTGGTCTGGGGTCTGTATTAGTTTAGGGATCTGGTGTGGGGTCTCTATTAGTTTAGGGGTCTGGTCTGGGGTCTGTATTAGTTTAGGGGTCTGGGGTCTGTATTAGTTTAGGGGTCTGGTCTGGGGTCTGTGTTAGTTTAGGGGTCTGGTCTGGGGTCTGTATTAGTTTAGGGCTCTGGTCTGGGGTCTGTATTAGTTTAGGAGGTCTGGTCTGGGGTCTGTATTAGTTTAGAGGTCTGGTCTGGGGTCTGTATTAGTTTAGGAGGTCTGGTCTGGGGTCTGTATTAGTTTAGGGGTCTGGTCTGGGGTCTGTATTAGTTTAGAGGTCTGGTCTGGGGTCTGTATTAGTTTAGGGGTCTGGTCTGGGGTCTGTATTAGTTTAGGGGTCTGGTCTGGGGTCTGTATTAGTTTAGGAGGTCTGGTCTGCGGTCTGTATTAGTTTAGGGGTCTGGTCTGGGGTCTGTATTAGTTTAGGGGGTCTGGTCTGGGGTCTGTATTAGTTTAGAGGTCTGGTCTGGGGTCTGTATTAGTTTAGGGGTCTGGTCTGGGGTCTGTATTAGTTTAGGAGGTCTGGTCTGCGGTCTGTATTAGTTTATGGGGTCTGGTCTGGGGTCTGTATTATTTTAGGGGTCTGGTCTGGGGTCTGTATTAGTTTAGGGGTCTGGTCTGGGGTCTGTATTAGTTTAGAGGTCTGATCCGGGGTCTGTATTAGTTTAGCGGTCTGGTCTGGGGTCTGTATTAGTTTAGGGGTCTGGTCTGGGGTCTGTATTAGTTTAGGGGTCTGGTCTGGGGTCTGTATTAGTTTAGGGGTCTGGTCTGGGGTCTGTATTAGTTTAGAGGTCTGATCCGGGGTCTGTATTAGTTTAGCGGTCTGGTCTGGGGTCTGTATTAGTTTAGGGGTCTGGTCTGGGGTCTGTATTAGTTTAGGGGTCCGGTCTGGGGTCTGTATTAGTTTAGGGGTCTGGTCTGGGGTCTGTATTAGTTTAGGGGTCTGTATTAGCTTCTTGGTACCTGCAGCCACCACTAGGGGGAGCACAGGCACTTACTTACATAATAACATAACAGTAAGAGCTCCCCCTGGTGGTGACTGCAGGTAAGAAGAATTCCATCATTTATTCCAAAGCCTGCAGAAGATTTGTAACTTTGTATCAGATAAACAGAGCTCCGACTACTATAAACACATAGTAAGAAAGGAATCAGCACAGAATTTTGCACTAAATAGCGGCGCTGGGACAAAGATGGCGACTGAAGGAAAGTCATTTTAAAGTCAACCATGAAATGAACAACTGGTAGATACAGAACATGGCAGAGCGCAGCGCGGTGCGGCTCCCGGCCTGAGGGATCGCCACCAGTTCAATCATACGACTGTCATCCGTCTGTAAGGAATCAATAGTAATTACAGAGATATTAATTAATCCGACGCAGGAGGCGCGGACGGACATGTGACCGGAATGTCGAGATGCGTCTGTGCTCATGGTGGTGTGAAAGTGTTTATAGATCTACCCGGCGCTTCATTACAGATCAAGAGTCGCAAGTACAGAGGAAATGTCAGAGCGGCAGCCGCAGCAGAGAGTCATTAGTCTGTGCACGCAGGTGGAGTGGGCTTTGTTTTCCTGCGTCGTCCTCAGTTATTTCATGTCTGCAGCTGAATCCACTGCTGTGGCCCCCTGATTCTCAGGATCGGTGCGCTCCCCCTCCAACCATAGTCCTAGTGATATACCATCCGGTACTGGCGGGCCAAGTGCAAAGGTTTCATAAGTGCACCCGATCCCACAACACTTAGACACCCCCAACTTTAAGAGGACACAAAGATGGACAATCCGTGGCCCTATCCCCACCCACATGCCTTATAATCCTGCCCATTACTACCAAACCCCTTTGTGCCCCAAAACAGTAGTAGTATCCTTCATTCTGTAATAAAGTGATGAGGCCTCCTTTGTTCTCAACACACAGTATAATGCACCCTAAGTGATCCCGCAAAGTATAATGCTCCCTCAGTGACTTTACACAGTATATTGCTCCCTTAGTGGACTCACAAAGTAATGTCCACCACCCAATATAATGTCCCCTAAGTGATCCCACTCAGTATAATGTTAACTGAATGGGTTCCACACTGTATAATGCCCCACAAGTGGTCCCACAAAGCATAATGTCCCCTAATTAGCCCCAAACAGTATAATGTCCCCTAAATGGCCCTACACAGTATAGTGTCTCTTAACTAGCCCCGCACAATATAATGTACTCTAAGTAGCCTCACATAGTCTAATATTCTCTAAATGGCCACACACAGTATAATGTCCCCTAAGTGGCCACACACATTATAATGTCCCCTAAGTGGCCCCACACAGTATAATGCTCTCTTAGTGGCCCCACACAGTATAATGTCCCCTAAGTGGCCCCACACAGTATAATGCTCTGTTAGTGGCCCAACGCAGTATAATGCTCTCTTAGTGGCCCCACACTGTATAATGTTCTTAGTGGCCCCACACAGTATAATGCTCTCTTAGTGGCCCCACACAGTATAATGTCCCCTAAGTGGCCCCACACAGTATAATGCTCTCTTAGTGGCCCCACACAGTATAATGTCCCCTAAGTGGCCCCACACAGTATAATGCTCTCTTAGTGGCCCCACACAGTATAATGTCCCCTAAGTGGCCCCACACAGTATAATGCTCTCTTAGTGGCCCCACACTGTATAATGCTCTTAGTGGCCCCACACAGTATAATGCTCTCTTAGTGGCCCCACACAGTATAATGCCCCCAGAGTAGCCTCACACAGTATAGTGTCCCCTAAGTGACTTCACACGGTATAATACTCCGTTAGTGACCTCACACAGAATAATGTCCCCTAATGGTCTCACATAGTATAATGTCCTCTTACCACAGCTAAGTCTGAGCGTTTGGTCTTACAGTTTTTCTTAAGTTGATCCAGCCCTTCGACAGAAATCAAGGAACAGAGAGGTAACAAGCCAACCTGCCCAATCCTTACCCCCTGCACCAGACATGGCCAGCTGTAGGATAATCTCATGAGCAGATGCCACTTGACAGCCTCTCCATTAGCACTGATCAGTGACAGCCACATCCTGACTGGCAGTGATACAATGTAACGGAAGATGCTGAGGACATGAGGGAATATGGAAGCAATGAAATATGGAGCAAGGGGAGAGAGGGGGTCAGTTATCATCATTTTTGAACTATTTGAAGCAACTTTGATGTATATTTTTGGGAGTTCACCTTTAATAGTGCAGAAACTTGTTGCATTAGGTGATCCTATTAGTAGACAGTGGTGAAGCTCAGACAGTCTGATCCTGGGCACGAGGAGTTAACTTGCTTTAATAAACTCTACAAATGTCGCTCGGTGAAGCGTATCGAGCATATTCTTCCGCTCACCTTCCATGTACAAAGTCAACACCAGCGCTCATTATATGCTCACAGCTAATTGGCGCTGGAATTAACAGCTCTGTATCAGCACATTTACCAGCAGCGCGAAACAATGTCATGTTGTCATCTGCAAATAGAGGAGGGGGCGCCGGGAGTGACGAACACAGAGGGTAAGAGGGTATAAATATCCCATAATGTAGTCATTATTAATATATGGCCATCATATACACTGAGTCACACTATAAATACCGTACATGACTAATACTTATAGAGTTACATCCTGTATTATACTCCAGAGCTGCACTCACTATTCTGCTGGTGCAGTCACTGTGTACATACATTACATTACTTATCCTGTACTGATCCTGAGTTACATCCTGTATTATACTCCAGAGCTGCACTCACTATTCTGCTGGTACAGTCACTGTGTACATACATTACATTACTTATCCTGTACTGATCCTGAGTTACATCCTGTATTATACTCCAGAGCTGCGCTCACTATTCTGCTGGTGCAGTCACTGTGTACATACATTACATTACTTATCCTGTACTGATCCTGAGTTACATCCTGTATTATACTCCAGAGCTGCACTCACTATTCTGCTGGTACAGTCACTGTGTACATACATTACATTACTTATCCTGTACTGATCCTGAGTTATATCCTGTATTATACTCCAGAGCTGCACTCACTATTCTGCTGGTGCAGTCACTGTGTACATACATTACATTACTTATCCTGTACTGATCCTGAGTTATATCCTGTATTATACTCCAGAGCTGCACTCACTATTCTGCTGGTACAGTCACTGTGTACATACATTACATTACTTATCCTGTACTGATCCTGAGTTACATCCTGTATTATACTCCAGAGCTGCGCTCACTATTCTGCTGGTGCAGTCACTGTGTACATACATTACATTACTTATCCTGTACTGATCCTGAGTTACATCCTGTATTATACTCCAGAGCTGCGCTCACTATTCTGCTGGTGCAGTCACTGTGTACATACATTACATTACTTATCCTATACTGATCCTGAGTTACATCCTGTATTATACTCCAGAGCTGCGCTCACTATTCTGCTGGTACAGTCACTGTGTACATACATTACATTACTTATCCTGTACTGATCCTGAGTTACATCCTGTATTATACTCCAGAGCTGTGCTCACTATTCTGCTGGTGCAGTCACTGTGTACATACATTACATTGCTTATCCTGTACTGATCCTGAGTTACATCCTGTATTATACTCCAGAGCTGCACTCACTATTCTGCTGGTACAGTCACTGTGTACATACATTACATTACTTATCCTGTACTGATCCTGAGTTACATCCTGTATTATACCCCAGAGCTGCACTCACTATTCTGCTGGTACAGTCACTGTGTACATACATTACATTACTTATCCTGTACTGATCCTGAGTTACATCCTGTATTATACTGCAGAGCTGCGCTCACTATTCTGCTGGTACAGTCACTGTGTACATACATTACATTACTTATCCTGTACTGATCCTGAGTTACATCCTGTATTATACTCCAGAGCTGCACTCACTATTCTGCTGGTACAGTCACTGTGTACATACATTACATTACTTATCCTGTACTGATCCTGAGTTACATCCTGTATTATACTCCAGAGCTGCGCTCACTATTCTGCTGGTACAGTCACTGTGTACATACATTACATTACTTATCCTGTACTGATCCTGAGTTACATCCTGTATTATACTCCAGAGCTGCGCTCACTATTCTGCTGGTGTAGTCACTGTGTACATACATTACATTACTTATCCTGTACTGATCCTGAGTTACATCCTGTATTATACTCCAGAGCTGCGCTCACTATTCTGCTGGTGCAGTCACTGTGTACATACATTACATTACTTATCCTGTACTGATCCTGAGTTACATCCTGTATTATACTCCAGAGCTGCGCTCACTATTCTGCTGGTGCAGTCACTGTGTACATACATTACATTACTTATCCTGTACTGATCCTGTGTTACACCCTGTATTATACTCCAGAGCTGCGCTCACTATTCTGCTGCTACAGTCACTGTACATATATTACATTACTTATCCTGTACTGATCCTGAGTTACATCCTGTATTATACTCCAGAGCTGCACTCACTATTCTGCTGGTGCAGTCACCATTATAAAAAATGATTTGCCTTTTTAGGACACTGTGAAAGTTGGGTGTCCTCCTTTTAGATGACATAATGGCGGCCATTCTTGATGTCACCCAGTTTCCCCAGATGCCGCAGAGCCCCTCACAATAGACTGTGGGGAGAGGACATGATGGTACATAAAGGGCACTCTACAGATTATTACACGTTATGACAGCAAGAATATTGATTTTACCGCAAGAAGAAGAGACCAAGCCTAAAAAAGAGATGAACGGAAGTGGGAAGAGGGTAACTAGTGCTGAGCGCTCCTCTGAGACTGTATCACAAAAGTTCGGCTTAGATACACACCTTAGCAGACAGTATCACACATGATAGAAGTAGATACAGCTACTCAGCAGACCGTTTTATGTATGATAGGCTGAGATACACTAACTCAGAATGTAGCATCACACATGAAGGCTTAGCTACAGTAGTTCTCAGTGTCACACATGTTCACATGATGGATCCAGATATACAGTTCATTATACAATATCACCCATAAAAGCCTAGAGACTCCCAGCAGACAGTATCACACATGATAGGATTAGATACACAGCTCAACAGATAGTATCAAACATTATAGGAATAGATACACAGCTTAGTAGACAGTATCACATATTACAGGATTAGATACACATCTCAGCAGGCAGTATCACACATACTAGGATTAGATACGGCACCTTAAGTGAGAGTGCCTCACATGATAAGCTTAGATACAGTGGTTTAGCAGACAATATCATAGATATGTTTACATATACGTCGACAGACGGTATCAGAAATAAATGACTTAGATACATAAATTCAACAGGAAATAGCACACATTATAGACTTAGATACAGCAGGTCTTCTGACAGTGTTACACTTGACAGGCTTAGATACAGAAATTCAGTAGTTAGGATCATGCAGGAAAAGCTTAAATACAGAACTCAGCGGGCAGTATC
This sequence comes from Leptodactylus fallax, assembly GCA_947044405.1. NCBI lineage: Eukaryota > Metazoa > Chordata > Amphibia > Anura > Leptodactylidae > Leptodactylus > Leptodactylus fallax. Next base: position 102,248 of record CAMRHE010000531.1, read on the forward strand.
AAATAGCACAGGCTTAGATACAGCTCAGAACAATATTTTGCATGTTTGTGCCCTGAATTATGGGTTATCTGCGGCACATCAGGGGTTACAGACGCCGCCGAATATTCCTGAGTACGACTTATCATTTCCATTTTCCTAATGAGGGAGAACGGCGGTGGCAGAGAACACACGAGAAGACGGGAGCGCAATAATCTGCTTATAGAGCGCAGTAATCGCAGGATTACATCCCATCATACATGGAGACTGCTCTGCAGCCACTTTATGTCCCACTGGTTACATTGCTAGGGGCAACAATCACCCCAAAACACCAACCTGTCCATGGGGCTCATTCCCCAAATCACAAAGAGTCTATTCTGGGACATTACCTATGTTATAATGTCTAGAGAACAGGAGAAACAACCAGCGAGACCGCATGTACAGCCTGTGTATACTACTGTATCTACTGTATATCATTATACATGGCAGTATTATAGCAGTTATATTACTGTACATAGGGGGCAGTATTATAGTAGTTATATTCTTGTACATAGGAGTAGTATTATAGTAGTTATATTCTTGTACATAGGAGCAGTATTATAGTAGTTATATTCTTGTACATAGGGGGCAGTATTATAGTAGTTATATTCTTGTACATAGGAGCAGTATTATAGTAGTTATATTCTTGTACATAGGAGGTAGTATTATAGTAGTTATATTCTTGTACATAGGAGGTAGTATTATAGTAGTTATATTCTTGTATATACGGGCAGTATTATAGTAGTTATATTCTTGTACATAGGAGTATTATAGTAGTTATATTCTTGTACATAGGAGCAGTATTATAGTAGTTATATTCTTGTACATAGGAGCAGTATTATAGTAGTTATATTCTTGTACATAGGGGGCAGTATTATAGTAGTTATATTCTTGTACATAGGGGGCAGTATTATAGTAGTTATATTCTTGTACATAGGGGGCAGTATTATAGTAGTTATATTCTTGTACATAGGAGCAGTATTATAGTAGTTATATTCTTGTACATAGGAGTAGTATTATAGTAGTTATATTCTTGTATATAGGAGCAGTATTATAGTAGTTATATTCTTGTACATAGGAGCAGTATTATAGTAGTTATATTCTTGTACATAGGAGTAGTATTATAGTAGTTATATTCTTGTACATAGGAGGTAGTATTATAGTAGTTATATTCTTGTACATAGGAGTAGTATTATAGTAGTTATATTCTTGTACATAGGAGCAGTATTATAGTAGTTATATTCTTGTACATAGGAGCAGTATTATAGTAGTTATATTCTTGTACATAGGAGCAGTATTATAGTAGTTATATTCTTGTACATAGGAGCAGTATTATAGTAGTTATATTCTTGTACATAGGGGGAGTATTATAGTAGTTATATTCTTGTACATAGGAGCAGTATTATAATAGTTATATTCTTGTACATAGGAGCAGTATTATAGTAGTTATATTCTTGTACATAGGAGGTAGTATTATAGTAGTTATATTCTTGTACATAGGAGCAGTATTATAGTAGTTATATTCTTGTACATAGGAGCAGTATTATAGTAGTTATATTCTTGTACATAGGAGGCAGTATTATAGTAGTTATAGTCTTGTACATAGGAGGTAGTATTATAGTAGTTATATTCTTGTACATAGGGGGCAGTATTATAGTAGTTATATTCTTGTACATAGGAGGCAGTATTATAGTAGTTATATTCTTGTACATAGGAGGTAGTATTATAGTAGTTATTTTCTTGTACATAGGAGCAGTATTATAGTGTTTATATTCTTGTACATAGGAGTAGTATTATAGTGTTTATATTCTTGTACATAGGAGCAGTATTATAGTAGTTATATTCTTGTACATAGGAGCAGTATTATAGTGTTTATATTCTTGTACATAGGAGCAGTATTATAGTAGTTATATTCTTGTACATAGGAGGTAGTATTATAGTAGTTATATTCTTGTACATAGGAGGTAGTATTATAGTAGTTATATTCTTGTACATAGGAGGTAGTATTATAGTAGTTATATTCTTGTACATAGGAGGTAGTATTATAGTAGTTATTTTCTTGTACATAGGAGCAGTATTATAGTGTTTATATTCTTGTACATAGGAGTAGTATTATAGTGTTTATATTCTTGTACATAGGAGCAGTATTATAGTAGTTATATTCTTGTACATAGGAGCAGTATTATAGTGTTTATATTCTTGTACATAGGAGCAGTATTATAGTAGTTATATTCTTGTACATAGGAGGTAGTATTATAGTAGTTATATTCTTGTACATAGGAGGTAGTATTATAGTAGTTATATTCTTGTACATAGGAGGTAGTATTATAGTAGTTATATTCTTGTACATAGGAGGCAGTATTATAGTAGTTATATTCTTGTACATAGGAGGTAGTATTATAGTAGTTATTTTCTTGTACATAGGAGCAGTATTATAGTGTTTATATTCTTGTACATAGGAGTAGTATTATAGTGTTTATATTCTTGTACATAGGAGCAGTATTATAGTAGTTATATTCTTGTACATAGGAGGTAGTATTATAGTAGTTATATTCTTGTACATAGGAGGTAGTATTATAGTAGTTATATTCTTGTACATAGGAGGTAGTATTATAGTAGTTATATTCTTGTACATAGGGGGCAGTATTATAGTAGTTATATTCTTGTACATAGGAGGTAGTATTATAGTAGTTATATTCTTGTACATAGGAGCAGTATTATAGTGTTTATATTCTTGTACATAGGAGTAGTATTATAGTAGTTATATTCTTGTACATAGGAGGTAGTATTATAGTAGTTATATTCTTGTACATAGGAGTAGTATTATAGTAGTTATATTCTTGTACATAGGAGCAGTATTATAGTAGTTATATTCTTGTACATAGGAGCAGTATTATAGTAGTTATATTCTTGTACATAGGGGGCAGTATTATAGTAGTTATATTCTTGTACATAGGGGGCAGTATTATAGTAGTTATATTCTTGTACATAGGGGGCAGTATTATAGTAGTTATATTCTTGTACATAGGGGGCAGTATTATAGTAGTTATATTCTTGTACATAGGAGTAGTATTATAGTAGTTATATTCTTGTACATAGGAGGTAGTATTATAGTAGTTATATTCTTGTACATAGGAGCAGTATTATAGTAGTTATATTCTTGTACATAGGAGGTAGTATTATAGTAGATATATTCTTGTACATAGGAGCAGTATTATAGTAGATATATTCTTGTACACAGGAGCAGTATTATAGTAGTTATATTGTACATAGGAGCAGTATTATAGTAGTTATATTCTTGAACATAGGGGGCAGTATTATAGTAATTATATTCTTGTACATAGGAGTAGTATTATAGTAGTTATATTCTTGTACATAGGAGCAGTATTATAGTAGTTATATTCTTGTACATAGGAGTAGTATTATAGTAGTTATATTCTTGTACATAGGGGGTAGTATTATAGTAGTTATATTCTTGTACATAGGAGCAGTATTATAGTAGTTATATTCTTGTACATAGGAGCAGTATTATAGTAGTTATATTCTTGTACATAGGAGTAGTATTATAGTAGTTATATTCTTGTACATAGGGGGTAGTATTATAGTAGTTATATTCTTGTACATAGGGGCAGTATTATAGTAGTTATATTCTTGTACATAGGGGGCAGTATTATAGTAGTTATATTCTTGTACATAGGGGGCAGTATTATAGTAGTTATATTCTTGTACATAGGGGGCAGTATTATAGTAGTTATATTCTTGTACATAGGAGTAGTATTATAGTAGTTATATTCTTGTACATAGGAGGTAGTATTATAGTAGTTATATTCTTGTACATAGGAGCAGTATTATAGTAGTTATATTCTTGTACATAGGAGCAGTATTATAGTAGTTATATTCTTGTACATAGGAGCAGTATTATAATAGTTATATTCTTGTACATAGGAGCAGTATTATAGTAGTTATATTCTTGTACATAGGAGCAGTATTATAGTAGTTATATTCTTGTACATAGGAGCAGTATTATAGTAGTTATATTCTTGTACATAGGAATAGTATTATAGTAGTTATATTCTTGTACATAGGAGCAGTATTATAGTAGTTATATTCTTGTATGTGAGGTCAGTATTATAGTAATTGTATGCAGAGTTGTTTACAGGTTACTGAGGGAGTTGTGTATCGGTTGTATAATGAGATAATATAATTATATATAGATTTTCTCTCTCTCTCTCTCTGTAATCCTCTCTCCTATTATAACATCTCCTGTATACCGCAGCCAGCACTCACTGTAATGGGGGTCACATTCTGCCACCTCTGTACTATGGCTGCATGTAAGTTGTATCTGTGGCCGGCTGATCATTACTTAGTGGGGGTTATTTATTCACGATTCTCCCCCTCCCTTCCGGTGTTATTTGGCGCTGACGTCTTCCCCTGTTAGATGACATCAGTATTAATAATAGGAGATTGAAGGCGGCATTAATGTTAATTAAATTCTACAGTAAAATGGCTGACACCGGCGCTCGCAGAACCACTTATTAAAAGGAATTTGACTGGTTTAATGGATTCTGTTTAACCCTTGCCCTTCCGTGTAAGGTTTTAATGCAGCAGAAGAAGTCCTGTTGCAGTAACGCTATATAATAATATTAGGTTATATTGCCAGTATGTGCGTAATTCCCAGTTGCATAGGTTAATAATCTCTATCATATGAAGAAACCATTATGCAAAGAATACAGGGGGGTCATAGGAGAGAAGAATGGGAAAACTGTAGTTTGCACGATTTCTGCCAAACTTATCAAAAGATAAACAAGTTTTAACAAATTTGGTGCATTTAGACACTTGTTGTGAGCAATACGTAGTACATTGCACAACTGCTTCTTGCTAATCCTTATACAGTCATTTTTGCTACTTGTAGTACCAGCTCTTACCACCGACGGCAGCAAATCCTTCTCATAGAACTTGACTCAGTAGCGCCCCTCGCTGTTATATCATAATTATAGAAACAAAAAACTTTCTTGCATTGCCATAACTTTGGAATATCACGATGTAAAAATAGATGACCTCCTTCTCCATGCTATGATCCTTAAAGGGGGTCTATCACCACAACCCAACACATCAACTGAGCCTGCAGATAGATAGGTTACGGTCACCTGAATCAAACAGTGTTTCCCCCTTGTAAATCGCTTCCTCCGTTGCCAAGATATCACTATTTTTGTCTGTATGCAAATGAGTTTGGCGTCATGGCGGCGCCCTTGAGCTCATTTTTATAATTACGAAAACAGCGATATCTCAGCAACGGAGACACAGATTCAAAACGGGAAAACACTGCTTGGTTCAGGTGACCGTAACCTATCTATCTGCAGGCTCAGTTGATATGTTGGGTGGTGGTGACAGACTCCCTTTAAGAAGGGTTTTACAGTATGGTTTAACAAAATAGCAGCGCTATCCCTTTAAGTGGTGCAGGGCTGTCGGTGGCATCTATTTACTCCATAATCGAGCATCAAGCATCTCTTCGGCCTTTGTGATATTCAGCAGAAACATACTGAGAACATACAGAGCTCTGTCTGTAATAAATGGCTCCTGCACTTTAATGTGACACCCTGATTCATTGGGGCTTTAATTGGAGGGAAACAATGGCCACGCTGCAGAGTCTCCTTCTCTGAGTTTGCATTTTTTGCATTAATGCTTTTCAGTAAAGGAATCTGCATATGTACAGGGCGCATCGCCGCACTTTTTAATTAAACGTACCAGCTGCCTCGTATTAATCCAGTTTTTGAGCTGGGAAAAAAAAAGCAAAACAAAAAATTTTATGGAGGCCGAAAAACAGAGTCAAAAACTTTTTGGTTTTGAAGGGTAATATTTGGATTATTCTATGTTATAGACCAGCAGGACCAGGGGTGGCCATCCTGACTGAGATGAGAAGGGTTCCCTCTGCCACAGTAGGTGCCCGCTATGTGACTTTATCTCCTTGTCTGTCTCCTGCTGCAGGGATTTTACAACTGGGCAAATCATGGGCGTATAGTGTGGCAAGCATAGCATGACATATGTACAGTGTGTGTATAGCATATGTGTTATACATGCCCAGAAGGTGAGCGGCACGGCTTCATATCAGCACATGTGTCTGTGGGAAGTGTGAAGCCTGTGTGGGTAGTGTGAGTTAAATATCTATCCAATGTGTGGCATGTGTGCAGCATATATCCAATGTGTGGCACGTGTGCAGCATATATCCAATGTGTGGCACGTGTGCAGCATATATCCGATGTGTGGCACGTGTGCAGCATATATCCGATGTGTGGCACGTGTGCAGCATATATCCTATGTGTGGCACGTGTGCAGCATATATCCGATGTGTGTCATGTGTGCAGCATATATCCGATGTGTGGCACGTGTGCAGCATATATCCGATGTGTGGCACGTGTGCAGCATATATCCGATGTGTGGCACGTGTGCAGCATATATCCGATGTGTGGCACGTGTGCAGCATATATCCGATGTGTGGCACGTTTGCAGCATATATCCGATGTGTGGCACGTGTGCAGCATATATCCGATGTGTGGCACGTGTGAAGCATATATCCGATGTGTGTCATGTGTGCAGCATATATCCGATGTGTGGCACGTGTGCAGCATATATCCGATGTGTGGCACGTGTGCAGCATATATCCGATGTGTGGCACGTGTGAAGCATATATCCGATGTGTGTCATGTGTGCAGCATATATCCGATGTGTGAGTGGCACGTAAGCAATATCCTACTCGTATGTAGCTGCCACTTGTGCAGCATGTTTACAGCGTGTGGCTGACAAGAGAGGAGTATCTATCTAGTATGTGCAGTATGTGTGCAGTGTGTGAGTGGCAAATGACCTGTATCTATTGAGTATGTGTGTGGCACATGTGCAGCACGTATCCAGCGTGTAGGTGGCACATATGTAGCACATAATCAGTGTGGTTGACATGGGAGCAATATCCAGTTTGTGTGTGGCACATGAGCAGCACGTATTCAGTGTACAGGTGACACATGTTGAGCATATAGCCAATATGAGTGGTATTTGTGGTGGCAAGTGATCCAATTTGGGGTCCTAGGTTAGGAGTTACCTAAAGCAATATGATCATCTTTGGACATGTCAAGGGGGTCACATAGGCGGGGGATAGTAATGAACCAGAGACCCAGGTACGTATGCATTCTCCCTACTGGCAGGTCTACTGACCAATCGATGTGTGTGAAAACGTGTCCAATTTTGCAAACCCTTCCTATTTCAGGTTAGCCAAACACTATCCCTCTGGGGGGCGGGGGGTTGGGGTTGTGATAAGGGGTTGTAGAGTGTTCCAGGGGTTCTGTTTTCTGAAGATATAGCCAAGCATCGAGACATGGCTCCCTGTAGACGTCTAGATCTTCCAGATGTCTTGGGTCTGCATTTGACAGCCATAACCACCTACTTGAGCTTAGATCTGCTGACTTTAAGCTTCCGTGAGATGAGAGACAAAACATACTTCAAGTAGAGCCAATTTGGGAGGGGTGTGCTGACTTACGCAACGGGGTCCAATGACTCCTTTTTAATAAATTTTACGCAGATCTTGCATGAAAGTAAATGATTGTCAAAGGAAACTCAATATTCTCACCCAGAACAAATCCTTTTACTTCTCTCCGTGAAATGAAAATGTCTTGTACTCGACAACCCAGAGTGAGAAACCTGATTTATGTTGAATAATGCATGTGACTTGTAAGATTTCCAGACACTATTCATATTTAATCACATATGAAAATTTAAGCAGAGACTCCGGCTCAGACCCTACTACACCGTCATTAGCGTGTTTACTCACAGATGGCACATTCCGGGCAGCGCCTGAGACATTACGATACCCCTAGTAGCATTCTTATTTTAGGTTTCCGGTGAAATCGCACCCGAAGGTGTAACAGACTGATGTATGTGTGAGAGGGGGGGGACGATGAGGCAGATGGTATAAATGGAACCTTAGTTAATAATAGCTCTCGTGAATCTAGGTAGGTTGTATGTCGTCTAGACATTTCATCTTTCAAAAGTCAGCACACCCCTCTTTGGGGCCTATACTTCTATGTATCAGTCACCTGATCTCGCTGCTGGTAGGATTATGTCTTTGCTTTCCTTGTCTTGACTTGCTAAGAAGCTTGTTTTTGGGTTTGGATGAAGAAAAGCTGAAGTGTAAAGCATGGAGGAAGGGCAAATTAGCCGTCTCAGCCTCAGATGAGGCAGGAGGAGGATTTCAGACTACTTGAGACCCCTCACAGACAATGAATCTCATCAGAGCTGATCAGAACTGAAAAATCTATAGCTAGCTATAAATAATTCAGCGACTCGGCACTGAAAAAACTAAGTCCCGATACATAGTGCACAAATAAAATGTTTACACCACCAACTGGGTATCTGATTCAATAGCCCAGCCAGATGTTTCCTGCAAAATTTAGAGGAATTTTCACATTTTAAGGAATATTTTAGGGGGTTGCATAAGTAAACACACCCTCATATAACATTACAGATCAGATTGTTAGAACATTCCATCAACATTTACGGGAAGTTCACCTTGGAACCAGTTTTAAGACTATATAAGAAGGTTGCATCATTAATCACACCCTAATATAACTTTATGGACAATATTTTTAGAATGTTCCATCAAAATTTAGATTAGAACTAGTTTAAAGACTATCTTAGGGGGTTGTAAAAGTAATCACACCCTAATATAACAGTATAGATCAGGTTTTTTTTTAGAATAGTTAATCAAAATTGAGAGGAAGCAGTTTAAAGACTGTATTAGGCGACTGCATAAGTAATCACACCCTATCATAGCATTATAGGAATCATACACTCTAGCCATGGTAATGACTCAGTTATAATCTCCGTCCATCAGATGTCTTGAAGATGCTTATTTCCATCTTTATTGGCCAGGTTTGGACAAGCCCTTCTTTACGACCCCCGAGACATGTTGTCTCGATGTGGTCTTGATGTTGGTCTTGGGTGTCCACCTTGGGTGGGGCTTCAGTATAAATACTTGTTGTCAATGGATAGGTGAGTGCTCGAGGCCTTCACTGATGCCTTATGGGTTGATCCCTCCATTGATGTCTTTGAATTGTTTCATTATGAAATTTTTGAAATTTTTTTTTGTCCACGCTTGGTGGGATTTCAGCTCCGGGTGTAATTATGTGTAATCGCCTGCTCAGCACATATAATAATAGAGTGTGACATCCCAGACAGTTCTAGTATCACGAGCTCCTCCATCTGCCGAATTCACTGCTACATATGGAGTAGCCCTCGTAATTAAGCCTATTTTCTGGCCGTGGTCCGGACGCTGCCAGCCGACCCCATAGACATTGCGCCATTCTTCTAGGGCTTCATTGTCGATGGCGGCCTGGGCACGGCGCCAACGTGGGGGTCTTGTAGGGTTTTAAATGCCGATCCTGTAGAGCTCTCATCCTTGATCACTCCTGGCATGTCTTATTTACAGCAGACACCTGCAAAGGGTTTATTTCCTTCTTGAGAGATAAAACTTTAATTGCAATCATTTAGAAATTAGCAAGAGATTTTTTCTGGAAAGACCTATAATCAGCAATCACCAGCGTGGCTGTGCCCGCCCTGCGCTCTTCTGCACCCCTCACTGTGGTACTCGGGACTCAATCCTGTTTGAATCAAATATTGGCTCGGGCCTGTTTTTGAGATATCACATTTGCAAAAGTATTCACACCCTCAGTTCAGTACTTCCTTCCAATAACTACAGCTTTACTGGTGTTTAATCAAACACTAGCACGGGCCAACATTAAAATCAGATATTGACATGAGCCTCTTTCTGAAATATCACATTTGCAAAAGTATTCACACCCTCAATTCATTACTTTGTTGCAATGACTACAGCCTCAGGTCTTCTCGGGGATGACAATACACACTTGGCACCCTTGTATTTCATTGCATATTGGTTTGGGTCAATATTAGAATCAAATATTGGCATCAGTCTTTTTCTGAAATATTACATTTGCAAAAGTATTCACATTCTTTATTTAGTACTTTGTTCCAGCAACTCCAGCCTCAGATTTTCCTGTATATGATGATACAACCTTGGCTTATTTGTATTTCATTAAATGTTGGCAACAGCCAATATTAGAATAAAATATTGGCACAGGTCTGTTTCTGAGATATTTGCAAAAGTATTCACATCCTTCATTTAGTACTTTGTTGCGGCGACTCCAGCCTCAGGTCTTCTTGAGTATGACGATACAACCTTGGCACACTTGTATTTCATCAAATATTGTCATGAGCCTGTTTCTAAGATATTTGCAAAAGTATTCACACCTCTTATTTAATACTTTGCTCCAGCAACTCCAGCCTCAGGTTTTCCTGTATATGATGATACAACCTTGGCTCACTTGTATCACCTTAAACATTGTCAACAGCCAGTATTAGAATACAATATCGACAGAGATTTGTTTCTGAGATATTACATTTGCAAAAGTATTGACACCCTTTATTTAGTAGTTTTTACAGAAACTAGAACCTCAGGTCTTCTTGGGTATGACGACACAACCTTAGCACACTAATATGTAATCAAATATTTTCAAGACCCAAGATTAGAATCAAATATTGGCACAGGGCTATTACTGAAATATCACATTTGCAAAAGTTTTCACATACTATTTTGCAGTTTGTTGGAGCGTCTACAGCCTCAGGTCTTCTTCATATGATGGTAGAACCTTGGCACATTTGCATTTGGTTAAATATTGGCAATGGTAAATATTATAATCAGATATTAGCACAGGCCTGCTACATTTGCAAAAGTAATGACGCCTTAATTTAGTACTTAATTTAGTTTTTGCAACGACTACACCTTCAGGTCTTCTTGGGTATGACAATGCAGCCTTGACACACTTGTATATAAATATTGGCATGAGCCTATTACTGAAATACCACATTTGCAAAAGTATTCACACCCTTTATGTATTACTTTGTTCCTACAACTACAGACTTAGGTCTTCTCGGTTATGGCAAATGCTTGGGGCATTTCTGTTTGCCTTTCCCCCCATTGTTCTCTGCAGGTCCTCTTCTGTCTGTTGCCCAATTTCTCTGGGTGACCACGGTAGAGTCCTGGTAGGTCCAAAAATTTTCCCTTTAAGAGTGATGGAGGCCGCAGTGATCTTTAGGACCTTCCATGCTCCTGCTGTTTACAGGTCCTTATGGATATTGATGCACCAGAGCCCGATCCTCAGTGTCTTGGCAAAAGGCGTGAATACTAAGTCAATGAGGAATTGACAAAAATTTCTGCAATTTTTTAATTTTTTTTTTTAATCTGTTTGTCATTAGGGTCTATTGTGGTCGATTGATGCTAAAACAAATTGATATCTATAGTGAAGCTGTAATGTAACAAAAAGTGGGAAAATTGACGGGGTGTGAATACTTTTGCAATGCACTCTAATTTTAAAATAATTTCCTATATATACAATATGGCCATGACTTACAGCCATATTACCTATATTACTTATGTATATGGCCCCCAGAGGGCGATACCATTGCAGACTAAGGTCACAGCCATAGAGTTGCTTGATAGAAGTCTACCTGTCTGCCATTACCACCAGGGGGAGCTCATACCATATGCAGCATACGCTTGAGCTCCCCCTAGTGGAGACTGCAGGTTGGTCATGTCTATGTCTGTGCAGAGGATTTGGTCCTCTGTGTCATAAAAAATTGAGTTATGATTATTCTAAAAATATTTGAAGAAATTAATCAGGATTTTGGTGTGAAAATTTTTTTTTTAAAATTGTTAAAATTGCTGAAGCCAATCGGATCTATAAGATCTAGACTCTAAAATTCTAGCAGAGGTTTATGTGCGAGACAGGAAACCTTTTTATGACTTCAATATTGAATTTCTTCCAGGATAAAAATTTCATTCAGTTCCAAAATTAATATTGGCAGCTTTTTTGCTATTTCCTTAATTAAACTCCGCTGTAAACAAACAAAAAAAAAAAATGTAAAATTGGCAATAAAATGGTTAAAAAAATTACAAAATCAAAAACAATCTTAGATGTGGAGACAAAATCTACGAGCTGGAATTTAACCTAAAATTAGTAGTCAGGATCACTGACAGAAAGGATGCGCCGACAACTGACAACTCGATTCTGGGCTACATAATATCACTTCAGTTTTAATTGATGGGTTTGGATGTGGGCGGGGCTGTGACAACCGGACTGTCATTATCAGAACCCATTGTAAGTGTTTGGGGCGCGTCGGGCGCCATTGCTTTTCAACATGTGACCGATCCGTCACCTGTTAAATGTCTATGATGGAACAGAAAACAGATGTGAACTCCTTAAAGGGGAGTGTGACAACCTTATTTCAAGGCTACCATTTTCAAAATTTCATTAGGATTTAAATTTTAGGGCACAAAAGAGTGCGGGTCACATCACAAGGTCTCCATAATCCTGTGTTCTGCAGAAGGGAGTGCTGAGATACTAAGAACCTGGAGCGTAAAGGGTTTGATTCTAGGTTATGAGGTTGTCACAGACACGCCCCTTTTACTAATATACCTGAATAGTCTAGGATATGATATTGTCACAGACACATCCCTTTTATTAGTATACCTGAATAGTCCAGGTTATGAGGTTGTCACAGACACGCCCCTTTTACTAGTATACTTGAATAGTCCAGGTTATGAGGTTGTCACAGACACACCCCTTTTACTAGCATACCTGAATACTGATGTAATGATCCCAGGTTAGAAGATTGTCACTGTCACACCCCTTTTACTAACCTACCTTAATACTATTGTAATGGCTCCAAGATATGAGGTTGTCACAGACACGCCCCTTTTACTAACATATATAAATACTGATGTACTGTTTCCAGGTTATGGTTCATTGGTTCCAGGTTATGAAGTTGTCACAGATACGCCCCTTTTACTAGCACACCTAAACAGTCCAAGATATGAGGTTGTCACATACTCTCCTCTTTTATTAGCACACCTGAATACTGATGTAGTAGTCCCAGGTTAGGAGATTGTCACAGACACGCCCCTTTTGCTAACCTACCTTAATACTACTGTAATGATTCCAGGTTATAAGGTTGTCACAGACACGCCCCATTTACATATTCATTGCAGGCATTTAGGGGTTGTCTTTCTTACATGTATATAAATGTAAGCTGGTTTTCCCAGGTACAGATAGATAACAGATGGACTTGTCCTTAAAGAGGTATTCTGACCTTACCATTTATGATATGCTAGAAATATATAAGGTGGGGGATCTCAGCTCCGGTATCCTACCTACTACAGTATATGGAACACCCCTTTAAGTGTCTCTGTCTCCCATTGAAAGGACATTTCTGACAAAAGAGAGCAATAGCGAGGATCCTTACATGAAACTCAGTTCTTTTAACCCTTTCAGTGCCCGAGGCCTGTGATGTCATCTGTTTGTCTGTCTATAGTTGGGGGAGGAGAGTAGTGGGGGGATCTCTCATCCAGTTTCTAGTAGAGGCCGGCTGGGTTATGAAATGCCTCGCTCCCCCTCGGGCTTCGCACTGTATCCACACAGCGAGTTCACTGGCCTCTCATGAAGCCGCAGAGTCCGTCATCGAATCCTCGCCTCTTATTAATTCTGCTGCTGGGAAGGTGACAGCGACAAAGACGTAGCCGCAAAAAGACGTAGACGAAAACCGCCGCGTCTACTTATTAGTGTATGTGCGAAGGGACAACAGAATCATGTTACCTGCGCTGACACATTGTAGCAAACTACCAGTACAGGACAGAGATTTCTGCAGTGGATGTCCTTAACTTACAGAGTATTGTCTAAACTGGATACAATTGTAGCAAACCCTCAGCTGGGAGAATGTGAAATAAACTTCTCTAGACCAGAAGGGAATTTACAATTAACCTATGAACTGCCCTAGACCACCAGGGAATATACTGTATATTTTTCTAAACCACCAGGGAATATACTGTATACCTCTCTAGACCACCAGGGAATATACTGTATGTTTTTCTAGACCACCAGGGAATATACTGTATACCTCTCTAGACCACCAGGGAATATACTGTATACCTCTCTAGACCACCAGGGAATATACTGTATGTTTTTCTAGACCACCAGGGAATATACTGTATATTTTTCTAGACCAACAGGGAATATACTGTATACCTATCTAGACCACCAGGGAATATACTGTATACCTCTCTAGACCACCAGGGAATATACTGTATACTTCTCTAGACCACCAGGGAATATACTGTATACTTCTCTAGACCACCAGGGAATATACTGTATACCTCTCTAGACCACCAGGGAATATACTGTATACTCTTCTAGACCACCAGGGAATATATCGTATACTTCTCTAGACCTTCAGGGAATGTTAAATAAACCTCTTTGGACCACCAGAGAACTTAACATTTATCTATCCAGTGCCCCAGACCACTAGAAAAATGTAAAACAATCTCTAGACCACCAGGGAATTTACAATTAACCTATTCATTTCTCTAAACCACCAGGGAACATTAAACCTTTCTGGACCATTAGGGAATATTCCGTTCATCTGTTCATTGTCCTAGAGACCGGACCACTTCGGAATGTAACATAAACTTCTTTATAAAACCAATCTATTTAGAATGTAGCTATTTACTGAACTAGACCATTAGGGAATGTAAAAGAAAATCCCTCTAGAGCACCATGGATTTTACAGTTAACCCCTTTACTGTCCTAGATCACCAGGAGATGTCAAATAAACCCCTCTAGACGATCGGAGCGTACAATTTACCAAGTCTCTGCCCTTGATCAACAGGGAAATAATCCTCTCTAGACCATCAGGGAATTTACAATTAACCTATTTGCTACCCTAGACCACCAGGGAATATAAAATGATCCTCTCTAGGCCACCTGTGAGTTTTAAGTTAACCTATTCATTGTTCACCACATGGAATGTAAAAAAAACCTCTCTAGACAACAAGGGAATCTATTTACTGCTCTAGCCCTCCAGAGAATGTAATATATACTGCTCTAGACCACCAGGAAATTTAAAATAAAACTCTCTAGACTACCAGGGAATCGGCAGTTAGCTTTTTACTTCCATAGACCACCAGGGAATGTCAAATACACCTCTCTAGACCACCAGAGAATTTACAATTAACCTATTCATTGCCCTGGACCACCAGTAAATATACAATAAACACCTCCAGACCACCATGGAGGTTACTATTTACCTATATACTGCACCAGGTCTCCAGAAGATATGATATAATCCTCTCTAGACCACCAGGGAATTTACAATTAACCTATCAACTGCTGCACACTACCATGGAATATATAATATATCTCTCTAGACCACCAGGGATTGTGAAATAAACTTCTTTAGACCCCCGGAGTAGGGGTCCTGAGTGAAGACCCCCCCTTTGGTATCATAGGGTTAGGGGGTGCCATTGAATCCACAATGGGGCCGGTTCCCAGGCAGTATAACTTATTTATAGGGGCCACACAGAGGCTGAAGTCTATGAGAATCACTCGCTGATGTAGTTTGCCGTGTGCGATATATTTTTTTTTTCTTTTTGGCGCCTCTTTCTGCTTTCACACGCCCCGAACCACTAAATGTCACCTAATGTGAATACACAGTAAATATTTCATTTGCAGCCGCGGCCCCGTCATCCTCTGCTTGTACTAGCTGTTCCAGGCAGTGCAATGTGTGAACACAGGAGGAGGCAACAACCGCAGCACAGGAGAGCGGGAAGACGTGGGCCGCACTTGGCATCCTCTCTGCATCTTAACTCCTGTGAATCACTCAGTATGGAAAAGAACAAGACGATCATATTATATAGAGAGGTACAATATAGGGCAGTGGGCACCGCCACATACCCCCTACAGTGCGGTCACATCATGTGCCACGTACCCCCTACAGTGCGGTCACATCATGTGCCACATACCCCCTACAGTGGGGTCACATCATGCACCACATACCCCCTACAGTGCGGTCACATCATGCACCACATACCCCCTACAGTGCGGTCACATCATGTACCACATACCCCCTACAGTGCGGTCACATCATGCGCCACATACCCCCTACAGTGCGGTCACATCATGTACCACATACCCCCTACAGTGCGGTCACATCATGCACCACATACCCCCTACAGTGCGGTCACATCATGCACCACATACCCCCTACAGTGCGGTCACATCATGCACCACGTACCCCCTACAGTACAATCACATCATGCACCACATACCCCCTACAGTGGGGTCACATCATGGGTGGGGGCAGTCACATTGATAGAAAGTAACTCTGAGCCCCCCTTACATAGTAGTGGGTAATGGCCCCCAGGCTGGTGTCTGCTCACTCTGTAGACTTTATAGAAACATTACAGGCCGTTACCACTTTGTATCTCTATCCTAAGATCAGACGTACTGTACAGGGTGTATTATCTATCTACTGTATCTATCTATTTATCTATCTATCTATCTATCTATCTATCTATCTATCTATCTATCTATCTCATATCTATCTATCTATCTCATATCTATCTATCTATCTCATATCTATCTATCTCTCTCATATCTATCTATCTCATATCTATCTCATTCTATCTATCTATCTATCTATCTATCTATCTATCTATCTCATATCTACCTATCTATCTATCTATCTATCTATCTCATATCTATCTCTCTCATATCTATCTATCTATCCATCTATCTCATATCTATCTATCTATCTATCTATCTCATATCTATCTCATATCTATCTATCTATCTCATATCTATCTATCTATCTCATATCTATCTATCTCTCTCTCTCATATCTATCTATCTATCTATATCTCATATATATCTCTCTCATATCTATCTATCTATCTCATATCTATCTATCTATCTGTCTATCTCATATCTATCTATCTATCTATCTCATATCTATCTATCTCATATCTATCTATCTATCTATCTATCTCATATCTATCTATCTATCTATCTATCTATCTATCTATCTATCTCATATCTACCTATCTATCTATCTATCTATCTCATATCTATCTCTCTCATATCTATCTATCTATCTATCTATCTATCCATCTATCTCATATCTATCTATCTCATATCTATCTATCTATCTATCTATCTATCTATCTCATATCTATCTATCTATCTATCTCATATCTATCTATCTATATCTCATATATATCTCTCTCATATCTATCTATCTATCTATCTATCTATCTATCTCATATCAATCTATCTATCTCATATCTATCTATCTATCTGTCTATCTCATATCTGTCTATCTATCTATCTATCTATCTATCTATCTATCTCATATCTATCTATCTATCTCATATCTATCTATCTATCTATCTATCTATCTCATATCTATCTATCTATCTCATATCTATCTATCTATCTATCTATCTATCTCATATCTATCTCATATCTATCTATCTATCTATCTCGATCTTTCTCTTATCCCACTATCTATCTAAAATCTATCTGTCTAATATGTTTCTGTCTAGCTGTATTTATATAACATCTATCTATGCAATATCTGCACATTAAATACATCTTTTCAGTATCTATCTACCTATCTGCGTAATATATGTTGCTGTCTCTCTTTCTATGTATATCTATTTAATTAACATCTATCTATGCATTATCTACAGTATTTACAGTATCTACTCAATATCTTTCTAAAATGTATGTATGTATCTGTCTTTCTATCTATCTATCTATCTATCTCATATCTATCTATCTCATATCTATCTATCTATCTCTCTCATATCTATCTATCTCATATCTATCTATATATCTATCTATCTATCTATCTATCTATCTATCTATCTCATATCTATCTCATATCTATCTATCTATCTCATATCTATCTATCTCATATCTATCTATCTCATATCTATCTCATATCTATCTATCTATCTCATATCTATCTATCTATCTCATATCTATCTATCTATCTATCTATCTATCTATCTATCTATCTCATATCTATCTATCTATCTATCTATTTATCTATGTGTCTATCTATTCCACAGATATAACTCCCATATATTTTAGTGGTATGTGTTCCCCACATTTCTATCTTCCTACACAGAATGTGGCTGATATAAGAAGTCGGGTGTTTGTCATTCCAGGTGTCAAAGGTGGTATGGGGTCTCCATGTAGAGAAGGGGTTGGGGGTGTAAGGGTCGTCCATCAGTGTGGAAAAGGGAATGGTTATTGTTATTGTGTGTGCACTGAGGCCAGTAGGGGGCGTCACCGGACCCCTAAATGGCAGTCAGTAGCGCCAAAATAGCTGAAAGAGTGAATTTTTTTTATATTGCAAATTTTTGGCGATAAAGTTATTTCAATAAAGGGCAGTATCTGTAAATATGCAGAAGGCAGGGCTCGTAATCCACAGAGGGAACATTTACGTGCTCTGGGTCTTCGGAAAATCCCATGTAAAATTAATAGCTGCTGAGTCAGCGGGTTTGTGGCTATGGATAAAATGTGCAGGTAAAAGCATTACATCAGATTACCGGCCCGTGTCACCTCAGGACAGCTCACTTCTAGGGTTTATGGCACGTTATAGACACGATGAGACATAGACAGGAATACAAGGGGATTGCAAAAGTATTGGCACCCTTGTGCTCAAGGATGACAACCAGCAAAGAGGCAGAGACCATCATGAAAACTGAAGACCCAATAAGAAGGTGGGAAATTCTGGAGGACCCAAACAGATGACTCTGGAGGACCTGTACTCATCTGGTCACCAGGGGTTAACTTTACTCCTTTAGTGACTGTTACAGTATCCAGTCCTGTTCTGATGGAGTTTAAAAATATTTTTATCTCTGACTGGTGCCAGATTCTGTTTTTGCACCATCCAAATTTTTTCAATTTTTTATTTTTTTTTTTTAATTGGAACCCAGTAGTGTATCATTTTTGTAATTTTTTCTCACTATTGTTTTCCAGTCCTCTTCCCGTGGAACTTGTAGTCATTTTTATTCCTCTCATTGGAGCCAGTTTATGTTTTTGGACCATAAAAAGAAAACTGCTTGAAAATGTTTTTGAAATTTTGTGAAAAATTTGGCCAAATGGCAGAAGTTTTTAGCAGCCCCAAAGGAGTTGATGTATTTCTAAGCAGACATATTGTTCTTTGGGTTGGACCTATTTAGGATATCATTTTTGTAACTTTTTTCTTTGTTTTTGTATCCAGTTTTGTTCAGGTGGAGTTTGGTCATTTTTCTATCTCTCACTTGTGCAAGATTATGTTTTAGGACCATAAAAAGAAAACTTTTTGAAAATTTTTTGCACTTTTTTGAAAAATTAGGGCACCAAATGTATGACATATTCTTCAGGTTGTGTCTATCTAATATATCATTTTTGTAATTTTTTTTTGTTGTTTTCCCGTCCTGTTCTGGTGGAGTTTATCCTAATTTTTTTCCCTCTCACTGGTGACAGATTCTGTTTTTAGACTATAAAAAATAAAATTTAAAAAAAATTTTTTTTTAACTTTTTTTTTTTTTTTCTTTAAAAAGCTGGGACCCAGTTTTGGATATTTTTTAGTAGCACCAAAGGGGATGATGTATCACTGAAGGTCGGATCTATCCAGCATATCATTTTTGTAATTTTTTTTTCCTTGTTTTTGTTTTCCAGTCCAGCAATTTTCATAAAAGGAAACTTTTTGAAAATTGCTTTGAATTTTTTGTTTTAAATTGGGCCCACTGGTGGATGTTTTTAGTAGCACCAAAGGAATTGATGCCTAGTTAAATAGACACACTGTACTGTAGGTTGGGTCCATCTGGTGTATAATTTTTGTAATTTTTTCTAGTTTTTGTTTTCTTTTTTATTCTGTTTTTGACATTTTTGTCTACGCCCTTGTCAAGCCCTGTTGTCGACCATACCAAAGATCACCGGATGGCAGCCCATTCATGGTTATATTGTTTCCCTCCATCTAGTAGGTGTTAAATATTTGAGATTTTTCTAGTCGGCACAATATCTTTCGTGATTTGGATTCCTTGGACCTGTACAGCTGGCACCTGCGGGGGCCTCGCCTGCCCTGTTCTCTGTGACAGGAGGTCGGGCAGATGGTTGTGGCTCCTGTCCTGCTGGGAGAGGACACTTATTCGCCAGCACAGGAACCTGGAGTAGGGAATCTTGTCAGAAGTCAAGGCTAGAAGCTTCTGCACTTTCTAGAATAATATGATGTAATATATCCACTGAAGTCCGTACTTAAAGGGTCACTAACCCCAATAAAAGGGCCACTAACCCCAATATTTGTCACTTTCATACATGGTATAATTTTCTATTTTTATGTAAATATATATATTTCTATAAAACAAGGCGTCGGCCATGACAGATCTAATTATTTTATCTTTGGGTTCCTCAAGGGATGGCCTTAGGGATATTGCACAAGACAGTGCTAAAGGGGGCGCCCTTGAAGTCAATCTAAATGATATAGCACTGTAGTCGGATCACTGTATATATGGATATTTGTGTAGTAACAGGGGGTCATATCTGGGTCCTTTATTTTATAGAGACGTATTTACACCTCTTCTGATACTTGATAATGCCCTCCTGAAATTTTTTATATTTTTTAGGCAAATTTTTAAAAATAAATACCCCCTGTTTGGCAGTAAAAAAACAAAAAATTCTGAATATCTATATATATCTAAATATCTAGATATTCGAAATATCTAGATATATCTGAATATCTAGATATTTTGACTTTCTTTATATCCCATAGAGTTGGTCCATAAAGCTAATATAGTGCCCAGGGGTAGGATGTATTATTTTTGCAGTGTATTGTAGTGGCGTTACTATATGTCATTGTTATTTAGGAAAATGAGGACATTTGTGGACCGCTCATTTTCTATAGATACATTTACATCTATTTCTATTATACTCAACAACGCCCTTTTCCAATTTTTATTTTTTTGGGGAGTTAAAAAGCATCAATTTCCAAGTTCTGAATATCTAGATATATCTACATATCTAGATATTCAGAATTTCTGGATATAATGTAGAGTTAGTTCAGAAAGGTAATTTGGCCCATGAGTAAGAGAGTCTAGTTTAGGATTTCTTCTGGATATATCTAGATATTCTGAATTTCTTTATATAACATAGAGTTAGGGCATAAAACTAATATAGGGCTCATGGGTAGAAGGGTGAGCCGTTCATTACTACCTTTTTACCAGGATTTGGCCCCTTTTCTCCAAGGATACCATAATTTGTGGCGATCAATGTGTGATTGGTGGGGGGTCCAGTCCTCGGTTTCTATGGGCTTCCTATAGCTATGGAAGTCTATGGAAGTAGATAAGACCCATATTGTGGGGTAGGCCCCTTTTAATTGTGAAAAGGTTAAAAAAAACTTCTTCCATTGATTCTAAATTAGTTTTTTTTTATGAATTTTCTGATTCCATTAATGTGAATGTAAAGAGATGACAGCGCATGTTAATAAGAAGGAAGGAATGAAAGATGGAAGGCAGGAAGGCAGGTCGCCTCCCGCTGGTGGAATAGTGCTGAGGTGGCGGTGTGTAATCAATGCCCAGCGTCAGGCGCACAGCCCTTCGTTAATGTAATTAGTGGTCATGATCCTGCTGCATCGTCCGTATCACTCAGGGAAGTGCTGACATCTGACGGAACAATCTCTTATTGATTGGTGAAAGGCAGATTTAATAGGAGACGGAGTCACGGCAAGAAGACGCGGAGAAGGTGATGTCAAGATGTAGATGAAGGAAAGATGGATAAAGGTCTGCTACAGCGTGGGGGGGGGGAGAAATAAAAGAAAGAATATGTATCAAATATCTATCATTAAAATATCTATCTATCTCATATCTATCTATCTATCTATCTCATATCTATCTATCTATCTCATATCTATCTATCTATCTCATATCTATCTATCTATCTATCTATCTCATATCTATCTATCTATCGCATATCTATCTATCTCATATCTATCTATCTATCTATCTCATATCTATCTATCTATCTCATATCTATCTATCTATCTATCTATCTATCTATCTATCTCATATCTATCTCATATCTATCTATCTCATATCTATCTATCTATCGCATTTCTATCTATCTTATATCTATCTATCTATCGCATATCTATTTATCTCATATCTATCTATCTATCTATCTCCTATCTATCTATCTATCTCATATCTATCTATCTATCTATCGCATATCTATCTATCTCATATCTATCTATCTAGCTATCTCCTATCTATCTATCTATCTATCTTGTGGTGCGGAGACATTGCTGGGGAAATCTCTTGATTAGAGTAAGTTAGCAAAACTGCTGTGGGCCAACAAGTATTTAAATCAGGCGGTGGAGGGGCTGTGGCGGTGGCGGTGGAGGGGCTGCGAACTTCATCTTTTAAACATCTGAACAGATTGTGCTGCTTCTCCTGCTGCCAACATATATCTGTGTCAAAGCTAAGCCCGTCTTCTGCCCTGTTTATCACAATGGAGTTTATGCAACCAGCACTGGTGAAGGTGCGGCCGGGGGTCTGGGGGGAGGTGAGGGGGGGGCTCATGTAATAATAAAATAATCATAATAGTAATAGAATAATATAAAGTTATAATGGCCTAGAAATATCTGATCAACTTGTGTGAGCCCGCCGACCACAACCACTTCTTATAGAAGGGAGCCCCAGACTTACCTCACCACTTACTGAGCTACACCCATATCTATCTATCTATCTATCTATCTATCTATCTATCTATCTATCTATCTTATATCTATCTATCTATCTATCTCCTATCTATCTATCTATCTATCTATCTATCTATCTATCTATCACATATCTATCTATTTATCTATATCATATCTAACTATCTAATATCTATCTCTCTATCTATCTCATATCTATCTATCTATCTATCCCATATCTATCTATCCCATATCTATCTATCTCGTATCTATCTATCTATCTCATATCTATCTATCTATCTATCTATCTACAGTATTATCTATCTCTCTCATATCTATCTATCCGTTTATCTATCTATCTCATATCTATCTATCTCATATCTATCTATCTATCTCATATCTATCTATCTCCTATCTATCTATCTATCTATCTATCTCATATCTATCTATCTATCTCATATCTATCTATCTCATATCTATCTATCTATCTATCTATCTATCCCATATCTATCTATCTATCTATCTCATATCTATCTATCTATCTATCTATCTATCTATCTATCTATCTATCTATCTCATATCTATCTATCTCATATCTATCTATCTCATATCTATCTATCTACCTATCTCATATCTATCTATCTATCTATCTCATATCTATCTATCTATCTCATATCTATCTATGTATCTACCTCATATCTATCTATCTATCTACCTCATATCTATCTATCTCATATCTATCTATCTCATATCTATCTATCTCCTATCTATCTATCTATCTATCTATCTATCTATCTATCTCATATCTATCTATCTATCTCATATCTATCTATCCCATATCTATCTATCTATCTATCTATCTATCTATCTATCTATCTATCTATCTCATATCTATCTATCTATCTCATATCAATCTATCTCCTATCTATCTATCTATCTCATATCTATCTATCTCATATCTATCTATCTATCTATCTATCTCATATCTATCTATCGCATATCAATCTATCTATCTATCTATCTATCTAGCTCATATCTATCTATCTATCTCATATCTATCTATCTATCTATCTATCTATCTCCTATCTATCTATCTATCTATCTATCTATCTATCTCATATCTATCTATCTAGCTATCTCATATCTATCTATCTATCTATCTATCTATCTATCTCATATCTATCTATCTATCTATCTATCTATCTTTCCTTCTATCTATCTATCTATCTATCTATCTATGCTCCATTCCTCCTTATTCACATGACTCTCCACTTACAGCAGTTTGTATGGGAAGGATTTGGGTTGGGGTACTTGGAACGTTCTTTGCCCCCCTCTCTTCTGTCTCTATGGCAGTGCACTTGGCACATTCACATCATTCCTTGGGGCCCCTGTAATAGTGACCCTGGGGCCCACATCTCATCTATACTATGTATATTAGCTGCAGAGACTCCTGGTGATATTTAGCTGATGATTCTAGATCATATGATTATTGCTGATATGTGATATGTGACTGCGGCACATTATACATTATACAGGGGCAGGGGCCGGGCACCGCTAGGATTGCAGAATCGTCCCCGATCTCCAGGGAAATCCTCACATGTGAAATCCTCTAATCTAATGTCCTTGGAAATGTTCTCAGTATTGACTCCTGTTCACATTGTCCATCAGGAATTGCAGCCGACTCAACAGTACCATCCAAAATGTCACATAGCAGTATCACCTTTGGTAGGATTAGATACACAGCTCAACAGGCAGTATCACATATGGTAGGACTAGATACACAGCTTAGCAGGCAGTATCACACATGGTAGGATTAGATACACAGCTCAGGAGACAATATCTCACATGATTGGTTGATATACATGAGCTCAGAGGACAGTATCACACATATTAGCCTTAGATACCCTGGATCAGTATTATATTTGACATGTTACATCGTTTTGCTTTGATTGATTAGATACCACGAATGTAATCACATGTAATAGCTTAGATACCCTGGCTCAGCACCAGGCATGAGAGCTTAGATACCCTGGCTCAGTATTACATTTGATAGCTTAGATACCCTAGTTCAACATTACATTTGATAGCTTAGGTACTCTGGTTTGTTACCACATTTTGATATGTTAGATTCCCTGGTTCAGTATCACATTTCATAGCTTAGATACCCAGCTCAGTATCACATTTTCATATGTTAGATACCCTAGCTCATTATCACATTTGATAGCTTAGATACACAGCTTGTTATCACATTTGATAGCTTAGATACCTAGGCTCGTTCTCACATTTTGATATGTTAGATATCCAGGCTCAGTATCACATTTTCATCCAAAAAGAATATACGGTCTCATAATCATAAATATATAACCAATATGATAAAGAACATCAGAGCAAAACTCACAATAAGAAACCAATAATAATTCTCAAATCAATCAAGTCAAAAATAGTCAAAATTCATCTTTATTAAACAAAAAAGTCCAATCCATAATATTGCCAAGTTAAAAACAATGAAGAACAAGTAAATAGAATATAACAATAAATAGAAAGTGCAAATATACAAATCAAGTAATGTTACCAGCCATGGCCAGAAACTTCATCCCAAATATTCCATTATAGTATAAGCCACCTACCAGCCATCATACCGCCTGCGACCACATGGACAACGCACGGATCGCTTCTTCAGGGGGTGCTGGTTCACTGAATAATGGAGGTTTTTATAGGCGCAGCAAACGTTATTACGCTGTATTAACTCAAAATAGAGCTCGCCTGTGCTTTCCTACATAGCGCATGAGCCAAAAAATGGATCCCCATCGCATCCCGACTAGCGTCCCGTACTGTGGAATGCATATACGTTCCACCAACACATATAATGGTGCCGTTGCGATGAAATGATGAAACCAAATATTCGGAGCATGCGCACAACACCGGTGCATAGCGGCGGCCATCTTAAAACCAGAGAAGCGGATAGGAAGGCTGGAATAGTCCTAATTAATTAAATAAGGCTCCCAATCCATCCTAATAACGAGTGGACATACAAAGAATATAATAATTCAGGACCAACAGACAATAAAGAAAGAAAGAAGTACAACAATAACACATATACATTATATGGCAATAACTAACAAACATATGAGAGCCATATAATAAATAGTATACAATATGTATAGTTACAGCTTATGTTATATATCGACATGTATAGGTCAAAATTAAGTAACAAATGATGAAATAAAAAGAATAAATAAAGGAATTAATAGAAATGAACAAATGTGAAAATTATGAAAGTGTCTATATGAAATGTAATATGAGATAATAGTGAAAATGAATATGAAAAAAGGAAAATAAAATATATGAATAAAATGTGTAAAAAATCAAAAGTGAGAAAAAAGCCATCACATTTGATAGCTTAGATACTCAGCTCATTATCACATTTGATAGCTTAGATACCCAGCTCATTATCACATTTGATAGCTTAGATACGCAGCTCATTGTCACATTTGATAGCTTAGATACCCAGCACAGTATCACATTTGATAGCTTAGATACCCAGCACAGTATTACATTTGATAGCTTAGATACCCAGCACAGTATCACATTTGATAGCTTAGATATGCAGCTCATTATCACATTTGATAGCTTAGATACCCAGCACAGTATCACATTTGATAGCTTAGATACCCAGCACAGTATCACATTTGATAGCTTAGATACCCTAGCTCAGCACCACCCATGACATGTAGGGTATTGTCGCGGATGCCTTCAGTCTGGCAGTTTCTAGAAGGAGTTCATTGTGCGTCTTGGAGGCACCAGCCAGTGACACTGATTTTCGGAGCTGAGCGCCAGCTGGGGCCATTCAGAGCTCTGTAGTGGTTTTATGGAGCATGAAGGGAACGTGAGTGGCCTTCCGGGCCTGACTCTATTATTCCTTGTGTCTTAATCCTCTCTGCCCAGCAATCCCGGCTGCATCGTCTTCACATCTGTAATGAAACAGCTCCGATGTGAGAATATGTAGTGTAGACATACAGATGTAGCAGAGCTGAGTGCGGCATTGCCATAATGTGCCAACTGATATCTCATAGGACTGCAAATTACCAGTTACATACATCCATAAGTCTATATTACATATAATATTACACATAGTGTTCCCATTTTTATTTACTTTCTAAAGAGAACCCATCTCTACCTCTTCTTCCTCCTCCAGATCCCGTAGATTATATCATTTAATAGCCGCCGTTTCATTGATTCCCGTACAGTTGGAATTTTTTCTCTAGCCCTCACCATTCCTGAGCAATCGGTGCTGTTAGTTTGTGTACCCAATATGCTAATTACACTCCTTACTCTACTGGAGCAGGTAGTCTGGGACCGCCCCTTGTGACAGTAGGGAGCCACATTAATACATTGGGTGCCAAAACTAACAGAAATGATTGCCTGGGAATGGTGGGGGCTAGAGAAAAAATTCTAACTGTCCTAAAATCAGTGGAGCGGCGCCGATTGAAGGATGCAAAGAGGTGGAAGTGGTAGAGGTGGTGAAAGATCCCCTTTAAATATTGCACACATGATTTGTGTTTTATTGTAGGCAGGAGGGTTTGTTGGGACTTGTAGTTCTCCAGCGTTATATGATGTAGAACTGACTGATGGCGGAGGCGGGGTTTTGTACATGATTGGTTGCCAGTTACATTTAATATCACGACTGGGGTCCTCCAAGGTGGCGTTGGATTTTAGACCCTTCTAGTAGCTAAAGTTAGGGATAGTCTCCTGCAAGCAATCCCTCCACGAGCATTAGTCAGAGGTCTCGATATGTTTTACTTCCCCAGTCTTGTCGGCTTTATAGCTGACACTTGGCATTGAGCACACACTACTTATGTCAGGCTTCTGTGCATATGCCCATCCATGGAAAGCCCAATCCATGACCTTCCCACAAACCCTCCTTCCATCTCTTCTCTTCCTCCGGTAGAGAGCTAATTTGCATACTATTTTCCCATGGGGCATTGCCAATAAGTAAGTCTCCATACTCTAGCTGGGGCTCTATAATGGTGCCCAGATTTTAACTCTTGTCTTGCTGCAGCAGAGTCATGGCTTCGAGTCCAGCCTGGGGTAACATCTGTATAGAGTGTGTATATTCTCCACTCTTCTCTTTGAGGCGATCCTGGCACCTATTCATGTTGTTTGAAGGGGGGTGCACATACTTTTTGATCATGTACATAGATCACGGGTTATGAGGATTTCCAAGGCTAGATATGCAATATATTACTCAGTAGTGTTTTTTCTTTACATTAACTTTATTTGGTTGTTATGGGCGATGTAGAGATTCGAACTCGTGTCACCGCGGCAGGGTCGTGGGTTCGAATCCAGTGAGAGCAACAACTGCATAGAGTGTGACTATTCTCTCCTCTTCCCCATAATAAATATATTTTTACATTTTGCAGTTATCTATTATGTCTGCAAATCCAATGGATGTCATAAATTCCAGTGATATATCGCCCCCCAGTGGCCACAGTGTATCACATATAACAATTTACTTGTTTACTCTGTTTATTCAAGATTTCTGCCCCAATATATTAGAGTTCATATTATTCTGGGTTATTCTGGGTATTCTGTGCAGATATATCCTTGCCTCAAATATTGCAGCAGTTTCCCTTTCAGCGAACGCACAACTAAGGACAAACGTGAGCGTGAGATATTCAATATCCCGGCCGTCCACATAATTTGATATGGATAATAGACTGCTGTGTAATGTGAAGAGAGCGCTGCGTGTAGTAAGCAGATTCTAGGTGCATTAGATTATAGACTCTGCCTTATGTATTCACAAGGTTAGCAGGACGGCGTCCCAGTAATGGATTCTTGTATTGCAGGTTTTGTGACCGCCCTGCAGGTGATGATGGACAAGGATAATATACAGGTCGCCCGGGGTCAGTCTGCAGCACTCTTTTGCACGTTTACCACAAGTGCGGCGCTCACCAACCTCAACATCATCTGGACTGTGACCCCTCTGTCCAATGCCAACCAACCTGAACAGGTATATTAGGGGTTAAATGAAGCAAAATGTTGCAAATAAATTTTATTTATTGGTACGTTTACTGCTTTTGAGATACACTGTAGTTTATACTCCAGTCACATCCAAAGCTGCATCCAAAATTGCCAGATATTGGCTTAGGGCTCACCATTGTACGCACCCCGTCCCCTAGCGATATATGTACGCGGGCCAACCCCCGAGGATCTGGGCTCAGTACACACAGTGCAGATTAACCCTACAGATACCTATATAACAATTAACATGTTCTTTCCTTCCAGATCATCATATATCAGGGCGGTCAGGTTTTCACCACGGCAGCGCAGTTCCAAGGACGAGTGGGTTTTATGCAAACCATGCCAAGCACCAATGCGTCAATCTACATAAATAACACTCAGCTGTCCGATACAGGGACCTACCAATGTATGGTCAACAACTTCCCTGATCGAGCGCTGCGCAACATCGGCGTAGTGGGATTTACCGTTTTAGGTGAGTTACGGTACGGTTATACTGGCAGATTAAGTGTTAACTGGAATGTTCTTGACCAGCCGTATATGATTAGAGACTAATTTTCAGCAGAACCATTAACATTGATTAGAATGTAACCTGTCCATTCATTAGAGAGCAGTGACATGACTGAGAATACAGCCTATCCGTATACTAGAGAGCAGCGGTGACATCACTGAGAATACAGCCTATCCATATACTAGAGATCAGCAGCGGTGACATCACTGAGAATACAGCCTATCCATATACTAGAGATCGGCGGTGACATCACTGAGAATACAGCCTATCCGTATACTAGAGAGCAGCGGTGACATCACTGAGAAAACAGCCTATCCGTATACTAGAGAGCAGCGGTGACATCACTGAGAATACAGCCTATCCATATGCTAGAGATCAGCAGTGACATCACTGAGAAAACAGCCTATCCGTATACTAGAGAGCAGAGGTGACATCACTGAGAATACAGCCTATCCGTATACTAGAGAGCAGAGGTGACATCACTGAGAATACAGCCTATCCATATACTAGAGAGCAGAGGTGACATCACTGAGAATACAGCCTATCCATATACTAGAGAGCGGCAGTGACATCACTGAGAATACAGCCTATCCATATACTAGAGAGCAGCGGTGACATCACTGAGAATACAGCCTATCCATATACTAGAGATCAGCAGTGACATCACTGAGAATACAGCCTATCCATATACTAGAGAGCAGCGGTGACATCACTGAGAATACAGCCTATCCATATACTAGAGAGCAGAGGTGACATCACTGAGAATACAGCCTATCCATATACTAGAGAGCAGCGGTGACATCACTGAGAATACAGCCTATCCACATACTAGAGAGCAGCGGTGACATCACTGAGAATACAGCCTATCCATATACTAGAGAGCAGCGGTGACATCACTGAGAATACAGCCTATCCATATACTAGAGATCAGCAGCAGTGACATCACTGAGAATACAGCCTATCCATATGCTAGAGATCAGCAGTGACATCACTGAGAAAACAGCCTATCCGTATACTAGAGATCAGAGGTGACATCACTGAGAATACAGCCTATCCATATACTAGAGAGCAGCAGCAGTGACATCACTGAGAATACAGCCTATCCATATACTAGAGAGCAGTGACATCACTGAGAATACAGCCTATTCATATACTAGAGAGCAGCGGTGACATCACTGAGAATACAGCCTATCCATATACTAGAGATCAGCGGTGACATCACTGAGAATACAGCCTATCCATATACAAGAGATCAGCGGTGACATCACTCAGAATACAGCCTATCCATATACTAGAGATCAGCCGCGGTGACATCACTGAGAATACAGCCTATCCATATACTAGAGATCAGCAGTGACATCACTGAGAATACAGCCTATCCATATACTAGAGAGCGGCAGTGACATCACTGAGAATACAGCCTATCCATATACTAGAGATCAGCAGTGACATCACTGAGAATACAGCCTATCCATATACTAGAGAGCAGCGGTGACATCACTGAGAATACAGCCTATCCATATACTAGAGATCAGCGGCGACATCACTGAGAATACAGCCTATCCATATACTAGAGAGCAGTGACATCACTGAGAATACAGCCTATCCATATACTAGAGAGCAGCGGTGACATCACTGAGAATACAGCCTATCCATATACTAGAGATCAGCGGTGACATCACTGAGAATACAGCCTATCCATATACTAGAGATCAGCAGTGACATCACTGAGAATACAGCCTATCCATATACTAGAGATCAGCAGCGGTGACATCACTGAGAATACAGCCTATCCATATACTAGAGATCAGCAATGACATCACTAAGAATACAGCCTATCCATAGACTAGAGCTTGTTGGTGATGTCACTGAGAATGCAGCCTATCCATTCATTAGAGATTGGTGACTGAGAATACAATGTATCCAATCTTTAAAAACTGATGACATCACTGAAAATGGTGGATATCCATTCCCTGAAAACTGGTCACTGAGAATTCAGACCTCAGTATTAGCCAGTATATATGTTTTATCATGAGCTGTTATGTGTTTCTGATGCTACGATTGGTTCCTCTGCCGTTATCCAGTGCCTCCCTCTGAACCCCTCTGCAACATTCAGGGATCCCTGGATATTGGGAGTGATGTCACTCTGACTTGCAGCTCAGAGGAAGGCATTCCCAGACCAACGTACTTATGGGAGAAAGTCGACAACAATCCGATCCTTCCTGCATCGGTGACACAAGGTGAGTGCGCGGACTTAAAGGGGAACTCCATGTCATAAAACACAAGACAGGAGATCGGGGTAGGGATTTTCAAGACCTAGACCGGCCGTCCATTCCCTGATACCCGTTACCCTGGAAACACATTGGTCTGCGCTGGAGCTGTATACACCAAACGGTAGGAGATTTTTTATGAAGGCTTTGTACAGAGTTGCTCAGTTTTTCTTTTAGATGCAAAAAAGAGTTGCAAAAGTCTGCACACCCTTCAATATTTGTCTTGCCAGCATCACCCCTCAGTCCCTTCGACTTTTCCACTTGTTTCGAATTTGCTGACAGAGACGTAGCTTGCAAGGCATAAAATTAATGAGTTTTCCTGTATCATAAATCATCTCCCCGATCCGGCGTGTAATGACTCACATTGTCGTTACTCATTTCCTACCGGACCTCATGATTTAAGTGTCTCCAGTTTACCGATAGATATGGAGAGAGGCGACATAATAACGCTTATTAATTCGGGGCGCCTTTATTTTCTAATTGATTGGAGGTGATGACCGTATGGGGTGGAGGCTGCTTATCTGAGATCCTGCACCTGAAATATACACCGTAGCTTTAAGAAATTCAGATTTACTGCTATTTATATTGTTCATATGTTGCATTGATATTTGGTTACCTTACAATCTTTAAAGGGGGTGTATACTTTTGCAACCATGTTTTTATTGTTCCCAAGCAACTCTAATAAGAAAAGAAGCAGCTTTTGATTGAAAAACCTTCTACCGTTTTGGGTACACAGCTCCCATGCAGAACTATATGTCTTTACAGTTACAGACTACAAACACACCCTGTGTAGTCAGATCCTGCAGTCATGTGATACTCCACTCCTTATACCTGCTCTTCTTGGTTCCCTGTGACATCTGCGCCACAGTCTCCGTTTTCTCTGTTTTTATTCATATCTTTTTTGCATTTTGGTGTTTTGTTCATCCAAATCTGTTCAGCTATTCCAAAGATATAAGCCCTTTTAGTATTGTTACAGATCTACTAGCCAAATGGGCAGTGACACTACAGCACAGAGACCCCAACCCCAGAGAATCCACAATGTTCCTGCCCATCTGGCTACTAGACTCTAATCCGTAAGAACACTAAAAGGACTTATATCTGTGGAATAGCTGAGCGAATTTGTAGAAACAAAACACACAATGCTCAGTGTGTCAGCGCCGATCAGATGGTGTAGGTCATTGGGCTTTTCAGACCTTATGACGGGTCCCCTTTAAATATAATTGTGAATCCTCACAACTGTTCTTGACATTTGTACCATCTCAGTGTTTTTCTGACGTCTTCTCTCACTTTCAGACCAGTTTCAAGGTACTATCTTACTGAAGAACATAAGCACTGCATCCTCAGGGCGATATCAATGTGTATCATCCAATCTCATGGGTGCCCGAACCTGCCTTCTAGACCTGCAAGTAGTTGCTCGTAAGTTCCCTTTTTCATTTTTGACCAGCAGGAGGCCCTACTTAGGAGTAGAATTTGTCCCTGGTAGTCTTGTGGTTAATAAATGATATTCCTGGTGGTCTTGTGGGCTTGTAATGATATACTCACTATTTAATAATTATATACCTTGTTCTAGTGTATTCATACGGTCCCTTGTGGTCTTGTGGGCTAATAAATCAATCTACTGGGTTATTAATATTCCTGTTGGGCTAGTGGTTGAATAATATACAGTTTCTGAAGGTTAAGTGGGTGAGTATTAGCTCTAGTATAATGGGTTTTTAATTATACTATCCTTTAGTGTCTAGTTGGGTATTAAGAGAGTAAAGCTCTCAGAGGCTACTTTTGGGTAGTGTAACTCTTGGTGAGAGATTGTTGACTTCTAGACATGCCTGTACGATTCACTCTAAGACATTTTGCCCTGTTGACAGACTTTGAGAAGGGTCATATCATTGGATGGAGAGAAGCAGGATGGTTTTCTTCTTCCACTGCTTGGGTGTTAGCACCTAGACTATGGCTGATCACTAGGGCACCTTACTTGTTAGGAGGGGTTCTCCATCAAAGACCAAGTGATTATACTCTCAAATTTCCTTCTGGTAACAGCACCTATTCCTATATTTTTAGCTCAGCATCAGAGCATGGGTCTTATAGCTGGAGCCATCGCTGGGGGAGTGTTGGTGCTGGTCATCTGTATAGTCGTGGTGGTCGTTGGGTTGTTCTACTGGAGGAACAAGCACAAGGAAGAAGAAGATGAAATCCCTAATGAGATAAGGTATGATGGATGGAGACATCCTTGGATTGTCTTCGATACCCTACAATTTCCACTTTTCTGAAATTGTCTTATTTATCTTCTTGCACGGTCTGCTCAATAGTATGGCTGGGTCTACACTATTGTTTCCGCAGTGATGGGAAATCCATGGGGATTTGCATTGTGTTCAAAACCAGCACTGCTTATAGGACCACAGATTGTCTACCAAGCATTTCATGTATGGTCATGGTACCTATCTAATTCTCGAACTGAAGATGATTTATGGTGAGCTCAAAGAAAACTAATATACAATACTTACATCTTATATTGCTTATCTTTTCAGAGAGGATGATCTTCCTCCGAAGTGCTCATTGTCTACCAAAGTCTTTCACCCTGATGCCTCCTCCTCTGAGCATGATACGCTAACGTCCACCAACACGAACACCTACAATGGTCACTACTGGAATAATGCCAAGTCCAATTTCCACACTGGTTCCTACGTCCATTACAACTGCAATGGTTGCCGCCAACCCTCTGCCCGTTCAGTCACAGGTCACCCGAGACCAACTTATGCTAATGGTGGACAACCTTCTGGTCCTCCAAAGACATTGGTGGTGACAGCTAACACATCCCCTTCTCCAAAGACTGGAGGCAGAAGCAACGGCACGGTTGGCAGAAAAGCTAAGCCGGCTCAAACTAGGTCTTACGCTGTTAGCCAGGCCACGTTGGAGAGGATAGGTGCTGTACCAGTCATGATACCTGCTCAGAGTAGAGCGGGGTCGCTAGTATAGACAGAACATAAAGTCATGGGGCAAAGAAGAGTCGTGTTAGCATGTGGGATGAAAGAACATCACGTGTGCTTCTCTGTTCCTTCCTTTCATCCAGGCAGTCTACGACTGGAACATGCCGGTCCTTTGCTCTTGTGAGAGCAGGCATACCCTGAGACAAGGATTAAACAGGAGAAGTGTGGATGGTTTTCCCGAGATTAGAACTCGTCCTTGTAGTGCCAAGCACAGCCTTGGGGCTTCCAACACAGAATAACATATGTGCCTCCCGTACTCTCGTTCAGCTCCTCTCACTCACACAAAGCCCCAGAAAAGGCTTTATTTTTGTAACATCCACCTTGCTTGGAATCCAACTAGTTATCTTGTTCATTGAAGATGGTGCTAAGGAGCCCCCCAAACCCACCCGTCTCTGCCACCCTACAAATCACCAGCTATAAAAAGTAAGCCTCCCATTCCCACATCACTCCAGCACTTTATTCATGCAATCTTGTCAAACCCATCTGCACGGAAGAACATCCAACAGGTTGATACTTCATGAGACCCATCTCCACCAAATATGATGCAGGATTTCATCATACCTAGAAGATCCCTCACCAGATTCCATAAACTGCATCGATTCCTAAGATCCAGATTTTTTCCTTCAAGTATTCGGTCCTATTTTGAGATTATAGACACCGAACCTGTTTTGCATTCTTTTACAGAATTTATTATGTATAAATAATATTTTTTTGTAGCCTTTGATTTTTTTAGGGGCTCAGTAGTCATCATTGTATCAACGTTCCAAAAGTAGGCCATTGTATCGTGTTTGGCAAACGTATCCATGTATTTTCGCCCAACAAAAAGTTCCCATTATTGTTTTATTTCATTTTTTTTAATATTTGTTTTGAGTGGATTTGGTTTGCAGATATTTCTTAAGCAGTTGTAGAACTAGATGTCCTATCATGGTCTTTCAGCTCCTGGCGAGACCATGCGTGAACCTTTAGTTCCACCATTTCTCAGGAAGTGTGGGTTGTCCACTTTAGATGAACATGCAATAGGATCTGTGGAGGAGTTTTTGGAATTGTTTTGGTCTCCCGAAGGGTTTCGTCCTGGTCATGTGATGTTGGAGCCGTACAGAGTTTCGGGTGGCGTAATGATGGCAAGGAATTCAGATCTGTTTGATCCACCAAATGCAACACGTTCTAGTGATTGTTCTACATGAGCACCAATGGGTCAACCAGCCTCCGCGTTGAGTAGTAGCCTTCAAATCCTGTCTTCTCACCCAGTGAAGGGCTGAAGCTTTCATGTATCACTATTATTCAGTGGGCAAACGCAACTTAGAAGGAACAATTGATATAAATCTCCTTATGCTGCAAATCCACCCAAGTGGCAACGCAAAAGGGGGAAACCACCAATCGAAGTATACACCAAGTGGACTCTTGATTGAAATACTGGATATCCAGTGTTTATGTGCCTGAAAATTGATGTCTGCAGAGTTACCGTATTTACACAAGCGCCAAACTTTATGATGTTCAAAAAACTTTATTCACAGGTTACAAATGTTCTATACCTCTATATATATCTATATATAAAAAGTTGCATATTTTTCTTTCCAATTTTGCCAACGTCTTAACCAAAATCCTGAATATTTTTAGATTTTTATGAATATTATTTATCTAAAACTGGCCATAATCATTCTCCGACCATGCCAAGTGGGCAATTAATTTCAGTGTGGGATCCTAACCTCCTGAGGAGACAAAGGATCAAATAGGTTGAAACCCAACCCATTAGATCCTTACTGTAGTGGAAGAGGTCTATGGACAATTCACTGATGTCTATGGTCAGTTTTAGCGTATGGAGGACCTGTCACCTGGACAGAGCCCTAAAATTGACCTAATAATGGTGGACAAGTGGATCTGATTGAGTCCAATAAATGGTCTCCAAATTTGGCACCCAGACCCAACTGAGCAAAGCCTACTGTTTCTAAAGAATCATGGAATTCTTGGCCCTTTGGGGTGAATTTTTTGGATGCTATCTTGCCCACTCGTTGAGTATTCATGAGGGAACCCATCCGGGTGACAGGTCCTCTTTAACATTCGACTCTCCCCCATCTTATCCACTATCCGAGCTGAGCAGACTAGGTCTAGGATTCCAACGAGTGTATTTTTGCTACAAATTTACATACTGTAGGTCAATAGGAAATCAGATGGTTGTTCTTTTCGTCCCTGTTCTAGTTTCATCTGAATGTTAGATGAATGTGTTCTTCACGGTTCAGTTTTGTTTCCCCTTCCGAATATGATGTCAATTAACCAACTGCTGCATTGTTATAGCGGAGCATTAACTCACCGGCACGGTAATGGGTTTCAGACAGGTGCTGCCTATACCCAGATCTATCCCTTGACTAATGTATTCTGGATATTTGGGTGGGAGGAGGGAGGGGGGATTGTTCTAATATTTTGGCAAAATTATTTTCAAGATAATCCATGCATACATAAAAAAATTTCCATATCTCTTCTAAAAAAAAATATGCATTTTGGCCGCGAAAGAATGTCTCTAATAATAGTTCTAATATTACCGGGGGGCAAAGACCTTCTTACTGACTTGAATAGAGAAACTCAATATTTACAGCAAAGCTTTGCGGCATTTGATGTGCCCGCCACCTGTGGGGTGGATATGCTTGGCAGCACACTAATGTGGGTATGTATGGCTTGCATGGTAGTAATCTATAAATTGTATGGATACCACTATTTTTACGGGGTAGGGTAGATCCTTTGGTTTGATTAATACAATAATTGGGTCAGAGGTTGCACTTGCTCATAGGTTTTGTTTTTTTTTTTACCACTCGGATTTGGCATTAATGGATTTGATAGGTTCCCTTCCCCTTAGTGCTACTGAATGGGTGCTGGGCACCCACTAACCAAGGGTTGGGGATGGGCTATGCCTGCGTGCGTCTTCTGTACGCACTCCCGGATGACTCTCTGATTGTCCATTGGGTCTGCGGATACCTAAGCAGTCAGTAGTTAGTTTCGTCCTCCTGCTATGTTTACATTTGCTGTGGCAGATTTAAAAAAAAAAAAATAAAATTGTAAAACCCAATTTCCTGCATCCTGCATAAAACTTTGAGATGCCCGGCCTGCCGCATGAAAATCCTGTTTTCTTGAGTGATGTTGGTAAAAAAAAAGAAAAAAAAAAGAATGTCCAAATTTTTTGTTTCTAATGCATAAAAATATTATGACTGGAAACTATGATACTTTGTATCACTGAAGGCAACCTCGTTGTGGGGGAGAGGGTGGCCCCAGAAATTTATGGACTTTATAAGTGAGAATTAAGATGGGCTCTGTAGGGATTACTCAGTACTGGAAAGGACATAATGCATATATTGTGAATTCTAGAAGTAGGGATCACCATCAAAGTCTCCCACTGATTCTTGAATTTATTAGCAGGTTGTCTCCCCCAACCTCTCCAAGAAATGTATTCTATGATCTGATCCAACAATTCAAGTGGTTTAGAAGGTTCCTCACCTGCTGAAATTAAAAATTGGTGGACCAAGGTGGAATGTGGACATTTGAAACCCTTTCTTGGCCCATGTATCTTATATTGGGTCTTGAAGTTCTCCTGAGCTTCATGTCACCATTGCAACTTTTTGAATAATCTAATGAAACATGATTATTTTGATAGGCTCTTTCCATTGTATTCCATGGTTTTATCCAGACATTCAAGTGGTCCAGGAGGGTCCTCATTCGTAGAAATAAAAAGATGGTGGCCGAAAATGGAATGTGGACATTTGAAACCCTTTTACTCTTGAGCTGCTGGTCACCATTGAAACTTTTTAAATAATCTAAAGAAATGTGATTTCCATCAGATGTAGAATAGTATGACTTATCAACCTAGAATTGACTGCAACTCATCGTGGTATCATGATAGGTTATCCATCTAGATTAACCTTAGTTTATGGGATCCAGTGTCAGGTAGCAGGACCCTCAAGTTGTCACCTTTAAAAGCTGAAAAATCTTGGCCTTGTAGCTGTGTTGTTCTCAGGTCACCGAGAACATTGAGAACCTACCACAACTCTCCAAGTGTTAATGGTTTTGTCAAGTTCCTAATTGTATTCTTAAAGTCGTTCAGTCACAGTACAGATGTGTCCTTCCTTACCTTTACTTTTGGTTTGAGATTTATTAAGATGAGTTATGCTTGAGATGGACAACTTTGATAAAGAAAGGTCATCATCTTGCAATAGTCATATCTTCATGATAGAGGTGATGGATGGAAGGACACATCTGTAAAAACGATAATACCATGAGCCCATCGTTGAGAATAAAGGAGATTGTTCTGGCTCATAGGATCACTTCCCAAATGGAGGATCTCTTCTTTTTGACGTAGTAGAGCATATGGACAAGGGTTGTCTACTTGGGACAACCTTGTTAACCTGGTGAGAGAAGACTGCAGAGGGAAAATAACCCAAAGTCATTCTCAAACAGTGCTAGAATTATCCCAGGTAATCTTGGTCATTCTCACCACCCATGGTCAATTGTAAGACGTATTCCACCAAGAAGTGCTCCTCACACTTTATAGATGCAAGTTGGTGCAGCAATCAGATGATCATGGCCTCTCTAACCCACAGGGATCAACCTGTATATCCAGGGGAAAGTGGAATGGGGCAGAGACCAATGTAACGGACCCATCAATGCACAACCCTTATCGAGAGGTTCTCCTCAAATGAAGGACCCCTTTTATGATGTCTTCAGGAGACAAACTTTTTAACCTGATGAGAAAAGACTACAGAATTGGAATGATGGGAGTCATGCTTAGTCTTTGCGAAGAGTGTGAGAATGACCCCAGGAACATGAAGGTTATTAAAACCTTTTGAGAAGAACAAAGTCTTTAGATTGTCCCCTGACCCATCTTCGGGGGTCACAATTGCCCTAACTGATAAATTAATTTTCTCATCTCATTTCCTAAAATGACAATTTCTTGGATCATTTGTCTGGACGGCTACCAAATTTGTCTCGAAGTGAAGGCGAGGAGGGGATTGCACTTATTTCCCAGCAGTTCGTCTTCTCTAGATCCTCCGTGTTTTATCATGTATTCTGTTTTTTGATATATTACTTTGTCCTTTTTTGGCCTTCACACGCAAAGTTGTATAAAGTTCACCCCCAGAAGAGCGAGTTCTATACTGTCACTCGGTTTCTGCATTTCCCTTTATATTGGCGAGGTAGCAGGGTCTGTGAAGCATTGCGACTCTCGAACATCAGTGTCCCTGGCTGCAGTACAATGCAGTCGAGGGAACGGTAGACACTAAGACACTGCAGAAACATTAGCACCAGCTGTCGTCACTGAGCGGAGGAGTCTTATACGGAGCAGTCACTGGGATCCACCATGACCTTGCGTCTACTATGCATATCACATTTCATCCCACACATCACAAATTGACTCGATGACTTAAATATAATATAGACGAGAATGAATATTTTTGCAAATATTTTTCAAATCGTTCCGGATCATCAAAAATATAAAATGAAACAATGTTGCAAAAACCCTTAATTAAAATATCTCCTACTGGTTTATATATACAGCTCAGGTCCAGACTACAAACACGCCCTTCGTATAGTCGGATCTTGTAGTTATGGGTTACTCCACAACTTCATCCCCTTCTTCTTGATAACCTACAGACAGAAGAAGAGGGGGCAAATGGAAGAAAATAACACGACTGCAGAATCTGTTTGTAGTCTGTTACCATGGAGACATATAAGTATAAATAAGAGCTGTATACAAAACAGTAGGAGATTTTTAAACAAGATTTTTTGACAAGTTGTTTCATTTTTATTTATAGTGTTGGTGCAATAAAATAGTTGTAAAGTGTAGAAAGTCTTTGAAGATTTGTCCCTAGACATAGGGTATGTACCCTCGGTAAGAAGCTAAATTCTAGTCCTACACACCCTCCACACTCTGGTTTATTTTGCAGGTGAAAGAGGAAAAAAATTACCTAAGTACGAAAATCTGACAAAGTCAGCAATAGTATGACCATAATCTCCATATTCTATTTTGTCCTACAATCTCACAGAACTTCACTTGTTAATGTCCCACTTGAAAAAAGTTTCAAATGTTCCACATTGCAACTCAATTGAATATATTCTTGATAACATACGACTTGGCTCCAAATTTTTGTGATGTTACCTCTACCACTAGAGATAAGCGAAGTATTCAAAAATTCGATTCGGCAACTTCCCCGAATTTCGCGATATGATTCTATTCAATCCGAATTAAATCGCAGCGAATTGCGTACCAAAAGCAGCTATTTATTGGCTGCAGAGAGCCGGGGTGGGCGGCAAAATGGCAGAAACCCTTGGATGCCGTGGTCATGTTTGACCGCGGCATCCAAGTTGTTAAAACCCCGGATCGGTTATGGAGCAGGGTGTTAGATGTCAGTTACAGCTGTCAGTTACAGCTAACACCCTGCTCCAAAACCGATCGGGGGGATTTAACACCTTGGATGCGGCGGTCAAACATGCCGTGTGCGCTCACGAAGGGGTTAAAGGGATGTGACATCACAGGGCTGGCTGCTGATTGGCATTGTGGGTGATCCCGCGTTCCTAGAGTTCCTTGCCCCATGTAGAGCAGCCATTTTGAACTAAATGCGAATCATTACCACGAAGTGTGAGGAAATTCAGATTTGATGCAAATCGAATATTTCCTAAAATTCGTATCGAATTCCACTTCGTGAGCTTCGATTCGCTCATCTCTATCTACCACCATTATTGGCCAAAAATTTTAACTTCAAGTGCTGATATTTGCCAATTTTCCTTTTTGCACTGTAGCAAGAACAGACATTCCAACAATCATTGAGGATCGGAACGTTTGTCAAGTTGGAAGTAAATTTTTACGTTTTTGGTGGCTTTAGCAGCCCCGTCCTTTTTGTGTAGACGTTTCCTGAGTGGGATTTTGCCTACAGAGTCTATGTTTCGAGAGGTCGCCCACTCACCAGCCAAGGATAGGTTCTCAGAGAGGCCTAGAAGAAAGGTCGGGTTACCTTCATGTTACAAAGTATCTTTTGTTCAAAAATTTTCAAAAATTTGCTTTTCAACTGTTTACAGAATATTTCGATGAGCCAAATTGGGGGGGGGGGAGATCAAAGTCTGGTTCACAGTCATGAAGATGTGAAATGCATTTATACACTGTAAGGCGCAGTTCCTATATAGCAATTGCGACAAAGTGGCCGTCCATATTGTTTTTTTTTTTTTTTTTGCCAAAACTGGAACGCAAAAGAGATCCTTATGGGCCCAGTTATGGCAAAAGAAAAATTTGATAGAAACATAAAGTGCGAATTCCCACCAGTCCCAAACGCTATAGGGGAACCCGGCCTCATAGGGCTCGATAGAATCTAGCACCACTAACCATCTGCTGTCCACTACTTAAAGGTCCTTCTCAGAATGTAGCAGAATTATTCGGGATTGTTCCCATCTGGTTATGGGATGGTCATGGCTTATAAGATACTGTAGACGCATGAGACCTACAAATCAGGGAGCTTCATCATGTGTTATGAGCATGTAAACACCTTGGAAGAAGCGGTAAAAAATTTTTTTGTATATTTTGTAAAAAAAAAATGAATAAATAAAATAAAAAAATTAAAAGAAATATACTAACGGAAAAGAATTTCCTGGACTTTCCTGTTTTCAGTTCTGTATTATAACAGTTGATAAATATTCTTAATCAAACGACGAATCCGTGTTTATTTTCTACGAGTCTCTATCTGCTGTGCTGGGCTGCCACCTGCTGGACCTATAGAAAACTGCAAAACGATAAAAGAAAAAAGTCAAAAAGTTTTACGGACATTCTACCCAGGATTAGTTTCAGCTGTGAATATGGAACAGTATGTGTGTATTGGGAAATGGGTGGGGAAGTTTTAGCACCAAGGATGCAATGCTATAAGACCAGGGAGTATAATCTTGGGTGCTGGGTGTATTCTTATATATTGTTAGAGTGTCACTTGGGCTTCAAATCTAGTTCTTGGATTATCAGGGTCGTATATTCTAAGAATCACTTAAGATACAGAAAAGTCAAAGTTGGATTCTGTGAAGGAGGATTCAAAGTGACCATAGGTGACATATAATGCCACATTCCACTGTGTAGCCATACAGTATGTATACTCTCCCAACAATACCATCCAATCACTGTGGATTTCCAGATCAAGTGCGATCAAGTGATCAGCAATGCAGGGGCATAAGAAGTAATCACTGGGCCCATTACCAAAGTTTGTGATGGAACGTCTTTACCATAAGCAGCAAATCCAGAAATATGGTCTCATTTACATACAGAGATAATACACACAGTGATGTCACAGTACAGACATAATACACACAGTGATGTCACAGTACAGACATAATACACACAGTGATGTCACAGTACAGATAATACACACAGTGATGTCACATTACAGAGATAATACACACAGTGATGTCACAGTACAGGGATAATACACACAGTGATGTCACAGTACAGAGATACTACACACAGTGATGTCACAGTACAGGATAATACACACAGTGATGTCACAGTACAGAGATAATACACACAGTGATGTCACAGTACAGAGATACTACACACAGTGATGTCACAGTACAGGGATAATACACACAGTGATGTCACAGTACAGGAATAATACACACAGTGATGTCACAGTACAGGGATAATACACACAGTGATGTCACAGTACAGAGATAATACACACAGTGATGTCACAGTACAGACATAATACACACAGTGAGGTCACAGTACAGACATAATACACACAGTGATGTCACAGTACAGACATAATACACACAGTGATGTCACAGTACAGAGATAATACACACAGTGATGTCACAGTACAGGGATAATACACACAGTGATGTCACAGTACAGAGATAATATACACAGTGATGTCACAGTACAGGGATAATACACACAGTGATGTCACAGTACAGATAATACACACAGTGATGTCACAGTACAGATAATACACACAGTGATGTCACAGTACAGAGATAATACACACAGTGATGTCACAGGACAGAGATAATACACACAGTGATGTCACAGTACAGACATAATACACACAGTGAGGTCACAGTACAGGCATAATACACACAGTGATGTCACAGTACAGACATAATACACAGTGATGTCACAGTACAGAGATAATACACACAGTGATGTCACAGTACAGATAATACACACAGTGATGTCACAGTACAGAGATAATACACACAGTGATGTCACAGGACAGGGATAATACACACAGTGATGTCACAGTACAGGGATAATACACACAGTGATGTCACAGTACAGGGATAATACACACAGTGATGTCACAGTACAGGGATAATACACAGTGATGTCACAGTACAGAGATAATACACACAGTGATGTCACAGTACAGAGATAATACACACAGTGATGTCACATTACAGAGATAATACACACAGTGATGTCACAGTACAGAGATACTACACACGGTGATGTTACAGTACAGGGATAATACTCACGGTGATGTCACAGTACAGGCATAATACACACGGTGATGTCACAGTACAGAGATAATACACACAGTGATGTCACAGTACAGAGATAATACACACAGTGATGTCACAGTACAGAGAAAATACACACAGTGATGTCACAGTACAGAGATAATACACACAGTGATGTCACAGTACAGAGATAATACACACAGTGATGTCACAGTACAGAGATAATACACACAGTGATGTCACATTACAGAGATAATACACACAGTGATGTCACAGTACAGAGATACTACACATGGTGATGTTACAGTACAGGGATAATACACACGGTGATGTCACAGTACAGGCATAATACACACGGTGATGTCACAGTACAGAGATAATACACACAGTGATGTCACAGTACAGAGATAATACACACAGTGATGTCACAGTACAGAGAAAATACACACAGTGATGTCACAGTACAGAGATAATACAC
Organism: Leptodactylus fallax; assembly: GCA_947044405.1. Classification (NCBI taxonomy): domain Eukaryota; kingdom Metazoa; phylum Chordata; class Amphibia; order Anura; family Leptodactylidae; genus Leptodactylus; species Leptodactylus fallax. Next base: position 146,624 of record CAMRHE010000531.1, read on the forward strand.
ACAGTGATGTCACAGTACAGAGATAATACACACAGTGATGTCACAGTACAGATAATACACACAGTGATGTCACAGTACAGGGATAATACACACAGTGATGTCACAGTACAGAGATAATATACACAGTGATGTCACAGTACAGGGATAATACACACAGTGAAGTCACAGTACAGATAATACACACAGTGATGTCACAGTACAGATAATACACACAGTGATGTCACAGTACAGAGATAATACACACAGTGATGTCACAGGACAGAGATAATACACACAGTGATGTCACAGTACAGACATAATACACACAGTGAGGTCACAGTACAGGCATAATACACACAGTGATGTCACAGTACAGACATAATACACAGTGATGTCACAGTACAGAGATAATACACACAGTGATGTCACAGTACAGATAATACACACAGTGATGTCACAGTACAGAGATAATACACACAGTGATGTCACAGGACAGGGATAATACACACAGTGATGTCACAGTACAGGGATAATACACACAGTGATGTCACAGTACAGGGATAATACACACAGTGATGTCACAGTACAGGGATAATACACAGTGATGTCACAGTACAGAGATAATACACACAGTGATGTCACAGTACAGAGATAATACACACAGTGATGTCACATTACAGAGATAATACACACAGTGATGTCACAGTACAGAGATACTACACACGGTGATGTTACAGTACAGGGATAATACACACGGTGATGTCACAGTACAGGCATAATACACACGGTGATGTCACAGTACAGAGATAATACACACAGTGATGTCACAGTACAGAGATAATACACACAGTGATGTCACAGTACAGAGAAAATACACACAGTGATGTCACAGTACAGAGATAATACACACAGTGATGTCACAGTACAGAGATAATACACACAGTGATGTCACAGTACAGAGATAATACACACAGTGATGTCACATTACAGAGATAATACACACAGTGATGTCACAGTACAGAGATACTACACATGGTGATGTTACAGTACAGGGATAATACACACGGTGATGTCACAGTACAGGCATAATACACACGGTGATGTCACAGTACAGAGATAATACACACAGTGATGTCACAGTACAGAGATAATACACACAGTGATGTCACAGTACAGAGAAAATACACACAGTGATGTCACAGTACAGAGATAATACACACAGTGATGTCACAGTACAGAGATAATACACACAGTGATGTCACAGTACAGATAATACACACAGTGATGTCACAGTACAGGGATAATACACACAGTGATGTCACAGTACAGAGATAATATACACAGTGATGTCACAGTACAGGGATAATACACACAGTGATGTCACAGTACAGATAATACACACAGTGATGTCACAGTACAGATAATACACACAGTGATGTCACAGTACAGAGATAATACACACAGTGATGTCACAGGACAGAGATAATACACACAGTGATGTCACAGTACAGACATAATACACACAGTGAGGTCACAGTACAGGCATAATACACACAGTGATGTCACAGTACAGACATAATACACAGTGATGTCACAGTACAGAGATAATACACACAGTGATGTCACAGTACAGATAATACACACAGTGATGTCACAGTACAGAGATAATACACACAGTGATGTCACAGGACAGGGATAATACACACAGTGATGTCACAGTACAGGGATAATACACACAGTGATGTCACAGTACAGGGATAATACACACAGTGATGTCACAGTACAGGGATAATACACAGTGATGTCACAGTACAGAGATAATACACACAGTGATGTCACAGTACAGAGATAATACACACAGTGATGTCACATTACAGAGATAATACACACAGTGATGTCACAGTACAGAGATACTACACACGGTGATGTTACAGTACAGGGATAATACACACGGTGATGTCACAGTACAGGCATAATACACACGGTGATGTCACAGTACAGAGATAATACACACAGTGATGTCACAGTACAGAGATAATACACACAGTGATGTCACAGTACAGAGAAAATACACACAGTGATGTCACAGTACAGAGATAATACACACAGTGATGTCACAGTACAGAGATAATACACACAGTGATGTCACAGTACAGATAATACACACAGTGATGTCACAGTACAGATAATACACACAGTGATGTCTCAGTACAGAGATAATACACACAGTGATGTCACAGGACAGAGATAATACACACAGTGATGTCACAGTACAGACATAATACACACAGTGAGGTCACAGTACAGACATAATACACACAGTGATGTCACAGTACAGACATAATACACAGTGATATCACAGTACAGAGATAATACACACAGTGATGTCACAGTACAGATAATACACACAGTGATGTCACAGTACAGAGATAATACACACAGTGATGTCACAGGACAGGGATAATACACACAGTGATGTCACAGTACAGGGATAATACACACAGTGATGTCACAGTACAGGGATAATACACACAGTGATGTCACAGTACAGGGATAATACACAGTGATGTCACAGTACAGAGATAATACACACAGTGATGTCACAGTACAGGGATAATACGGTGATGTCACAGTACAGGGATAATACGGTGATGTCACAGTACAGAGATAATACACACAGTGATGTCACAGTACAGAGATAATACACACAGTGATGTCACAGTACAGAGATAATACACACAGTGATGTCACATTACAGAGATAATACACACAGTGATGTCACAGTACAGAGATACTACACACGGTGATGTTACAGTACAGGGATAATACACATGGTGATGTCACAGTACAGGCATAATACACACGGTGATGTCACAGTACAGAGATAATACACACAGTGATGTCACAGTACAGAGATAATACACACAGTGATGTCACAGTACAGAAAAAATACACACAGTGATGTCACAGTACAGAGATAATACACACAGTGATGTCACAGTACAGAGATAATACACACAGTGATGTCACAGTACAGGAATAATACACACAGTGATGTCACAGTACAGGGATAATACACAGTGATGTCACAGTACAGAGATAATGCACACAGTGATGTCACAATACAGAGAATACACACAGTGATGTCACAGTACAGAGATAATACACACAGTGATGTCACAGTACAGAGATAACATACACAGTGATGTCACAGTACAGAGATAATACACAAAGTGATGTCACAGTACAGACATAATACACACAGTGATGTCACAGTACAGACATAATACACACAGTGATGTCACAGTACAGAGATAATACACACAGTGATGTCACAGTACAGAGATAATACACACAGTGATGTCACAGTACAGATAATACACACAGTGATGTCACAGTACAGAGATAACATACACAGTGATGTCACAGTACAGAGATAATACACACAGTGATGTCACAGTACAGAGATAATACACACAGTGATGTCACAGTACAGAGATAATACACACAGTGATGTCACAGGACAGGGATAATACACACAGTGATGTCACAGGACAGGGATAATACACACAGCGATGTCACAGTACAGAGATAATACACACAGTGATGTCACAGGACAGGGATAATACACACAGTGATGTCACAGGACAGGGATAATACACACAGCGATGTCACAGTACAGAGATAATACACACAGTGATGTCACAGTACAGGGATAATACACACAGTGATGTCACAGTACAGAGATAATACACACAGTGATGTCACAGTACAGGGATAATACACACAGTGATGTCACAGGACAGGGATAATACACACAGTGATGTCACAGTACAGAGATAATACACACAGTGATGTCACAGTACAGGGATAATACACACAGTGATGTCACAGGACAGGGATAATACACACAGTGATGTCACAGTACAGAGATAATACACACAGCGATGTCACAGTACAGGAATAATACACACAGTAATGTCACAGTACAGAGATAATACACAGCGATGTCACAGTACAGAGATAATACACACAGTGATGTCACAGTACAGAGATAACATACACAGTGATGTCACAGTACAGAGATAATACACACAGTGATGTCACAGTACAGAGATAATACACACAGTGATGTCACAGTGCAGAGATAATACACACAGTGATGTCACAGTACAGAGATAATACACACAGTGATGTCACAGTACAGAGATAAAACACACAGTGATGTCACAGTACAGAGATAATACACACAGTGATGTCACAGTACAGAGATAATACACACAGTGATGTCACAGTACAGAGATAATACACACAGTGATGTCACAGTACAGAGATAATACACACAGTGATGTCACAGTACAGAGATAATACCACAGTGATGTCACAATACAGAGATAATACTCACAGGATGTCACAGTACAGGGATAAAACACACAGTGATGTCACAGTACAGGGATAAAACACACAGTGATGTCACAGTACAGGGATAATACACACAGTGATGTCACAGTACAGGGATAATACACACAGTGATGTCACAATACAGGGATAATACACACAGTGATGTCATAGTACAGAGATAATACACACAGTGATGTCACAGTACAGGGATAATACACACAGTGATGTCACAGTACAGGGATAATACACACAGTGATGTCACAGTACAGGATAATACACACAGTGATGTCACGACACAGAGATAATACACACAGTGATGGCACAGTACAGGGATAATACACACAGTGATGTCACAGTACAGAGATAATACACACAGTGATGTCACAGTACAGGGATAATACACACAGTGATGTCGCAGTACAGAGATAATACACACAGTGATGTCACAGGACAGGGATAATACACATAGCGATGTCACAGGACAGGGATAATACACACAGCGATGTCGCAGTACAGAGATAATACAGCGATGTCACAGTACAGGGATAATACACACAGCGATGTCACAGTACAGGATAATACACACAGTGATGTCACAGTACAGGATAATACACACAGTGATGTCACAGTACAGGATAATACACACAGTGATGTCACGACACAGAGATAATACACACAGTGATGTCACAGTACAGGGATAATACACACAGTGATGTCACAGTACAGGGATAATACACACAGTGATGTCACAGTACAGAGATAATACACACAGTGATGTCACAGTACAGGGATAATACACAGGGATGTCACAGTATAGAGATAATACACACAGTGATGTCACAGTACAGGGATAATACACACAGTGATGTCGCAGTACAGAGATAATACACACAGTGATGTCACAGGACAGGGATAATACAGACAGCGATGTCACAGGACAGGGATAATACACACAGCGATGTCGCAGTACAGAGATAATACACACAGTGATGTCACAGTACAGGGATAATACACACAGTGATGTCACAGTACAGGATAATACACACAGTGATGTCACAGTACAGGATAATACACACAGTGATGTCACAGTACAGGATAATACACACAGTGATGTCACGACACAGAGATAATACACACAGTGATGGCACAGTACAGGGATAATACACACAGTGATGTCACAGTACAGAGATAATACACACAGTGATGTCACAGTACAGGGATAATACACACGGTGATGTCACAGTACAGAGATAATACACACAGTGATGTCACAGTACAGGGATAACACACACAGTGATGTCACAGTACAGAGATAATACACACAGTGATGTCACAGTACAGGGATAATACACAGTGATGTCACAGCACAGGGATAATACACACAGTGATGTCACAGTACAGGGATAACACACACAGTGATGTCACAGTACAGAGATAATACACACAGTGATGTCACACTACAGAGATAACACACACAGTGATGTCACAGTACAGGGATAATACACACAGTGATGTCACAGTACAGAGATAACACTCACAGTGATGTCACAGTACAGGGATAATACACACAGTGATGTCACAGTACAGAGATAATACACACAGTGATGTCACAGTACAGGGATAATACACAGTGATGTCACAGCACAGGGATAATACACAGTGATGTCATAGCACAGGGATAATACACACAGTGATGTCACAGTACTGAGAAAATACACACAGTGATGTCACAGTACAGGGATAATGCTTACTATAAAATCATAGCATAGGGAGAATATACATATAATTATATTACTCTGTACATTGTGACATCACAGCCTATGAGCAGATTAATTATAATGATAATAAAAATATTTATCCCATACAGTGTAGTGTGTAAAAATATCAAAATAGCCAAATGTTGATTTATTTTTTGAACACTTTGCCTCCTAGAAAAAATGGAATAAAAAGTGATCAAACCATCAGATCTTCCCCGATATGGTATTAATAAACTCCTTCCCCAGCTTTATACACATAAATCTAAAAAAGTTACAGGTTACACAATTTGGCGACACCAATTTTTTTTTTCCGTATTACAAAGTTTTAAATTTTTTTAAAAGGTATGAAAACATTAGAAATACTTTATAAATCTGGTATCGCTGTGATCGTCCTGACCCGCAGAATACAGGAAGCGTCATTACTACCACATAGTGAATGCTGTAAAAACTAAACACGTAAGAAATTGGGCAAATGCGGTTTTTTTTTTTTCAATTCCACCTCATTCTGAATTTTTTTTTTCAGCTCCCCAGTACATTGTACAGGATATCGACTGCCATTACAAAGTACAATTTGTTTCGCAAATAATAATCCATCCTGTGACTCTTTGGACCGAAATATAGATTAGGGCTCTTGCAATGTGGGGAGGAAAAGACGAAAATGCAAAAACTGTAATTGGCTCGGTCCTGAAGGGGTTAAGGTAAAATGCTAACCCTTATAATGTGCTCAAATGGACAATCCCTTTAAGTCTCCGGGATTTACCGTAGTGAATATTATCTCTACACATTATGGTAATATTCGCCTTTATCATTTCCACTCTCTATAAGGTCAATATCTCTGACCTCGCTTTGGCTTGATGTACGTCTCATAGAAGTCTCTACTTTATAAGTTGCTGAATTATTAAATTCTAATATACGGACTATAGCGCCCCCGGGGGTCATTTGGTTATATTGGCGAATGAGGGTCATGTATATTCTACGGCCTGTTCCAGTATATATATATATATATATGTATATAGTTGCCCGGTATGACTGATATTATTGCCAGCAGCCACTTTGCAGTATTAGATAGTCAGACGCTTCTGTATGATGCGCAATTTTCATCAATAATGTACATGAAGCTTCTCTAGAAGGATGTGTAATATAATACAGAGCTGGAGGGGGGGACACATCTGTGACCTTACAAAATCTTGGTCAATAAGTTTACTCAACCATAGTATGCACTGCTGACTTATAGACCTGTAGTTTTGTTCATCCTGATCTGGCAGTTTAATGAATACAATACCAGAATTGCAGTGAATACTGACACTAAGTTAAATAGAGTGCAAAGAGAGGGAAATCAGGAGGATAAATGTCATTATAAATATATCTACTTTCTCTCTTTATTGTCTCTTTCTGAGACTCATTGCAATGAGATGCGAGCATGTGGTTAATAAATTAACAAAACCTTAGCATAGATATGCAAAGGTTTATCAGGCAGGGATCTGTCCCTTCAATCCAAGGCTTGTCCGTCTCAGTGATAGAGAACAGGGGCAGGTTAATAATGCAACATAATGATGGAGTCAGAACAATCACTGCCTCAGGAGTCAATGGAGAGGGATCGGTGACGTCATCGTATATGTCACTGATTACTTACCAGAGACTGCCAGGGCTACTGAATACTCTGAATGGCCTGTTCAGGAGAGACTATGGCAAACAGAGATTTAGGGTCCAATTGTGGCGAAGAAGCCATTGCTGAGGAGGAAGGAGAAGAAGAAAAGGGAGAAGATGGAGAAGAGTGAGAAGGAGAAGATGAAGAAGGAGGAGAAGAAGAGGAGAAGAGGGAGAAGATGGAGAAGAGGGAGAAGAAGGAGGAGAAGAGGAGAAGATGGAGAAGATGGAGAAGAAGAGGAGAAGATGGAGAAGATGGAGAAGAAGGAGTAGAAGAGGGAGAAGATGGAGAAGAAGAGGGAGAAGACGGAGAAGAAGAAGAGGGAGAAGATGGAGAAGAAGAGGGAGAAGAAGGAGAAGAAGAGGGAGAAGACGGAGAAGAAGAAGAGGGAGAAGAAGGAGTAGAAGAGGGAGAAGATGGAGAAGAAGAGGGAGAAGACGGAGAAGAAGAGGGAGAAGACGGAGAAGAAGAGGGAGAAGAAGGAGAAGAAGAAGAGGGAGAAGATGGAGAAGAGGGAGAATAAGATGATGGAGAAGATGGAGATGGAGAAGAGTGAGATGGAGAAGATGGGGAAGGAGAAGATGGGGCAGATGGAGAAGAAGGAGAAGAGGGAGAAGAAGAAATTGGTGGAGGAGAAGGAGGTGGCGGAGAAGGAATGGACATTGGTCTGGTTGAATTCTGGACTTCCACCAGACATGTCATCCCATCTGGTTTGCACTCAGTAGGACCATCATTTGTTTTTCAACAGGACAATGACCCCAAACACACCTCCAGGGCTATTTGACTCAGAAGGAGAGTGATGGAGTGCTGCGGCAGATGACATGGCTTCCACAATCATCTGATATAAACCCACATGAGATAGTTTGGGATGAATTGGACTGAAGAGAGAAGGAAAAACAGCTAACAAGTGCTCAGCCCCTCTGTGAGCTCCTTCAAGGCTGTTACAATAGCCATTCCAGGTGACTACTTCATGAAGTTGTTTGTGAGAATGCCAAGAGTGTGAAGCGGTCACCAAAGCAATCTGAAATATACAACATGCCCTTGTGTGTAAAGCTCTTTGTTTATGGCTTAATTCCATAAGTGTCCTTCAGAGTTTTCATGTCTTTAACATCTACAATGTAGAAAATAAAAAAAAACAAACATGGAATAAAAAAGTGTCCAAACTTCTGACTGGCACAGATGTAGCAAGCCTTAAACTGACATTTAACATACTATACCATGTTGTCGCAAACTTTTAATAAACATTGAATGCATCAAGTATTGTTGATTTCATTGGTGTGTGATGAGATAAATGTCAATTTAAAGTTTGCTAAATTTCTATCTGTGTATGTAATGTGTATATTATACTGTATGTGTGTAATGTGTATATTATATGTGTACTGTGTGTGCAGTATTAGTAGTATGATGTATATGTGTATATTATATGTGTGTAATGTGTATATTATATGTTTGTAATGTGTATATTGTGTGTGTATGATATACAGTATCTGTACTAGATGTATGTGCAGTATTACTGGTATGATGTATATGTGTATATTATATGTGTGTATATTGTGTGTATGATATACAGTATCTGTACTAGATGTGTGTGCAGTATTACTGGTATGATGTATATGTGTATATTATATGTGTGTATATTGTGTGTATGATATACAGTATCTGTACTAGATGTATATGCAGTATTACTGGTATGATGTGTATGTGTATATTATATGTGTGTAATGTGTATATTGTGTGTATGATATACAGTATCTGTACTAGATGTACGTGCAGTATTACTGGTATGATGTATATGTGTATATTATATGTGTGTATATTATATGTGTGTATATTGTGTGTATGATATACAGTATCTGTACTAGATGTACGTGCAGTATTACTGGTATGATGTATATGTGTATATTATATGTGTGTATATTGTGTGTATGATATACAGTATCTGTACTAGATGTATATGCAGTATTACTGGTATGATGTGTATGTGTATATTATATGTGTGTAATGTGTATATTGTGTGTATGATATACAGTATCTGTACTAGATGTACGTGCAGTATTACTGGTATGATGTATATGTGTATATTATATGTGTGTATATTATATGTGTGTATATTGTGTGTATGATATACAGTATCTGTACTAGATGTATGTGCAGTATTACTGGTATGATGTATATGTGTATATTATATGTGTGTATATTGTGTGTATGATATACAGTATCTGTACTAGATGTATGTGCAGTATTAGTGGTATGATGTATATGTGTATATTATATGTGTGTATATTATATGTGTGTATATTGTGTGTATGATATACAGTATCTGTACTAGATGTACGTGCAGTATTACTGGTATGATGTATATGTGTATATTATATGTGTGTATATTGTGTGTGTATGATATACAGTATCTGTACTAGATGTATGTGCAGTATTACTGGTATGATGTATATGTGTATATTATATGTGTGTATATTGTGTGTATGATATACAGTATCTGTACTAGATGTATATGCAGTATTACTGGTATGATGTATATGTGTATATTATATGTGTGTATATTGTGTGTGCATGATATACAGTATCTGTACTAGATGTATGTGCAGTATTACTGGTATGATGTATATGTGTATGTAATGTGTATATTATATGTGTGTAATGTGTATATTGTGTGTATGATATACAGTATCTGTACTAGATGTACGTGCAGTATTACTGGTATGATGTATATGTGTATATTATATGTGTGTATATTGTGTGTATGATATACAGTATCTGTACTAGATGTACGTGCAGTATTACTGGTATGATGTATATGTGTATATTATATGTGTGTATATTGTGTGTATGATATACAGTATCTGTACTAGATGTACGTGCAGTATTACTGGTATGATGTATATGTGTATATTATATGTGTGTATATTGTGTGTATGATATACAGTATCTGTACTAGATGTATATGCAGTATTACTGGTATGATGTATATGTGTATATTATATGTGTGTATATTATATGTGTGTATATTGTGTGTGCATGATATACAGTATCTGTACTAGATGTACGTGCAGTATTACTGGTATGATGTATATGTGTATATTATATGTGTGTATATTGTGTGTATGATATACAGTATCTGTACTAGATGTACGTGCAGTATTACTGGTATGATGTATATGTGTATATTATATGTGTGTATATTGTGTGTATGATATACAGTATCTGTACTAGATGTACGTGCAGTATTACTGGTATGATGTATATGTGTATATTATATGTGTGTATATTGTGTGTATGATATACAGTATCTGTACTAGATGTACGTGCAGTATTACTGGTATGATGTATATGTGTATATTATATATGTGTATATTGTGTGTGTATGATATACAGTATCTGTACTAGATGTATGTGCAGTATTACTGGTATGATGTATATGTGTATATTATATGTGTGTATATTGTGTGTATGATATACAGTATCTGTACTAGATGTACGTGCAGTATTACTGGTATGATGTATATGTGTATATTATATGTGTGTATATTGTGTGTATGATATACAGTATCTGTACTAGATGTATATGCAGTATTACTGGTATGATGTATATGTGTATATTATATGTGTGTATATTGTGTGTATGATATACAGTATCTGTACTAGATGTATATGCAGTATTACTGGTATGATGTATATGTGTATATTATATGTGTGTATATTATATGTGTGTATATTGTGTGTATGATATACAGTATCTGTACTAGATGTACGTGCAGTATTACTGGTATGATGTATATGTGTATATTATATGTGTGTATATTGTGTGTATGATATACAGTATCTGTACTAGATGTATATGCAGTATTACTGGTATGATGTGTATGTGTATATTATATGTGTGTAATGTGTATATTGTGTGTATGATATACAGTATCTGTACTAGATGTACGTGCAGTATTACTGGTATGATGTGTATGTGTATATTATATGTGTGTAATGTGTATATTGTGTGTATGATATACAGTATCTGTACTAGATGTACATGCAGTATTACTGGTATGATGTATATGTGTATATTATATGTGTGTATATTGTGTGTATGATATACAGTATCTGTACTAGATGTATATGCAGTATTACTGGTATGATGTGTATGTGTATATTATATGTGTGTAATGTGTATATTGTGTGTATGATATACAGTATCTGTACTAGATGTACGTGCAGTATTACTGGTATGATGTATATGTGTATATTATATGTGTGTATATTGTGTGTATGATATACAGTATCTGTACTAGATGTATATGCAGTATTACTGGTATGATGTGTATGTTGAGCGGTGCAGACGTCACACACAATGGCTGCTCTGCGTGGCCGTAACTCTGTATAAAGATTCTAGAAACTAAAATAACTTCCATTATGGGATGACTGAAGTGGCTGATAACAGAGAACAATATATTGTGTAGAGAAGAAAAATTACAGAATGCGGGAGGGGACGCCTGGTGTGTGCGGTGTAGATGACAATAACCAGTGTCCTCCACTAGGAGGCAGCAGAGCCCTCTCTATAGAGGGATGTGTCTTCCTATGATCAGTGTGATGTGTCCGGCTGGTGCGTCTGCTTTACAAGGAGCCGTCATATATATATATATATATATATATATATATATATATATATATATACACTGTATACGTCCTCCGATCAGTGAGGAGGCAAATTATTGTAATGGGCCACACAGATAGGCAGGGATTAGCAGATTATCTGGGATTATCCTCTACACGACATCTATCTATCATCATATCACGACATGTCACAATATCATGAGAGTATTAAATAGATCTACAAGTAATATAGGCAGGACGAAAAACGTATACGCAGGATTTATCAAGGTAATTTGGGGGTCCTGTATATACTGTCATTGACATAATACATGTTATATACACATTTAGGGCGGATTATAATAAGGGTGAAATGTGCGGTTGCTCAGGGACCCGAGGTGACAAAGGAGCCCAGCGACAAGTAACTGCACATTTACCACATTATAATCTGACCTCATAAACAAATGTATTGGCATCTGCGGAGTCTACAGGAGGTAAGCGGGTGACATCTTCACACCCCAGAGGCCCTGGGGAGGTGAGTACACATAACAAACAGTCTTACTCACCTCCCCGTCCTCTTCATGCATCTTCTGGTCTCCTGAATGACATCAGGAAATGCTAAGGCCTGTGATTGGGCTTCAGCGGTCATGTGGGTCTGGCCAGGATAATGATGCTCAGATGCAAGTGTCACTACATTAGTGTCCCAAAAATTTTTGTTTTTGGCTGGACATTATACTGTATGAGGCTGCTATGGGATATTATACTGTGTGAAGGGGCCGCTATGGGACATTATACTGTGTAGAGGGGCCGCTATGGGACATTATACTGTGCGGAGGGGCCACTATGGGACATTATACTTTGCGGAGGGGCCACTATGGTATATTATACTGTGCGGAGGGGCTGCTATGGGACATTATACTGTGCAGGGGACACTATGGGACATTATACTATGCAGGGGACACTATGGGACATTATACTGTGTGGAGGAGCCACTATGGGACATTATACTGTGTGGAGGGGCCACTATGGGACATTATACTGTGTGGAGGGGCTGCTATGGGACATTATACTGTGCAGGGGACACTATGGGACATTATACTGTGCGGAGGGGCTGCTATGGGACATTATACTGTGCGGAGGGGCTGCTATGGGACATTATACTGTGCAGGGGACACTTTGGGACATTATACTGTGTAGACGGGCCACTATGGGACATTATACTGTGTGGAGGGGCCACTATGGGACATTATACTGTGTGGAGGGGCCACTATGTGACATTATACTGTGTGGAGGGGCCACTATGGGACATTATTCTGTGTGGAGGGGCCACTATGGGACATTATACTGTATGGGGGGGTGACTAGGAGACATTATACTGTGTGGAGGGGCCGCTATGGGACATTATACTGTGTGGAGGGGACACTATGGGACATTATACTGTGTGGAGGGGACACTATGGGACATTATACTGTGTGGAGGAGCCACTATGGGACATTATACTGTGTGGAGGGGCCACTATGGGACATTATACTGTGTGGAGGGGACATTATGGGACATTATACTGTGCGGAGGGGCCGCTAGGGGACATTATACTGTGTGGAGGGGCCACTATATGACATTATACTGTGTGGAGGGGCCACTATGGGACATTATACTGTGTGGAGGGGACACTATGGGACATTATACTGTGTGGAGGGGCCGCTATGGGACATGATACTGTGTGGAGGGGCCACTATGGGACATTATACTGTATAGAGGGGCCACTATGGGGCATTATACTGTATGGGGTGCAGTTTGGGACTTTATACTGTCACAGGGATCTTTGGCTTGAATGGGGAGGAGACATATTTTCTGAACAGCCTGGGTGCATAGTACCCTTAACCTGACCCTGCACACATTTATACTGTACATACAGTCACATATATAGAACACATATATACAGTACATACAGTCACATATATAGAACACATATATACAGTACATACAGTCACATATATAGAACACATATATACATACACGCCTACATGTGTCTATCTGCGCCGCAGTCTCCAGTTATTATATTGCTGCTCGGTGCGGTCTCTACCATTACTATCAGCGCAGGACATGTAGAGGACGCTGTGACCGCACTAATGCCTGCAGAGGTGAGGAACCCCCTGGACACCAGGCATGAAACAGTTAAAATTTTCCCTACCCTAGGACACCCGGGTGTTACCAATAAGTACCCGAGACCACCAGGGATGTCACCATTAACTTCTCCTATGGGTGTGCCATTAAGGACACTTCTCCCTTATCTATCCACAGGTCTCCGGGGGTCTGACTGCCGAATGAGGAAATCCAGGGGGTTGGGGGTTGTCCCCCCATACCTCCTCATTGTGAATGCAGCGCCAGTGCGCCTGTGTGACCTGTGCGCCACTCACCACTAAGGGGCTGCCGGCGCTGCCGGAGATTACAGTCCTGACATCCCCATAGCAGTGAATGGAGCGCCGGTCACTGGTGCTGCCTTCTGGGGGACGTTCAGTCCTTTGTTTAGGGGATACATTCCCTTAATGACACAACCCCTTTAACATTGTCACTTCCCTAGACCATCATGTATGTTACTATTAACCACTTCACTCCCTTAGACCATCAGTAATGTCACCAATAACCCCTGCACTGTCCTAGAGCACCAGGGGGGCTGCAGTTATCCCCTTCACTCCATTACTTGGGGGTTCTCGTACTGTGTTTGGGCCAAGCTTTGACATCACCATCTCTAATAATAACAACCCTACAGTCATTTCAAGTATTGGGCTTTATTAGGGGGGTGATGGCTTAGAAACATTGAGGAAAAAACTGCCCAGACCACCAGGGATGTCCCCATTAACTCCTTCATTAGCCCAGACCACCAAGGATATCCCCATTAACTCCTTCATTAGCCCAGACCACCAGGGATGTCCCCATTAACTCCTTCATTAGCCCAGATCACCAGGGATGTCCCCATTAACTCCTTCATTAGCCCAGACCACCAAGGATATCCCCATTAACTCCTTCATTAGCCCAGACCACCAAGGATATCCCCATTAACTCCTTCATTAGCCCAGACCACCAGGGATGTCCCCATTAACTCCTTCATTAGCCCAGACCACCAGGGATGTCCCCATTAACTCCTTCATTAGCCCAGACCACCAAGGATATCCCCATTAACTCCTTCATTAGCCCAGACCACCAAGGATATCCCCATTAACTCCTTCATTAGCCCAGACCACCAGGGATGTCCCCATTAACTCCTTCATTAGCCCAGACCACCAAGGATATCTCCATTAACTCCTTCATTAGCCCAGACCACCAGGGATGTCCCCATTAACTCCTCCATTACCTCGAGCACCAGAGTTTTACCATTAACCCCATCATTACCCTAGACTATCAGGGATGTCAACATTAACTTAATGATGACTTCTCCATTAACTCTTGCATTAACCTAGACCACCCGAATTTCAACATTAACTCATTAAGGCATTTCTCATATACCACCCTACCCCACCAGAGTTGTTACCACTATCCCCTTTAGTATCCTAGACCATGTCTTGTCATACTTTATACTGCCGTCATGTTCATCATATCCTCATATTCTTGAATGTATATCTCAAATAATATGTAAAATCTGCTACAGACCACCAAAAACATTGTTATGAACCCTGAAACACCCTAGACCGCAATGACAATAGGTGATACCCGACACTTGGAAATAGCTGGATTACAGGCGCTCGGCTGCACACATGGTATCAAAGGACCAAATATCTGTCACTAGGTAAGGCCGACCCGCTGCACCCAGCGTCCTGCATGAGGACAGCGCCAAAATACACTGACGGGGCTGCAGTTCACACTGACCTGGTTTTTGCACCAAATGTAATGCAGACTGTTTCTATCATTGCAACTCTTTAAATAAAAAAAATGGTATAAATGACACAGAACATTTTTCTAATTCACTTGACCAGGGAAGTGCAGAGCCCTGCTTCTCCTCCTGCCGCCACTAGATGGCGACCTGATTACAGTTATGTGTGATGTCTATGGACATGAGTAGCTGCTACATAAAGATGTTGCAATTTTTGGGTCCCCCACAACACTTTTAAAAGATTATTAAGAGTCACGAGCCTCTTAATAATTAATGATTACCGGGTGTTACCATTCCTTCTGACAAAGGGGCGTGTCCCTATGCAGTCAGCACTGATTAGACAATGTCAGACTGTGTAGGGACATACCGCCAACTGGTTATACAGATTTGATAATTTAGTCACACATTTCCAGGAGGAATAACAGAGGAGCAGCATAGTGTAGAGTTCTTAGAAAAGATGCTCCAGGATTATTATATTATATTATAATATATTATAGGTAATATTAATATTTAATAAACATACTATGTAGCATATTATAACAGTCCATGCTGAAATTCTCAGACACTGATTAAGTTTTTTATTTGATTTTTATTTCATTTATTTATTTTATCGTGGACCACTTGGTTTAAAAACAAAAAAACAAAACAAAAAAAATCGTCAATTCTCATCAGTTTTTTTAATGGGTTCCCACATCTGTTTTTTTCTGCTTCCAAAAAAGTCAGTGTGAACGTTACCCTGCACGCTATTACTCTACAGTGGCACCTGCTGTCCAGAAGTGGAATTACAATTTATTCAGATGTGATCTCACCAAGTAGAGTACCTATACTGTAGAACTATATACCTAGGAACCCCCCTCCCCCCTATGTAGCCTTCAGTTTGTTGGTCCAGCGGGGCCTCGAATTGAACAGAAATCAGTTTTTATTAAAAAAAAAAAAATTTTTAATTAAATAACAGACTAGGATTTTTAGTTTTTTTTTTTGTTCTGATCTGAATTAAGTTTGGCATCTGGTCTGGGGTCTGATGCCACCCATGGACCTCTCAGGACAATTTCCAGAAATTTATTTTAATTTATTTTTTTTTTGGCTGTTAACTATGTTCCTAAAACTCATGGTAAAGACCAAAAAATATAAAAAAAAAATAATCTGCATAAATGATATGGCACAACTGAGATTTGTCACTAGGGGTGAACTGTATTCAGCTTCTATTCAGGCCCTAAAACTGGGTGCAGACTCCACCTAGTGGTGGCAATAGGGAACTGAGACTGTTATAAATCTATGTATATTATGGACAGATGAGCTGTACCGTATACTGAAGAAATGGTGCAAACATATTAGAAAAATGCTCCAAACATTACATATTGCAGGTTTCTTAAAATAAAAGTTGCTCGCTAGATGCCCTTTAAGTACTCTCCTTTTATGTGTCCCGCATTCTGGAAGCCTCGCATTGCCGCAGCCATCTTCACCGCCTGTCATATCTGTGACATTTTCAGCACACGATAATGATGAGAGCTGATAATGGCCGTCTCTTACCGCGCCGTCATCTGTCACCGAGCTTTCATCTTTGTAAGAGAGACACAGGTAGAGATAATCGCTCCCCCGCTCCAGATGGCGCTGAGCCGTGCGCTATATTGTATTATTTAATGGGTACATCCGGGTGTAATATATGCATGCTCCTGGTTGGTGTTCACACTGGAGATGACTGGGTGCAGAAAATGTATAGTGACACAAAATATGTGAAAAACATACAAATCTGCAGCAAGCAGTGGCGTCAATTCACACAGGTGGAAGAAAGTTTTTGGTTAAATTCATGTCGATGTAGGTCATGAAATCTGCTGCTATAGTGATAGACGTAGAGAATTAGTAACAGGGGAGTCGTCTGCTGTTAATCCCAGATTTATGTAATACTGACTGTTTTCTGTCTGCCAGCAGGTGGCGCCCTGTTAATATCACATAGCATTACATAAGATGTTACTTATAAGGAACATAAACTGCAGTAGAACTCTCTAGAGGGCGCTAATAAATAGGCAGATATTAATGTTTGCATATGTCTTGGCGCCCTCTACTGAGTTCTACTGCATTTTTTGAGTTTATTTGTATTGGCTGATTTAATCTTTACATATTAATCTATGGAGAGGGGAGGGGGAGGAGGAGGCTAAAGGAAAAGGCACACCGATAACGGCAGCTGCCAAACTCTGCTACTCTGTGAGTGAGCGAGCTATTTCAAAACTAATGTGTCTTACATAGTGATCTAGTAAGTACAGTTAAATAAGGACATAGGTCCATCAAGTTAATCCAAGAAATGTGGCAATAAATCATTAAACTGCCTCTTCCTCCCTCCTTCCCTCTCCATAGACTTCTGTATGTGAGTTTGATATGGAGACAGATCCGTTGTAAACAAACAGTCTGAGTGTAGATAAGGAAAAGTAGAAAAGCCTAATAAGTGGGGAAAGAAGCATTTTTTTTCTTCAATAAGATATATGAGAGTTTCTTATATTCTCTCATACTATAGATTTATGAAGAGTTCTTTTATAAGTGGAGATACGTTTATTTTCTGTACCCCTTGTTGAACTACCTTATAGTGAGCTATACTGAAGTGGATTCTTGGGGGCTCGTCCGGGACTAGAATTTTCTCTATTTGATTATTACTGGGCACTCACCTCTAGGTAGCTCCAAGTCCAAGAGGGGTTAAATGCCAAGAAAATATGATACACTTAACACATATAGCACTCTCCTTGATCAGAGTGGTTCCTACAGATACTTATTTTTGAACTATATACACTGGATGTATTGCACTATATACAAAGCAAATAACACAGAGTGAAGGGAAACTGCAGCAGTAAACCTAGGAATGAAAGATAAGTATAGGAGTATTAGAGGGGGGTTAGCATGCTATCAGGGGATTATCTTTGGGGGCACACAGGTTGCAGTTTTAATGGGCCCTAAAGACTAAGTGGGCCCAGAAAGAGCCTCTGTTTCATATTAGGAGATCTGTACTAATAATGGTAGGGGGAGGACTTGTTACAGAATGATGTCCAAGAGGTTCAGGTTACACATTTGAATGCTTTGTCTACTATTTGGAGCACTGTAGTGGGGGAGGGCTTCTGCAGCAGTCAGTAGCCTTGCAGTCAGTCTTATCTGAGGTTTGTGTAAATGGATTGTTATCAGTCAGGACATAGGAAGTGTCTCACAGTTTTGGTTGCGGTATAAAACAAGGTAGTAGTGGAGGATAAAAGGGACTCAAACACTGGGGATCCAAACTACAGGGACTCCAAGCTGATCAGTACGGTCTTTCAGAGACTTTGTGCAAATTATTTCCAATTTATGGAAAAAAACCATTGACTGGACGAGTTTGCAGAACCAGGTTATTTCAATTTATAAACAACAAGGTCCATCTTTCTACCTTTGTCTTCGCACTGATGACAATCGAAACTTAACTCCAGCCATGGCTATACATGAGGACATTGTCTGTCATCTACATTGACCACATTGATCTTTTCACTGCAGAAAATGAATGGAAGAAAAGTGAACTGGTCATCATCAGCTCTACATCCAGGACCGATCATAGTGCTCACCTTGGGATAACCTTTGGCAATGTTCAATCTCATGAAACAAAGAGTCGATGCTTGTAGTAAGAATTGTCGTCTCCATAGACGAAACACAATCCGTAGCCAAAATCTAAAAGATGAGCAAAACCTGCCGTAGCGTATTGCTCATTAGCCAAAAAAAAACCCTTATGACTACCTAATTTGGTGAAGAATTTGCTCAAAAGTTTAACTCTTTGACCCAACAGGCTAACAAGGTGTTGTATGGTAAGCTGTAGGGTGTACAGTCTACGAAAGAAAACAAACACAGTTTACGATTAGCACCGTTTCTCTGGAGAGGCACCAAATAGGATCCGACCCCACGGCAGGTGCCCTGAAGATGTGTACTGGGGCGGTGCAAGAAGACCAAGGCTTCGAAGAAGCGTCACCGTGATGTGAAACGTTCCCTAGGCTGGATCTTTGTGTCTGATGTTCGTCTCTCTTCTGAATCTAAAGAACTAAAGATGGATTTTTAGGTGGAATGGTGGTTTTTACTTTCTGAAGAGTCTCCAAAATGTGTAGGTCAACATTGAGGTTACATCTTGTTCCAGAGACATGGATCCTGTAAACTACACATTGTTTGGTCCTGGATAGACTGGGCTACTAAGGAAACTCCCCGGACATCACCCTTATCCACACACCTAGGTATGGACTTTAATGGTCAGTCACGGCTCCCAAAATACAGGTGTGCTCAAGGAATGAAGGAACTCAGATAATGGTTGTCACCAGGAAAGTAAACTGGCTAAGCTGGAGGATAAGAAAAAAGTCCTGATTAGAAGATGGGTCAAGGTCTAAACCAGGAGAAGGACAAAAAGTACCAGGCAACAAATACAAGGAGCAAGTGGGAATCCTGAAATTAAGCCAAGATGAGGGTCAGGGTCAAAGCTGGGGCAAGAAAGTAATGGAAGTAGAGTGTGTTATTCTGCATGTGAGGTGGTGACTCTTAAGACTCCTTTAAATAAGCTTCCAGGACCAATGTCATCAAGGAGTTGAGGATTCCCACCATAGTTTGCAGTGGAGAAGACGAGAAGCACAGCTGGGACTAGCAGGACTGCAACTAGTCCCAAAACAGGAAGATATAAGTCTTAAGTCACTTATGCTGCTGGTGACTGGAAGGGTTGGGACCAAAAAGTGAGTAGCCATTGACATTACCTTCTCCCGAAAGGTTATCCTGATCATCTTCATCATTGGTCAACAAAGACAACAGATTCTGGATGTAAGAAACCAGAAGGTGGACCCATGGAGTCAAAACCTAAGGAACTACCCATAGCCTGCTCACAGAGGTATAGACCTTCTTAGAGGAACTCCCCAGGTAGTTGTACCCTTAATAGTGTTCAATAGAAACAGCTGACAGGAAAACAGAAGCAGAGCTGAGAATCATCGAGGATGAAGGAGGAAATGGGAGCAAGTGGAGACCATTTAGACATGGGTAGACAGACACAGATCGCAAGGGGCAGTAGATAGCAACACGTGGACAAGACTGGTTTGGTCCATAACTAGTAAACTAGTGACTGATTATTAAAGGGACTGCTGTGACTAATGGGAAGTGGCGGCAGCATTATATCTACTATGACTGCTGTGACAACAGAAGTACAGAGGGGCATTAGCACTACTGGGAAACTAGAGAGTGATGTGACTACTAAGGAGGTAACTACTGTAAAATGAGGGACTGCTGTGATTACTAGGGGAGTAGTGGTGACTGCTGCGACAACTAGGGATTTTGGAGGATGTTGGTGTTGGGGTGAACACTGAGACAGTAGAAGGACTGCTGTGACTATTGGAGACAGTATGGCAGTGGTGACTGCTGTGACTACTGGGGAAGTGAAGAACCTGCAATGACTTGTGGGGATATTTTTGAGCTAAGATTTTCCTAAGTTTGCTCTTTTACAAAGTATCCTTGTTCTTTAATGAAAAATTTAAATAAAAATTCTCATCTGCTGAAGGAACAAAGTCTGTCCCCGATTTCACTTCCGAAACAAAAGAAAAGTCGTAAAAGTTAATTTACAGAGTAAGAGGAGACTGCGGGATTTATTACGGCTCAGCTGCTCCTTGGCTTATTTTTCTTCAGATTGTAAAACAAAGGAACTGCATTAAAATAACATTTCATTTTAGATTTTTTGTCTTTTTTTTATGTTTTTTTTTCCTACCTTTACTTACAGCCGCAGAAAGCTATTTACGAGGATCTGCACCACGCGGGGCACATTGCTCGGATTCCAGGCATTTGTTTCCATCCGAGACTGGATTTATTAGGGTGGAAAGTGATTCATTGAAGCGACTTTTACTAATTTTTATTGCAGTGTGAAATTTATTAGCAGCAGAATAAGGTCATTTCATCTGTTCGAAGTCTTAATAAAGATTTTAATTGGGGTGTCGCTTCCTAACAATGCACGAGCGCTACATTGTAATTTACAGAGAACTCTCCGTATTTTCTATAAGAGGCGATAATGTTCTTTCTTTGGGAAATAAAAGTCTCGTAAAATAATAATCACGTCTGGAAAGTTACAAAATAACATCAGTAAATAAATAAACTTTTCCCAGGGTGCAATGGAAAATTGTAGAGTCAATAGAGTGAGATCTCACCTGCTATGGGGCCCAGCACAAGGAGGGCCCAAACCCAGCCTCAGAGGTGAGGAAGACTTATGCTAGGTTCACATTAGCGTTCATGTCTCCGTCCTTCGGGTCCTCATGGGGACCCAAAACACATAAAGTAAGGACCTGGAGATATGCCAAGGCCACTGCTGGGTCTCAGAGGTGCTTCCAGCATGGTAAGTCTTGGCATGTAACCACCAACCCAAGAACAGTGGGTGTTTGACTTGGCTCCCCTGCTGGTCAGTTGTGTGAAGAAGCCTTTGCCTCTAGCGTGAGTGCTGCAGCCTCTTTAATGTTTACCTTCATCATACTACCTGCAACTGGGCTGGTGCAGTGTTGAGGGGGCCTGCTGGGAACCTGATGGATGTGGAACTCCTAGTTGTTGTCAGCCTTCCTGAGCCTGATGGAGGTTGGAGTGCCCATGATGGTCGTGCAGGAATAGGACTTAGGAGACAAAAGGTTTGTAGAAACAAGGTTACTCACAGTCTTTACTGCAGGTAGAACCAGGTTAAACAGAATCCAGTTTCTGGTACAATACTTTAGGCTGGGGCTGAGCTAGTAAAATACACCCATTTACAGTTTGCGTCTCCCTTGCTGGGGCAGTCTTCACTTTAGATAGTGTGTAATACTCTCCCTATAGGTTTTCATTGTGATGTGATGTAGATCAGCAGAGATGTCCGGTCTGTTCTGAGGTGCGGGCAAGGTCATAGACCATGTAACACTTATCCTCAGATTATTCTCTGGCACACTCTTCTCGTGACTACACACTGAGCAGAGATTATTCCCATCTCCTGACAGCTGGATGGTCTACGTGGATTTGGTTCCAGGATAGCTTGGGCTCAGACTCTCCTGACACTCCACACTTCTTCTTTTTTAGAGGACAGGGATTAGACTCATGGTCTTCTCCTCCTTTCAGAATTCTCTAGGTGGGTCATACCAACTCTCAGCTCTCAACCACAGTGGATCAGCCCATTAAAGGGATAATTACATAATTATATATATGCAGTTTAATGCTCTTTTCCATAGTTAACTTTTTCTCTTGTAGGAGTACTCAGCATATAACTCAATCAATCCCTCACCAAGGCCCTCACTTATATATTAACACCCTTTATTTTCATAGCCATGTCCATATATACAGCCTTAACTGGATAGCTCCATCTATGCTGCTAGATCCGCCTCTGCTCCACTATGACAGACAACAATGATTAAGTAATTGTATTATTTATAATATTAAAGATTTTGTTTAATTTGTTCCTCACAAATCACATCACATCAATGCTCGAAATACCCGACTTATACCGCAGGGCTCTAATGTACTGTCAGCAGGAATAGTCAGAACTTGTACACAGTAATGGACATGTAAATTGTGATGTGTATGTAATGTTATGTAATAAACGATGCCCAGGTTATACCAGCTGTACATATATAATTATATACAGGAGATACCCAGGTTATACCATCTGTACATATATAATTATATACAGGAGATACCCAGGTTATACCAGCATGGTCCATATCAGTATATACAAGAAGAGGTATAACTTATACCAGCTGTACATATATAATTATATACAGGAGATACCCAGGTTATACCAGCTGTACAATATATTATTATATACAGGAGATCCCCAGGTTATACCAGCTGTACATATATAATTATATACAGGACATACCCAGGTTATATCAGCATGGTCCATATCAGTATATACAAGAAGAGGTATAACTTATACCAGCTGTACATATATAATTATATACAGGAGATACCCAGGTTATACCAGCTGTACATATATAATTATATACAGGAGATACCCAGGTTATACCAGCATGGTCCATATCAGTATATACAAGAAGAGGTATAACTTATACCAGCTGTACATATATAATTATATACAGGAGATACCCAGGTTATACCAGCTGTACATATATAATTATATACAGGAGATACCCAGGTTATACCGGCTGTACATATATAATTATATACAGGAGATACCCAGGTTATACCAGCTGTACATATATAATTATATACAGGAGATACCCAGGTTATACCAGTTGTACATATATAATTATATACAGGAGATATCCAGGTTATACTGGCATGGTCCATATCACTATATACAAGAAGATGTATAACTTATACCAGCTGTACATATATAATTATATACAGGAGATACCCAGGTTATACCAGCTGTACATATATAATTATATATCATATAGGAGATACCCAGGTTATACCAGCTGTACATATATAATTATATACAGGAGATACCCAGGTTATACCAGCTGTACATATATAATTATATACAGGAGATACCCAGGTTACCAGCTGTACATATATAATTATATACAGGAGATACCCAGGTTATACTAGCTGTACATATATAATTATATACAGGAGATACCCAGGTTATACCAGCTGTACATATATAATTATATACAGGAGATACCCAGGTTATACCAGCTGTACATATATAATTATATACAGGAGATACCCAGGTTATACCGGCTGTACATATATAATTATATACAGGAGATACCCAGGTTATACCAGCTGTACATATATAATTATATACAGAAGATACCCAGGTTATACCGGCATGGTCCATATCACTATATACAAGAAGATGTATAACTTATACCAGCTTTACATATATAATTATATACAAGAGATACCCAGGTTATACCGGCATGGTCCATATCACTATATACAAGAAGATGTATAACTTATACCAGCTGTACATATATAATTATATACAGGAGATACCCAGGTTATACCAGCTGTACATATATAATTATATACAGGAGATACCCAGGTTATACCAGCTGTACATATATAATTATATACAGGAGATACCCAGGTTATACCAGCTGTACATATATAATTATATACAGGAGATACCCAGGTTATACCAGCTGTACATATATAATTATATACAGGAGATACCCAGGTTATACCGGCTGTACATATATAATTATATACAGGAGATACCCAGGTTATACCAGCTGTACATATATAATTATATACAGAAGATACCCAGGTTATACCGGCATGGTCCATATCACTATATACAAGAAGATGTATAACTTATACCAGCTGTACATATATAATTATATACAGGAGATACCCAGGTTATACCGGCTGTACATATATAATTATATACAGGAGATACCCAGGTTATACCGGCTGTACATATATAATTATATACAGGAGATACCCAGGTTATACCGGCTGTACATATATAATTATATACAGGAGATACCCAGGTTATACCGGCTGTACATATATAATTATATACAGGAGATACCCAGGTTATACCGGCTGTACATATATAATTATATACAGGAGATACCCAGGTTATACCGGCTGTACATATATAATTATATGCAGGAGATACCCAGGTTATACCGGCTGTACATATATAATTATATACAGGAGATACCCAGATTATACCGGCTGTACATATATAATTATATACAGGAGATACCCAGGTTATACCAGCTGTACATATATAATTATATACAGGAGATATCCAGGTTATACCAGCTGTACATATATAATTATATACAGGAGATACCCAGGTTATACCAGCTGTACATATATAATTATATACAGGAGATACCCAGGTTATACCTGCTGTACATATATAATTATATACAGGAGATACCCAGGTTATACCGGCTGTACATATAGAAATATATACAGGAGATACCCAGGTTATACCAGCATGGTCCATATCACTATATACAAGAAGATGTGTAACTTATACCTGCTGTACATATATAATTATATACAGGAGATACCCAGGTTATACCGGCTGTACATATAGAATTATATACAGGAGATACCCAGGTTATACCAGCTGTACATATATAATTATATACAGGAGATACCCAGGTTATACCAGCTGTACATATATAATTATATAGAGGAGATACCCAGGTTATACCAGCTGTACATATATAATTATATACAGGAGATACCCAGGTTATACCGGCTGTACATATATAATTATATACAAGAGATACTCAGGTTATACCGGCTGTACATATATAATTATATACAGGAGATACCCAGGTTATACCAGCTGTACATATATAATTATATACAGGAGATACCCAGGTTATACCAGCTGTACATATATAATTATATACAGAAGATACCCAGGTTATACCAGCTGTACATATATAATTATATACAGGAGATACCCAGGTTATACCAGCTGTACATATATAATTATATACAGGAGATGCCCAGGTTATACCGGCATGGTCCATATCACTATATACAAGAAGATGTATAACTTATACCAGCTGTACATATATAATTATATACAGGAGATACCCAGGTTATACTAGCTGTACATATATAATTATATACAGGAGATACCCAGGTTATACCAGCTGTACATATATAATTATATACAGGAGATATCCAGGTTATACTGGCATGGTCCATATCACTATATACAAGAAGATGTATAACTTATACCGGCTGTAGATATATAATTATATACAGGAGATACCCAGGTTATACCAGCTGTACATATATAATTATATACAGAAGATACCCAGGTTATACCGGCATGGTCCATATCACTATATACAAGAAGATGTATAACTTATACCAGCTTTACATATATAATTATATACAAGAGATACCCAGGTTATACCGGCATGGTCCATATCACTATATACAAGAAGATGTATAACTTATACCAGCTGTACATATATAATTATATACAGGAGATACCCAGGTTATACCAGCTGTACATATATAATTATATACAGGAGATACCCAGGTTATACCAGCTGTACATATATAATTATATACAGGAGATACCCAGGTTATACCAGCTGTACATATATAATTATATACAGGAGATACCCAGGTTATACCAGCTGTACATATATAATTATATACAGGAGATACCCAGGTTATACCGGCTGTACATATATAATTATATACAGGAGATACCCAGGTTATACCAGCTGTACATATATAATTATATACAGAAGATACCCAGGTTATACCGGCATGGTCCATATCACTATATACAAGAAGATGTATAACTTATACCAGCTGTACATATATAATTATATACAGGAGATACCCAGGTTATACCGGCTGTACATATATAATTATATACAGGAGATACCCAGGTTATACCGGCTGTACATATATAATTATATACAGGAGATACCCAGGTTATACCGGCTGTACATATATAATTATATACAGGAGATACCCAGGTTATACCGGCTGTACATATATAATTATATACAGGAGATACCCAGGTTATACCGGCTGTACATATATAATTATATACAGGAGATACCCAGGTTATACCGGCTGTACATATATAATTATATGCAGGAGATACCCAGGTTATACCGGCTGTACATATATAATTATATACAGGAGATACCCAGATTATACCGGCTGTACATATATAATTATATACAGGAGATACCCAGGTTATACCAGCTGTACATATATAATTATATACAGGAGATATCCAGGTTATACCAGCTGTACATATATAATTATATACAGGAGATACCCAGGTTATACCAGCTGTACATATATAATTATATACAGGAGATACCCAGGTTATACCTGCTGTACATATATAATTATATACAGGAGATACCCAGGTTATACCGGCTGTACATATAGAAATATATACAGGAGATACCCAGGTTATACCAGCATGGTCCATATCACTATATACAAGAAGATGTGTAACTTATACCTGCTGTACATATATAATTATATACAGGAGATACCCAGGTTATACCGGCTGTACATATAGAATTATATACAGGAGATACCCAGGTTATACCAGCTGTACATATATAATTATATACAGGAGATACCCAGGTTATACCAGCTGTACATATATAATTATATACAGGAGATACCCAGGTTATACCGGCTGTACATATATAATTATATACAGGAGATACCCAGGTTATTCCAGCTGTACATATATAATTATATACAGGAGATACCCAGGTTATACCAGCTGTAGATATATAATTATATACAGGAGATGCCCAGGTTATACCAGCTGTAGATATATATATATATATACTCAGTATACCTAAGTCTGTGATATTTGGTTAGTGTGAGTGTTTCCTATGTTATGACTGCCCTGTGACCCGCACACGCTATATTATCACCCGCTCTTTCCTTTCTTCTTGGCGCCGCCAACTTTTATTTGTATTTTCTTCACATCTTTTTGCACCTTTCGAGTGGCAGAGAGAGAAGGAAGAGAAGGAAGATGTGAACTTGCAGTAAACGTGTTGGCCCTAATTAATTTCCCGGCAGACGGATCCCTCATTAACATGCAGAGGCGCTGGTGAGGTTCAGCTTGTTAATGGGTTCACAAAACGGGGAATGATAATGAGGGGCAGCATGACTGCACACCTCACTACCGCGCCGTGTCCTCAGATGCTGCAGACCCGGGGTCATGGCTGACTCCGCTCACTTCTATTTACTCTCTGCAAAACACATATTTGTATCTCTCTCTTACTACATAATCCAGGGAGTCATCAGAGCCGGGCCGGCGTCATAGATAAAGATAACCGGCAGCAGTGGAGAGATAGAAATGATTGCCAAAGTGCACTGAACCTCGAATGGGGCATTCCGGGGCTAAAAAACAAAACAAAAAAAAAAACATGACTGATTTCCTGAAAAAAAAGCACCCCCCCCCTGTCTATGGGTTGTGTCTGGTATCGCAGCTCACCTCCATTCACTTCACAAAGCTTGGAATAATTTTTTTTTTGCAATGGGAACACAAAAGATAACTCAAAAGGTAGGCCAGATAGGGAAAAGGGGGTTGGTTTGATATAGAGATGGGCGAAGCTCACAGGATAGTCACAAGCTTTTCCCAATAGTTTAGTTTTGGAGCAATGAGTAATGACAATTACAGGATTTGAAGAAATATTTGTGGCCCTCTCTCAGCGTGGCCGGCCTGTGAGCTGAAGATACTAGAATATCTCCTGAAGAGGAAAGGATTCTATGACCATGAGAACAAGACTTAGGAGTTAGAAAATACCTGGATGATCCTGCCGGTTATCCCTGTATGGGAGCAAATGCTGCATCAACATTGTATTGTATGGGAGCTAATTCCATTTTGCCAAATATCCTGTTGTCACCATTCCATGTGAGTACGGAGAGACCTCGTTCCTACACATGAGCCTGCACGGCCAGGGCTGGTTATCTGTTTGCAGATCTTACACCTTGTCATCAATTTGTGATTTAATAATGTGCAAAAAAATTCCCCTACAGGAGATGACCGCACGTAGCTGCTGCCGCCAGAACCAGAAACATGTCTACCAGCGCCACTACCTCCCGAGCCTGCCTTAGATCTACCCCAGGCAGGTCTTTTGGATGTTGGGGCTGCACATCAGGTGGAATTCTTACTATTGCAGCTGCCACCACCCTCTTCCTGTGATGTCACTCTAAATCGGTTGCCAGGTTATATCTTTAATAGAATCATCATCAGATTCAGTGATGTCATCACCTTCATCACTTTTTTGTGACTCATGATAATAGGATTCCTCTATGACCTCAGATTTCCCCCTAGTGCCCCTACCAGCACTACCATCAGTACCGCACCCCCTGCAACTATATCCTCCACCAACACCAATGACTTTTTCCAGTGCACATTGCCCAATTATAATAGTGATTGGTAACAATTCTTACACTTGGTGTAAATCTTTATGTGTTTTTTTGTTATTTTTTTCGTTTTCAAAAAAATTTAAAGAGAATTATTAAAGCACTAACAGTGCGACCTGGTCAGTGAGTCTTCGACTAGAACGCCGTCAGTTGGCTTGTTTTGTTGCAGTTATAATGGCTTCAGTTTGTATATCGGGTAACCAGAACAAACCCTTTAACAAATGGAGATTTTTCAGGGTAACACAAGTGGAATCAGTGTTTTACCATTCTAATGACAATTTGTATGTATTTAACGAATAAAATTTTGTCAGTAAAAACAATATAAGACTGGGTTCACACTTGCGCCGGTCTCCGTTTGGGGATTCTGTTCCCATTCTGTTTTAAAAATACAGAGAGAAAAGTCCTCCAAGCAGAACTTTTCTCTCCGCATTTTCTGCCCTTTTCGGGCGGAAACTGGGCGGAAACTTGGCGAACCAGGTGTGATGAACCGACCCTCAGTTTTATATCTTTCTTGGAAGTGTGTTTTTACTTGCTCATGTCAGTCCTCCCCCTACTTGTTGGAATGTTGTGCTTAAGTTGGGTTTACACCGCTGGACGATACGCTTCACTGGTTTTTATCCCTGGCCAGATGGCGATGGGGGATAGTAGTCCAGTGACCTTAACTTCACCCATCCCTCCCAGCACCTAGGAAGGTACCCATCTCTCCGAGGATTCTGCAAAGGAGGAAGAAGGAGGGCTGGCTGGGGGAGGTGAAGGGTGGGGCTGAAGAGGGTCTCACACGGAGGTGGGGTGAGGTCTTTTGTCTTTGTGTGGAGCCTGAAAGGAAAACAGCTAAGAGCAAGCTGTGCTCAGGTATTACTCTATACTTTATTCCCATTTTTGTTTTATGTGCTGTGTCATCGCCCTTTTGCTCGTATGTTTATGCTTGATCATATTAATATTGTATATTTCTGTATATGCTATTAATTAGTACTGACCCACTTGGGTTATTAAATATATAAAATTTATACAGCTCGTTTCATTCTATCCTATGAATCCGGTCCGCTCACGAGTTGTGAGTGGAAGGTTAAGAAGGGTGATCGCAGGTAGGCCAAGAGGTTTGGCAAGGCGATATTCTTCACAGTGGTGGCAGCGTAGTGGGATCTTAGGATAACAATGTGTGGGTGTGGTATCACTCAGACACTGAGGATTGTGGCAATCCTATGGCACGAGCTCGGTATGAGATCAAGCTTAAAATACGGTGAAAGTTTGGTACAGTACTGTTCCCTCCCTTCTTCTTTTTTCTGTCCTATCTTTTATTTGGCAACGACTTCTAGTGAATGCCTTGGTCTCTGAGAAGTGGAGCCAGGGGACGTCGGCAACTGACTTATACAAACGCTGAGCAGATGGCTGATATGGAAGGTGCTGCAGCTGGGCAGGACGAAGAGCAAAGTCCTGAGAGGCTGGCACAAGAAACCATCACGGTTCAGCAGGTGCCCGGACCCCAGAGGTAACTTTGCCTGGAGGGACCAGTAGCCCCAGTTCTGTGGGGGTAACGGACTTATACTTGCAAATGGCCTTACAGCAGATAGACGCCGGTGACTCTGACACCCGTCTGCAGGTGATTCTCCAGTACCAAGCAAGAAGGGTGATCGCAGGTAGGCCAAGAGGCTTGGCAAGGCGATATTCTTCACACCAGGTAACCACTTTTTTAAGCAGATTAGATTTATCTGCCTGTAACTGATTAAATCTGACTAAACTTTGTTCTACTTCTCCTACTCCTAAGATTTATTACAAGTTTACTGCAGTCCATTCTGTGTCTTACTGAAGAAAATGGAGCAATTGCTTTGGATCATGCAGCGATGAATAACATATCCATTCCCTACTTCCACCATCACTGATATGCTTCGTGTTTCTGCCCACAGCACCTAATATAGTGTATGTGACATCAGCACTGTAAGGTGTCCACCTACCACTGTCTATTGGCTGAGAGGCCATCAGATGATGTCATCTTTCCTTCACACTTAGGCATGACATGAAGCTCCTGGGCCTCAATGTAAAACCTATTCCTGAACCTCCGATCTCTTTATCTATAATACTGGTGTCCTCATATTGGGAAGAGACACGTTATAAGCGGGGTGCGGGCTAAAAACCTCTCCTCTGCCCCCTCTCCAGTAATGCCCCTCTGCACTTTTTTTAATGATTTTTTTTAATCCTGATAGAAATGTAACTGAGGATTTTGCTGTTATTCGAGCCAGTGAAAACATTTATTCTTAATTTGCTAAAACTCAATTCTAATTATTCTGCCTGGGAAAATCTGCGAGAATCGAACGCCCTGTTGTATTATCTAATTAAAATGGTGAAAGGAGACGATGGGAGTAATATTAATAGATGACTGCAGCGTTTAGTGCCTTATTGAAGCAAGTGCTGCGCTCTCTGTAATCTTCATTTTCTGTGATTTATGGATCTTAATTAGTTAATTTAGATCAACATGTTTATAACGCATCAAATATCAACCTCATGTGCACTGAGAAGTCTTTTTTGCACAGATTTTTGACCTATTTTATGCTCCTGACCTCATCTTCTGTAGCTATCACAGCCATGTAGAGCCGCTATGGCGCCATCATTCAGTCACAGAGTCACTCGGGCTCCAGAGAAATGCACAGACCCTGCTGACTCCGCCCTTCTTCTTTGCTCCAATCATAGTTCCAGAAAATAAGCCCCACCTTCTGAATGATAGAGGGGGATTGGTGGGTTGGATTGATCCATTAGACTGCCAGGTGTCTTGGTCATTTAACAAATATTGTGATGTAATCGGTCATGACATCACAAGGGGGGAGGGGTCTCCTTTGCTATCAACTATGGCAGTAGTTTTAAGGGACAACCGTAGGCCAAAAATATCTCCCCCAAGGTGTCCTCTGTGTATCTCTACTGAAGAATACTCCATGAATGGGAATTATACAGACACTGCAAAGCATTTTAATAAAATTTACATCCTAAAAGGTGCCCGGGCCAGAAACAAAAAAATCAAATAAAGTTTAATAAAATATTAAAAATAAAAAAAAAAAAAAAAAAATCATGTCTATGATAAACGTGAGATACAAGAACATACATTATATGCTAGCTTGTAGGGATAAAAAATTGTAAAGAAATACAAAAAGCGAAGGACCAGACACATTTTTGGGTTTTTTTTGTATGTGCGGTTTTGAGGGCTGTAACATTTTTATCATTTGCATTATTCAACTAATTTCTGCGTCTTTTTTGGTGACACATAGGGCTTTATTTTTATGATGTTTTTATTTTTGTAAGTTTTTTAAATTTTTTTATATATGGGAAAAGATAAACAAAAGAGGAGGGAAAACGGGTCTGTTTTTCACTTTTCATTTTTTTTATTTAATAACACAAATTGCTACTAAAAAACTTTTTAAAATAGTTTTTATTCTCCGTTACGGTAATTTTTATTTTGTATGGTGTCGTCAGGGGAGGTGCTAGAACCTGTAATAAGGGCGTGTTATTGGCGTATTATTTTCTTCATTTTTTTATTATTTTATTAATTTTTTTTTTTTTTTTTTACTTTTCTATTCATTTTATTTATTTTTTTACATTGTGTCCCCATAAGGTCATTATAGACCTTTGGGGACATCTGATCCTTTTTTTTTTTTTGGTGGGGGGGCTGATTTTCCCTGTAACTGGGGCTGGTACATTTAGCCCCAGTTGCAGGAGGAATGCAACCTCCTGCCCGTTACTATAGAGCTGATCTGGGTCGGTCCTGTAGGACCCAGCAGCTCTAACAGACTCTGATCGCAGCGGATCACGTGATCGCCGGGTCATAGGGCAGCCGCATCATGGCGGTACCCATAGCTCATTGAGCGCTGTATACATAGTGATTGGGAAGGCAGGGACGGTAATAAACCTTCCCTGCCTTCTCTCTGGGAGCTCTGGCTGAAGTTACAGCTGGCTCCCCATTTCAGCAGCTGCACGATTTTGGGCAGCTGCTGAAAACTGCATGGACGTACCGGTACATACTTGCAGAACAAGGAAGCCACTATCCGGACGTAAAAACCCAATGGGCAGTCCGGAAGTGGTTAAGGCGAGGTTCACCTCTGCGCCGGCTGCCCGTTGTGGTTCATTAGAAGACTAGAAGAATGGAAAAATGGGACGCAAAAATATCCCGAGTTAATTTTAAATGAAAGCGGTAGATGAAGAAGTCGGGCTTGCAGGACTTTTTCAGCCGGCGATTTCTGACGGCTCTGAGTCAGGCAAATACCAGGTGCAGATGTGAACACAGTGAAATAACAAAAAAAACAAAAACAAACAAAAAAAGTTATGATAAACTGCCCTGTACAGTGCATTAGCCTGGTATTATAGTACATATATATACTGCCATACAGGGCCCTGTGAGGCGCCATACTCTTCCCTATCAGCAAAGCAATCTTGTTGTGGAGATGATATTTAGTCATTGTACGTTGGCATTATTTGATCACCATATAGTCATATTATTTCAGCATTATATGACGGCATTATTTGATGACTGTATAGTACTATTATTTCAGCACGTTTTGGTGGTACTTTCTTTGTACATGGCATTATACGGTATACAGTGGTCTATTACTTTTTGCTGTATATGATTGTAGCATTCCTGTATAGCATTGCTGTTGCACATAAGTTCTGTTAAGTGTCAGTTTATGGCCATCGCACTAGATGGCGCTAATAATCAGGCACTGTATGGGATGATTATATGATCATTATATAACAGTACATTATGTGGGAGAGGTAAAGGTCACTCTTTAGGTCGGTGGCCCTGATCTAAAAAATACAAAAGCAAAACCACAATGAGTGTGTCTCTGCGTACACCACATGTTATTCACCGGACTGACATATTGTGCATTTGTGTAGGACAATGGCCGCGTTCGGTATTTTTAGAATCCGCCTCTCTGGGCTGTGTGGGCAGAATTCTTGTCGCTTAGACGTCCTGCCAGACGGTCAAGTAGTATTTTACCTAATTCGAGCAAGCAGGATATAAGAGCGGCCACTTTCATGGATACAGGTAGCTTACAAAACAGCACTTAGTAGAGGATCGGACCCGCCTCGCGCCCACAACCACTAGGTATTTTTGTATCGATCGCCTGTGAGAGTCCCAACAATACCGAGAATGTTCTTAGGCTATTTATTTTCCGTTTTTATTGGAATTTCCACTTTCACCTTGAAGAATAAATCTGCCATCCGCTTTTAGTCCGAGACTTTTTTTGGCGTCCAAACTTATATGGATTTCGATCGCATAACGTCACGCAAGCAGTAGACACAGTGGCAAATCCTACGACCAGACAGTAAGTCAGCCTGAAGAGGAAAGAAACTTTTTGAAACTTATAAGTAATACTGGTAGCGGTGGTGCTGCCAAATTCCTACAAGAACATGCAGATGTGAGACCATAGAACGATAAGGTGCGCTAATGACAAACTCAGCTCTGCTGCATCTGCGCCATAAGACTAAATGCACAGTCTGCCCCGTCTTTAGGGAACGCGCGCCGGTAACGTGTTTATTTTGCTGGAGTCTGCTCTTATACAAATGATTTATTCCGCTTTTACGATTGAAATGCAGCTGTGATCGGATCTGAATAATTCAGCAATTTTATTTTATTTCAATATTTGCCAACAGCCCAAAAAAAAAGACGAAAACTGTGCCAGTAGAAGATGTATAAAACCAGAAATGAAGGCAATTTGTGGCAAGAAAAAAAATGCAAAGCGGCAAAATGTAAATAAACAGACCTCATATACTTTAGGCATATCCCGGGTGACAGGCGGCGCCGGGGACGGAGATACATTACTGTATCCAAGCAAATATCTGTAGTATTTTATTTCTAGTAAGTATCTACAGATGCAAGTGTAAACACGGCTCAATCCAACAGAATTACAATGATGAATAGGAGCGGAAGACGAGAGCGCAAGGTGATAGTGGAGGACAACAACACCCATCGGAGGCTGGAGGAGCTTAAAGGAACACTACACCCAGCAACGAGTGAGCAGGGAAATACACAGAAAGACCTACCAAAGTAATTTTTGCAAACCCTTAAAAGTTTAAGAATATGAACAGATTGGGCTGGGATTAGTAATGCCTGGCCCCAGTGCACACACATCAGTTTCCTCCCATCCAAGGAGGCTCCTATTCTCTTACTAATCCTATGTTTATATCCATTAGGGCACCCTAACACATTTTGGGGGCCTCAGATGCAGCTCTTGACTCTTCCAAAGCACACAAAGGCATAACTTGAGGCTCATGTCCCACAACACAAATTGTCACTGATACCTGACTACGACTACAACCTTTTTAGCACATTACATTTGTATAGTCCATTATTGACTTTCTCTCATAAATTTACTCCCATCCTTATCTCCATCTCTCCACAGTTTCTCATCTTCCCTCTAACTCTACCAATTTCCTTTGATAACCCATTATCCAGAAGATACGATCCTCCTTATACTAATATACAATGTTGTCTGCAATATGGCCATTCATATCCTTCTCTCATCTCCTAACATTAGTAGTTTTCAGCACCAGACTTACTGAACAGTCTAATTGTATGACTAGGGATTCATGTGATCTCTGTATAATTTCTTCTCAGGTGCCCTTGTTCTTGTTTATGGCTGTCTCACTCAACTCTAGACTCAACCTCTATTTCTCCCACAAAAATACACTTGTTCTTGTCTCTCTTTTGGAGTCCTGTGTCTTCACCATGTCTTCTCCAGGTTTTCTCCTTTCCTTTGGATTCCTGTCTCTTCACCAGGTCTTCTCCAGGTTTTCTCCTCGTCTTTGGATTCCTGTCTCTTCACCAGGTCTTCTCCAGGTTTTCTCTTCTCCTTTGGATTCCTGTCTCTTCACCAGGCCTTCTCCAGGTGTTCTCCTCTCCTTTGGATTCCTGTCTGTTCACCAAGTCTTCTCCAGGTTTTCTCCTCTCTTTTGGATTCCTGTCTGTTCACCAGACCTTCTCCAGGTTTTCTCCTCTCCTTTGGATTCCTGTCTCTTCACAAGGTCTTCTCCAGGTTTTCTCCTCTCCTTTGGATTCCTGTCTCTTCACCAGGTCTTCTCCAGGTTTTCTCCTTTCCTTTGGATTCCTGTCTCTTCACCAGGTCTTCTCCAGGTTTTCTCCTGTCCTTTGGATTCCTGTCTCTTCACCAGGTCTTCTCCAGGTTTTCTCCTGTCCTTTGGATTCATGTCTCTTCACAAGGTCTTCTCCAGGTTTTCTCCTCTCCTTTGGATTCCTGTCTCTTCACCAGGCCTTCTCCAGGTTTTCTCCTCTCCTTTGGATTCCTGTCTCTTCACCAGGTCTTCTCCAGGTTTTCTCCTGTCCTTTGGATTCCTGTCTCTTCACCAGGTCTTCTCCAGGTTTTCTCCTGTCCTTTGGATTCCTGTCTCTTCACCAGGTCTTCTCCAGGTTTTCTCCTCTCCTTTGGATTCCTGTCTCTTCACACGGTCTTCTCCAGGTTTTCTCCTCTTCTTTGGATTCCTGTCTCTTCACCAGGTCTTCTCCAGGTTTTCTCCTGTCCTTTGGATTCCTGTCTCTTCACCAGGTCTTCTCCAGGTTTTCTCCTGTCCTTTGGATTCATGTCTCTTCACAAGGTCTTCTCCAGGTTTTCTCCTCTCCTTTGGATTCCTGTCTCTTCACAAGGTCTTCTCCAGGTTTTCTCCTCTCCTTTGGATTCCTGTCTCTTCACCAGGCCTTCTCCAGGTTTTCTCCTCTCCTCTGGATTCCTGTCTCTTCACCAGGCCTTCTCCAGGTTTTCTCCTCTCCTTTGGATTCCTGTCTCTTCACAAGGTCTTCTCCAGGTTTT
Organism: Leptodactylus fallax; assembly: GCA_947044405.1. Taxonomy (NCBI): domain Eukaryota; kingdom Metazoa; phylum Chordata; class Amphibia; order Anura; family Leptodactylidae; genus Leptodactylus; species Leptodactylus fallax. Next base: position 184,529 of record CAMRHE010000531.1, read on the forward strand.
CTCCTCTCCTTTGGATTCCTGTCTCTTCACCAGGCCTTCTCCAGGTTTTCTCCTCTCCTTTGGATTCCTGTCTCTTCACCAGGCCTTCTCCAGGTTTTCTCCTCTCCTTTGGATTCCTGTCTCTTCACCAGGTCTTCACCAGGTTTTCTCCTCTCCTCTGGATTCATCTTCCAAGTCAAGTCTTGAAAACACAACTAAAAACAGCAGAAATATTATAAATTACTGCAATAACTTGTTGCAGATCTGGCCATTTGTGTAGGGAATGAGTTAAAGAATACAATGCATCCCCCTCCCCTACATTGCTGCTCTTACATATAGAAGTCGTATGCTTTACTGCACTGCTGCATTGGGTCCTTTGTCTTCACAGACACTATAACAGGCAGGGAGCGCCGGTTATTACACAAATTCCTTTAATGTTATTTTATTTTTCGTAAATGGAATTTTTTTTTTAACAATAATTTTCTTGTAATTTTGTTTCAGCTGTGATCCGAGCAGAATGAGACGTTTCAAATTAAGAAAAAAAGAATGAAAAATAATTCTCACGCTGTGATCGTCTGGCAGATTGCAGATGTAGAAAACACCATTCTACATTCCCGGGACATAATAACAAAATAATAAAGATACGGTACGATCAGAGGGCTGTGGATATGATTACTGGAGGTGCGCCATTTACTGAAGTTATTACTAAATAAACACAGCCCTGGTAAGACTGTCGGAATCAGCGGGAGAGGGGTTTAAAACACCATCTAAATACAGTACAGAGGGGGCCAAACAATACATATACAGTGTACCCACAACAGCAGAGCACACAGATAAACATCCCGCAGAGATGCCCCAAGGTGAGCACCAGGGGCGTAACTACCGGGGTAGCAGTGGTAGCGACTGCAACAGGGTACGGAACATTACGGGGCCCGGAGCCCTGTGGCAGTCGCTACCGCGAACCCTACAATCACTGCTATCGTTATACTCCGGGGTCTTTTGAGACCCCGGAGTATAACGATCGGGGGCCCAGGGGAGGTGAGCGAACATAAAAAACACTGTAACTCACCTCTCCGCCGCTCCGCAGGCTTCGGACCTGTTTGGTGACGTCCCAGATGTCAGCCGACGTCATTATGCGTCGCGACGCCGGCCTGGATCGCGCGAGATCCGGTCCGACATTGAAGATGGCCGAAGTAGCGCATGGGAGTGCACCGGAGCGAGGAAGAGGTAAGTTGCAGTGTTTTCTATGTTTCTCTCCTCCCCTGGGTCTCCGATCATTATACTCTGGGGTCTGAAAAGACTCCAGAGTATAATAATCGTTCATGGGTGGTCCACTATGGGGCATAATACTGTGTGCAGGGGCCACTATGGGACAAACTACTGTGTGCAAGGGCTACTATGGGCAGGGCCGGTTTTAGACAAAGTGGGGCCCCGGGCAAAATTAAAAGTGGGGCCCCAAATGTTGAAATATTGTACCTACTACATAGTCATATTTTGTTAATTTGATGTGCTGCAGAGCTTACAGGGGTGTTCCTAAGGTCTTTAAGGCCGGGGCCCCCCACGTTGTGAAAACGCAACGTTTTACAGTACCTGCAAAGTGGAGGGGATTCTGACTAATCCCATACACACATTGCAGAAAAAAATCTGCAGAGGAAAAGCTGCATTTTCACAGCATGTCCACTATACCTTCATAAATGCTGGTGTTTTCCATAAAGGTATAATAGGTACAGAAAGTCCACAGAGGAAAACTCTGAGATCACAATGAAAAACGCTGCTGTATACCAGGACTAAATACTCTCACGTCACGCGCTGACCGCTATACCAGGACTAAATACTGTCACGTCACCCGCTGACCGCTATACCAGGACTAAATACTGTCACGTTACCTGCTGACTGCTATACCAGGACTAAATACTCTCACGTCACCCGCTGACCGCTATACCAGGACTAAATACTCTCACGTCACGCGCTGACCGCTATACCAGAACTATATACTGTCACGTCACCCGCTGACTGCTATACCAGGACTAAATACTGTCACGTCACCCGCTGACCGCTATACCAGGACTAAATACTGTCACGTCACCCGCTGACCGCTATACCAGGGCTAAATACTGTCACGTCACTCGCTGACCGCTATACCAGGACTAAATACTGTCACGTCACCCACTGACCACTATACCAGGACTAAATACTGTCACGTCAGTCACTGACCGCTATACCAGGACTAAATACTGTCACGTCACCCACTGACCGCTATACCAGAACTATATACTGTCACGTCACCCGCTGACCGCTATACCAGGACTAAATACTGTCACGTCACCCGCTGACTGCTATACCAGGACTAAATACTGTCACGTCACCCACTGACCGCTATACCAGGACTAAATACTCTCATGTCACGCGCTGACCGCTATACCAGGACTGAATACTCTCACGTCACCCACTGACCGCTATACCAGGACTAAATACTGTCACGTCACCCGCTGACCGCTATACCAGGACTAAATACTGTCACGTCACCCGCTGACTGCTATACCAGGACTAAATACTGTCACGTCACCCACTGACCGCTATACCAGGGCTAAATACTGTCACGTCACCCACTGACCGCTATACCAGGGCTAAATACTGTCACGTCACCCGCTGACCGCTATACCAGGACTAAATACTGTCACGTCACCCGCTGACCGCTATACCAGGACTAAATACTCTCACGTCACCCGCTGACCGCTATACCAGGACTAAATACTCTCACGTCACCCGCTGACCGCTATACCAGGACTAAATACTGTCACGTCACCCACTGACCGCTATACCAGAACTATATACTGTCACGTCACCCGCTGACCGCTATACCAGGACTAAATACTGTAACGTCACCCGCTGACCGCTATACCAGGACTAAATACTGTCACGTCACCCGCTGACCGCTATACCAGGACTAAATACTGTCACGTCACCCGCTGACCGCTATACCAGGACTAAATACTGTCACGTCAGCCGCTGACCGCTATACCAGGACTAAATACTCTCACGTCAGTCACTGACCGCTATACCAGGGCTAAATACTCTCACGTCACCCGCTGACCGCTATATCAGGACTAAATACTGTCACGTCACCCGCTGACCGCTACACCAGGACTAAATACTGTCACGTCACCCGCTGACCGCTATACCAGGACTAAATACTGTCACGTCACTCACTGACCGCTATACCAGGACTAAATACTGTCACGTCACCTGCTATCCGCTATACCAGGACTAAATACTGTCCCGTCACCCGCTGACCGCTATACCAGGACTAAATACTCTCACGTCACCCGCTGACCGCTATACCAGGACTAAATACTGTCACGTCACCCACTGACCGCTATACCAGGACTAAATACTGTCACGTCACCCACTGACCGCTATACCAGGGCTAAATACTCTCACGTCACCCGCTGACCGCTATACCAGGACTAAATACTGTCACGTCACCCGCTGACCGCTATACCAGGACTAAATACTGTCACGTCACCCACTGACCGCTATACCAGGACTAAGTACTGTCACGTCACCCGCTGACTGCTATACCAGGACTAAATACTGTCACGTCAGTCACTGACCGCTATACCAGGACTAAATACTGTCACGTCACCCGCTGACCGCTATACCAGGACTAAATACTGTCACGTCACCCACTGACCGCTATACCAGGACTAAATACTGTCACGTCACCCGCTGACCGCTATACCAGGACTAAATACTCTCACGTCACCCGCTGACCGCTATACCAGGACTAAATACTGTCACGTCACCCACTGACCGCTATACCAGGACTAAATACTGTCACGTCACCCACTGACCGCTATACCAGGACTAAATACTGTCACATCACCCACTGACCGCTATACCAGGACTAAATACTGTCACATCACCCACTGACCGCTATACCAGGACTAAATACTCTCATGTCACCCGCTGACCGCTATACCAGAACTAAATACTCTCATGTCACCCACTGACCGCTATACCAGGACTAAATACTGTCACGTCACCCACTGACCGCTATACCAGAACTATATACTGTCACGTCACCCGCTGACCGCTATACCAGGACTAAATACTGTCACGTCACCTGCTGACCGCTATACCAGGACTAAATACTGTCACGTCACCCGCTGACCGCTATACCAGGACTAAATACTGTCACGTCACCCGCTGACCGCTATACCAGGACTAAATACTGTCACGTCACCCGCTGACCGCTATACCAGGACTAAATACTGTCACATCAGTCACTGACCGCTATACCAGGACTAAATACTGTCACGTCACCCACTGACCGCTATACCAGGACTAAATACTGTCACGTCACCCACTGACCGCTATACCAGAACTATATACCGTCACGTCACCCGCTGACCGCTATACCAGGACTAAATACTGTAACGTCACCCGCTGACCGCTATACCAGGACTAAATACAGTCACGTCACCCACTGACCGCTATACGAGAACTATATACTGTCACGTCACCCGCTGACCGCTATACCAGGACTAAATACTGTAACGTCACCCGCTGACCGCTATACCAGGACTAAATACTGTCACGTCACCCGCTGACCGCTATACCAGGACTAAATACTGTCACGTCACCCACTGACCGCTATACCAGGACTAAATACTGTCACGTCAGCCGCTGACCGCTATACCAGGACTAAATACTGTCACGTCAGCCACTGACCGCTATACCAGGACTAAATACTGTCACGTCAGCCACTGAACGCTATACCAGGACTAAATACTGTCACGTCACCCGCTGACCGCTATACCAGGACTAAATACTGTCACGTCACCCACTGACCGCTATACCAGGACTAAATACTCTCACGTCACCCGCTGAACGCTATACCAGGACTAAATACTGTCACGTCAGCCACTGACCGCTATACCAGGACTAAATACTGTCACGTCACCCACTGACCGCTATACCAGGACTAAATACTGTCACGTCAGCCACTGAACGCTATACCAGGACTAAATACTGTCACGTCACCCGCTGACCGCTATACCAGGACTAAATACTGTCACGTCACCCGCTGACCGCTATACCAGGACTAAATACTGTCACGTCACCCGCTGACCGCTATACCAGGACTAAATACTGTCACGTCAGTCACTGACCGCTATACCAGGACTAAATACTGTCACGTCACCCGCTGACCGCTATACCAGGACTAAATACTGTCAGGTCAGCCACTGACCGCTATACCAGGACTAAATACTGTCACGTCACCCGCTGACCGTTATACCAGGACTAAATACTGTCACGTCACCCGCTGACCGCTATACCAGGACTAAATACTGTCACGTCACCCGCTGACCGCTATACCAGGACTAAATACTGTCACGTCACCCACTGACCGCTATACCAGGACTAAATACTGTCACATCACCCGCTGATCGCTATACCAGGACTAAATACTGTCACGTCACCCACTGACCGCTATACCAGGACTAAATACTGTCACATCACCCGCTGACCGCTATACCAGGACTAAGTACTGTCACATCACCCACTGACCGCTATACCAGGACTAAATACTGTCGCATCACCCGCTGATCGCTATACCAGGACTAAATACTGTCACGTCACCCGCTGACCGCTATACCAGGACTAAATACTGTCACGTCACCCGCTGACCGCTATACCAGGACTGAATACTCTCACGTCACGCGCTGACCGCTATACCAGGACTGAATACTCTCACGTCACCCGCTGACTGCTATACCAGGACTAAATACTCTCACGTCACCCGCTGACCGCTATACCAGGACTAAATACTCTCACGACACGCGCTGACCGCTATACCAGAACTATATACTGTCACGTCACCCGCTGACTGCTATACCAGGACTAAATACTGTCACGTCACCCACTGACCGCTATACCAGGACTAAATACTGTCACGTCACCCGCTGACCGCTATACCAGGACTAAATACTGTCACGTCACCCGCTGACCGCTATACCAGGGCTAAATACTGTCACGTCACCCGCTGACCGCTATACCAGGACTAAATACTGTCACGTCACCCGCTGACCGCTATACCAGGACTAAATACTCTCACGTCACCCGCTGACCGCTATACCAGGACTAAATACTGTCACGTCACCCACTGACCGCTATACCAGAACTATATACTGTCACGTCACCCGCTGACCGCTATACCAGGACTAAATACTGTAACGTCACCCGCTGACCGCTATACCAGGACTAAATACTGTCACGTCACCCGCTGACCGCTATACCAGGACTAAATACTGTCACGTCAGCCACTGACCGCTATACCAGGACTAAATACTGTCACGTCACCCACTGACCGCTATACCAGGACTAAATACTGTCACGTCAGCCACTGACCGCTATACCAGGACTAAATACTGTCACGTCACCCACTGACCGCTATACCAGGACTAAATACTGTCACGTCACACACTGACCGCTATACCAGGACTAAATACTGTCACGTCAGTCACTGACCGCTATACCAGTACTAAATACTGTCATGTCACCCGCTGACCGCTATACCAGGACTAAATACTGTCACGTCAGTCACTGACCGCTATACCAGGGCTAAATACTCTCACGTCACCCGCTGACCGCTATATCAGGACTAAATACTGTCACGTCACCCGCTGACCGCTATACCAGGACTAAATACTGTCACGTCACCCACTGACCGCTATACCAGGACTAAATACTGTCACGTCACCCACTGACCGCTATACCAGGGCTAAATACTCTCACGTCACCCGCTGACCGCTATACCAGGACTAAGTACTGTCACGTCACCCGCTGACTGCTATACCAGGACTAAATACTGTCACGTCACCCGCTGACCGCTATACCAGGACTAAATACTGTCACGTCACCCGCTGACCGCTATACCAGGACTAAATACTGTCACGTCACCCACTGACCGCTATACCAGGACTAAATACTGTCACGTCACCCGCTGACCGCTATACCAGGACTAAATACTCTCACGTCACCCGCTGACCGCTATACCAGGACTAAATACTGTCACGTCACCCACTGACCGCTATACCAGGACTAAATACTGTCACATCACCCACTGACCGCTATACCAGGACTAAATACTGTCACATCACCCACTGACCGCTATACCAGGACTAAATACTCTCATGTCACCCGCTGACCGCTATACCAGAACTAAATACTCTCATGTCACCCACTGACCGCTATACCAGGACTAAATACTGTCACGTCACCCACTGACCGCTATACCAGAACTATATACTGTCACGTCACCCGCTGACCGCTATACCAGGACTAAATACTGTCACGTCACCTGCTGACCGCTATACCAGGACTAAATACTGTCACATCACCCACTGACCGCTATACCAGGACTAAATACTGTCACGTCACCCGCTGACCGCTATACCAGGACTAAATACTGTCACGTCACCCACTGACCGCTATACCAGGACTAAATACTGTCACGTCACCCGCTGACCGCTATACCAGGACTAAATACTGTCACATCAGTCACTGACCGCTATACCAGGACTAAATACTGTCACGTCACCCACTGACCGCTATACCAGGACTAAATACTGTCACGTCACCCACTGACCGCTATACCAGAACTATATACTGTCACGTCACCCGCTGACCGCTATACCAGGACTAAATACTGTAACGTCACCCGCTGACCGCTATACCAGGACTAAATACTGTCACGTCACCCACTGACCGCTATACGAGAACTATATACTGTCACGTCACCCGCTGACCGCTATACCAGGACTAAATACTGTAACGTCACCCGCTGACCGCTATACCAGGACTAAATACTGTCACGTCACCCGCTGACCGCTATACCAGGACTAAATACTGTCACGTCACCCACTGACCGCTATACCAGGACTAAATACTGTCACGTCAGCCGCTGACCGCTATACCAGGACTAAATACTGTCACGTCAGCCACTGAACGCTATACCAGGACTAAATACTGTCACGTCACCCGCTGACCGCTATACCAGGACTAAATACTGTCACGTCACCCACTGACCGCTATACCAGGACTAAATACTCTCACGTCACCCGCTGAACGCTATACCAGGACTAAATACTGTCACGTCAGCCACTGACCGCTATACCAGGACTAAATACTGTCACGTCACCCACTGACCGCTATACCAGGACTAAATACTGTCACGTCAGCCACTGAACGCTATACCAGGACTAAATACTGTCACGTCACCCGCTGACCGCTATACCAGGACTAAATACTGTCACGTCACCCGCTGACCGCTATACCAGGACTAAATACTGTCACGTCAGCCACTGACCGCTATACCAGGACTAAATACTGTAACGTCACCCACTGACCGCTATACCAGGACTAAATACTGTCACATCACCCGCTGACCGCTATACCAGGACTAAGTACTGTCACATCACCCACTGACCGCTATACCAGGACTAAATACTGTCGCATCACCCGCTGATCGCTATACCAGGACTAAATACTGTCACGTCACCCGCTGACCGCTATACCAGGACTAAATACTGTCACGTCACCCGCTGACTGCTATACCAGGACTAAATACTGTAACGTCACCCGCTGACCGCTATACCAGGACTAAATACTGTCACGTCAGCCACTGACTGCTATACCAGGACTAAATACTGTCATGTCACCCGCTGACCGCTATACCAGGACTAAATACTGTAACGTCACCCGCTGACCGCTATACCAGGACTAAATACTGTCACGTCACCCGCTGACTGCTATACCAGGACTAAATACTGTAACGTCACCCGCTGACCGCTATACCAGGACTAAATACCGTCACGTCACCCGCTGACCGCTATACCAGGACTAAATACTGTCACATCACCCGCTGACCGCTATACCAGGACTAAATACTGTCACGTCACCCGCTGACCGCTATACCAGGGCTAAATACTGTCACGTCAGCCACTGACCGCTATACCAGGACTAAATACTGTCACGTCACCCGCTGACCGCTATACCAGGACTAAATACTGTCACATCAGTCACTGACCGCTATACCAGGACTAAATACTCTCATGTCACCCGCTGACCGCTATACCAGGACTAAATACTGTCACCCGCTGACCGCTATACCAGGACTAAATACTGTCACGTCACCCGCTGACCGCTATACCAGGACTAAATACTGTCACATCAGTCACTGACCGCTATACCAGGACTAAATACTCTCACGTCACCCGCTGACCGCTATACCAGGACTAAATACTGTCACGTCACCCGCTGACCGCTATACCAGGACTAAATACTCTCACGTCACCCGCTGACCGCTATACCAGGACTAAATACTGTCACGTCACCCGCTGACCGCTATACCAGGACTAAATACTGTCACGTCACCCGCTGACTGCTATACCAGGACTAAATACTGTCACATCACCCGCTGACCGCTATACCAGGACTAAATACTGTCACATCAGCCACTGACCGCTATACCAGGACTAAATACTGTCATGTCACCCGCTGACCGCTATACCAGGACTAAATACTGTCACGTCACCCGCTGACCGCTATACCAGGACTAAATACTGTCACGTCACCTGCTGACCGCTATACCAGGACTAAATACTGTCACGTCACCTGCTGACCGCTATACCAGGACTAAATACTGTCACGTCACCCACTGACCGCTATACCAGGGCTAAATACTGTCACGTCAGCCACTGACCGCTATACCAGGACTAAATACTGTCACGTCACCCGCTGACCGCTATACCAGGACTAAATACTGTCACATCAGTCACTGACCGCTATACCAGGACTAAATACTGTCCCGTCACCCGCTGACCGCTATACCAGGACTAAATACTGTAACGTCACCCGCTGACCACTATACCAGGACTAAATACTGTCACGTCACCCGCTGACCGCTATACCAGGACTAAATACTGTCACGTCACCCACTGACCGCTATACCAGGACTAAATACTCTCACGTCAGCCACTGACCGCTATACCAGGACTAAATACTGTCACGTCACCCGCTGACCGCTATACCAGGACTAAATACTGTCCCGTCACCCGCTGACCGCTATACCAGGACTAAATACTGTAACGTCACCCGCTGACCGCTATACCAGGACTAAATACTGTCACGTCACCTGCTGACCGCTATACCAGGACTAAATACTGTCACGTCACCCACTGACCGCTATACCAGGACTAAATACTGTCACGTCACCCGCTGACCGCTATACCAGGACTAAATACCGTCACGTCAGCCACTGACCGCTATACCAGGACTAAATACCGTCACGTCAGCCACTGACCGATATACCAGGACTAAATACCGTCACGTCACCCACTTACCACCAGATTCCCCTCTGCCCTCACAGTATAATCCACAAATAGCGGCTTTTACTGTATAATGTTCTCCTTGTAGCGCCAAACCCTACGATCAGAGTTATTCCATTCCCCATCTTGAGAACACAACTACCCCCTTTTATTTGCAGATATCCCCTCATATTGCCAGCCAGCAATTAACCTCTTCCTGCCTGCACTGTAATAGTACGCTGCAGTAAGCAGGTTGTTCCTAGGACTACACTTTGCAGAGACTGTAAAATGACCGTTTATGCCACGTAGGGCCCCGGCCTTAAGGCTGAGAACCCACTTTGTGGAAAAGCAGCTTTTTTTGTTGCAGATTTTGCTTTTTTGAGTCAAAGCCAAGCAGGGCTACAACAGGATTGTGAAATATCTAGGAAGCTTCTTGCACTCCCTGCTCAATCCACTCCTGGCTTTGGCTCAAAAAACAGCAACAAAATCTGCAGAAATGTGCGAGGAAAGTGAATAAAATGTCATCATTTAATCTCATCTACAGCAGGTTAATTTTATCTGTGGAGATGCGGGAATTTCCACATATATTTACCGTAATAGGGGAAGAAAGTGCAGAGTAAAATGCATCAAAAGCTCAATGAAAAACGCTGTGGAAAAAATCAATGTGTTTTTGCTGCTTTTTATCTCCTGTGCTTTTTAGCTGCGTTTCACTGTGTTGGGCCTAATTCTTAAAGGGGTTGCCCAGGAATTACAGGTTTCTGCAAGGAGGCCGGGGAAGGAGAAAAATAAAACCCACACTCACCTGTCCCTGGTCCTCCCACCCCTGTCCGGTCCAGCGGCGCCCCGAGGCTTGTTCCAGCGGCAGTTCTCGCCACACGTAACCGCTGAGGCCTAGCATCCGCCTTAGCAGCCTAAGGAAAGGAACCGGGATGTCACTCACATAAGTCACCTGTGATGTCACTCACATACGTCACTTGTGATGTCACTTATATACGTCACCTGTGATGTCACTTATATACGTCACCTGTGATGTCACTCACATACGTCACTTGTGATGTCACTCACATACGTCACTTGTGATGTCACTCACATACGTCACTTGTGATGTCCCGTGTCCTTTCCTTAGGCTGCTGATTGGCCTCAGCAGTTACGTGCGGCGAGGACTTCTGCCAGAACAAGCCCCCGGGCGCCACAGGACCGGACAGTGGTGGGAGACCCCATGGACAGGTGAGTGTGGGTTTTCTTATTTTTCACCTTCCCCGGCCTCCTTGCAGAAAACAGTAATAACTGGACAACCTGTTTAACATCTCAATATACTGAGCATCGCACTATACAATACAATTCTAGTATGTATAATGGTACACATGTACAGAAGAAAACACAGACAATAATATGCTGTATATACCTACATATATAACATATATTTACACACATACATTCATATATACACATACCTACAATCATACAGTACTCACACAGTAGCTAGCACATACTGTAAACAAATATACACATATATATACATATTATATACATATTAAATATACATATTTTACACAAAACATACACTTACACTTGGCTGAATTGCTGGGTGCACAGGAAATGGAGGAAGCTCCTGTGCAGCTCTGTCTGGCAGTAGTGAGAGCATCGCAGCAGACTCCCCCCTGCACACTACCATGTGCTGGATGCCTCACTGCATGGGGGGAGGGGGGAAGCTAGTAACTAAGTGCCGGCAAACTGTAGAAGCAGCGACCAGCACACCCTGCATCTGCCGATGTGTCATCTACTGCCGATTAAAAGTCCTAATAGTAGGGAAAGTATGGGGCCCCTGAGGGTGTTGGGGCCCTGGGCAACTGCCCAGTTTGCCCCCCCTAACGCCGGCCCTGACTATGGGGCAAACTACTGTGTGCAGGGGCCACTATGGGGCAAACTACTGTGTGCTGGGGCCACTATGGGGCAAACTACTGTGTGCAGGGGCCACTATGGGGCATAATATTGTGTGCAGGGGCCACTATGCTGCATAATACCGTGTCCAGGGGCCACTATGGGTCATAATACCGTGTGCAGGGGCCACTATGGGACATAATACCGTGTACAGGGGCCACTATGGGGCATAATAGTGTGCGCAGGAATGTGGTTTGTGTGGGGGGGGGGGGGGTTGTGGGCGGCGGTTTGGGGGGTTGGGGGCGGCGGCTTTGGGGGGTTGGGGGCGGCTGCTTGGGGGGGGGGCCCATGTCAAATGTTCGCCTTGGGGCCCAGCCATTCCTAGTTACGCCACTGGTGAGCACCTTGCATAATTCGCCCACTCACCTATACCGCATACTCTACAGGGCCCTAATACATTCTTAGGGATACCCCAGAGGTCACAAAAGAGTAAACTAAATAAGATTCTATAAGTTTTTATTCACCACCTTATGCAGTTATTGGCTGAGGCTGTACCTCACAAACTTCCTGATCTGCAGCTATTGGCTGAGACTGTACCTCATAGACTTCCTGCTCAGCAGCTATTGGCTGAAGCTACACCTTATAGACTTCTGTAGCTATTGGCTGAACCTCAGCAATTACTTGCAAAGCTTAACAGCAATTACTTGCAAAGTCAATATTTTCCTAGAAAATGAACTTTATCCCCCAAAACACATTTCAACATCATTGCAGCCCTGCCTTAAAAGGACCACCTAACATCGTTTCAGTGATTGCTCCATTAACACAGGTGTGGGTGTTGATGAGGACAGGGCTGGAGATCAATCTGTCATGATTAAGTAAGAATGACACCACTGGACACTTTAAAAGGAGGCTGGTGCTTGCCATCATTGTTTCTCTTCTGTTAACCATGGTTATCTCTAAAGAAACACGTGCAGTCATCATTGCACTGCACAAAAATGGCCTAACTGGGAAGAGTATTGCAGCTAGAAAGATTGCACCTCAGTCAACAATCTATCGCATCATCAAGAACTTCAAGGAGAGAGGTTCCATTGGTGCCAAAAAGTCTCCAGGGCGCCCAAGAAAGACCAGCAAGCGGCAGGACCGTCTCTTAAAAGTGTTTCAGCTGCGGGATGGGGCTACCAGCAGTGCAGAGCTTGCTGAGGAATGGCAGCAGGCAGGTGTGAGTGCATCTGCACGCACTGTGAGGCGGAGACTCTTGGAGCAAGGCCTGGTCTCAAGGAGGGCAGCAAAGAAGCCACTTCTCTCCAGAAAAAACATCAGGGACAGACTGATATTCTGCAAAAGGTACAGGGAGTGGACTGCTGAGGACTGGGGTAAAGTCATTTTCTCTGATGAATCCCCTTTTCGATTGTTTGGAACATCTGGAAAACAGCTTATTCGGAGAAGAAGAGGTGAGCGCTACCACCAGTCTTGTCTCATGCCAACTGTAAAGCATCCTGAAACCATTCATGTGTGGGGTTGCTTCTCAGCCAAGGGAATCGGCTCTCTCACAGTCTTGCCTAAAAACACAGCCATGAATAAAGAATGGTACCAGAATGTCCTCCAAGAGCAACTTCTCCCAACCGTCCAAGAGCAGTTTGGCGCTCAACAATGCCTTTTCCAGCATGATGGAGCACCTTGCCATAAAGCAAAGGTGATAACTAAATGGCTCAGGGAACAAAACATAGAGATTTTGGGTCCATGGCCTGGAAACTCCCCAGATCTTAATCCCATTGAGAACTTGTGGTCAATCATCAAGAGACGGGTGGACAAACAAAAACCAACAAATTCAGACAAAATGAAAGCATTGATTCTGCAAGAATGGACTGCTATCAGTCAGGATTTGGTCCAGAAGTTGATTGAGAGCATGCCAGGGAGAATTGCAGAGGTCCTGAAGAAGAAGGGTCAACACTGCAAATATTGACTTGCTGCATTAACTCATTCTAACTGTCAATATAAGCTTCTGTTACTCATAATATGAATGCAATTCTATTTCTGTATGTGATAAAAACATCTGACAAACACACATAAAAACCAGAGGGCAGCAGATCATGTGAAAATAGAATATTTGTGTCATTCTCAAAACTTTTGGCCATGACTGTACTATTCAATACTGACCTCAGCCTGTATCTGACCTTTTATCCAGATCTACCAGTCCTGACCATTTACCTGTCCACTGATTCTGCACATACGCTGCCAGCCCTGATCTCAGCCCGCTTTCTGACACATCTATTGCATGACCCCTTGGTGCCCAGTACCAGTGCCTCTGCCCCTACAGGCCAGCTGTCACCAACATTGGGACAGTTCCCAGAGGAAGTAACAGCCCCAATATGTAATATGACCCTAACAGCACCATTTTGCCAGGGCTTGGTTATTTGGCCCTAGTGCAGAGGTATACATTAACTAATACATGCCTAGAAAGGGAGGGGCACAGAGGCGTAGCTAGGGGTTCAGAAAAGGGGGGGGAACATGTCCAAGTGGGCCCCCAACTTGGACGTGTTCTCATACCGATACTATCAATATACGGTGAGCGTATAGTGGTATATAGCGGCTCTACAGACCAATTAGGTGAATACAGGGCAGTAACATTCTGTGACTTACCGGTGACGTCTCTGACCAGTCCTTCACATTTCCCATCTCTTCCATCTGGACCGCCATCACCACTTCTTCCAGTCTTTGTAAAGTTTGCAGCACAGACATCTTTGGCTCCTCACTTTTCCAGGCACCTGACCCACATTGTCCTCATCTACACAAAGCCCCCATCCTGCTGCTACCCCAATTATAAAATACTGTATATGATATAACCCCCCATAATGAATAATACTCCCAAGTGCATCTTTATATTAATAACTTCCATGTGTAACGCCTTTAAATAGTGCCCCTTATTCATAATACCCCAGGTGTTTCCTAATTAAAAAGGGGAAAAAAAAAACACAAGGTAAAAAAAAAAAAAAAATATTGGGGTTCCAATACCCGGGACCCACAGGATCAGCTGTTTGAATGAACTGTTGTCCTGTGTAAGCGCCGTGACCCCTTCTCTGTTTATACAATGTAACTACAGCCTCGTCCTATACACGTCTATGTGACAAGACTGTAATGACTAATCACTATAAACAGACAGCGTGTGATATAAACAGGCGCCATAGCCCCCCATACAGCTGATCAGTGGGGGGATCACTTATTTCTTATTGATGTTTTATTCTGAGGATAGACCATCAATAAAAATGAGCTGGAAAACACCTTAAGGCTGTGACTGTTTTGAAAATCGCAGCGTATCTGCTGCGCATATTTTACTGCAAAGTGGGGATGGGATGGGGGCCCCGTGTGGCGAAAACCCACAGAAAGACACCGCAGCATTCTAGAAAATCCCATCCACACATTGCGGAAAAATACGTGCAGCAGATGCACTGCGATTTCCAAAACAGCTGCAGTATTGGAAATCGCAGCATGTCAATTATACCTACAGAAACACCGGCGGTTTCCTTATACGTGTATTGAAAACAGAAAGTCCACAGGGGAAACCTCTGTGGACCTTCTGTGAAAAGCGCTGCGAGAAAAACCACAATGTTACCGCTGCGATTTTTCCTGCAGCGCTTTTTTTTTTGCTGCAGTCCAGTCCAAGTGCAACTTTAATTAAATTAATTGACCCTCATATTATGCCCCTGATTCCCCCTGACATAAATACTGCACCTCTAATGACCCCTTATATCAATGACCACCCCCTTATGTTCATAATGCCTCCTAATATAAATGATGCCCCCTAATGGCCCCTTATATAAATAACCTCCCCCTTGTATTAATAATACCTCCTAATAACCCTTATATAAATGACCCCCATCGTCATAATGCCCCCTAATGAATCCTCCCTTATAGTTATATTTCCCCCTCCTATCCACCCCTTATACTATTAATATACCCAAAAGTACGCGTAAAAAAAAAAAAAAAAAAAAAGTCCTACTCACCTACCTGCGATGCTGATGAATGGAGCCGCCGCCGCTTCCTCCCTGTCCACGCACAGGACGTCTGTGTCTGAGCGCAGGCAGCGCGATGTTGTGACGTCATCGCGCCGCCTGTGTGAGAAGCGGACATCGTCTGTGGTCTCGGGGACTTGTAAACCGCAGGCCTCATGTAGCTTGCGGTTTACAATGCTGTTAAGTTGCAGGATACGTTTTAGCTAGATCGGTGTCCGCAGACACCGATCTAGTTAGAAATAAAGGATGTATTAATGGCGGCCCCGGGGTGGGCCCTAAAGAGTCAGTGGGCCCGGGGCAGCCCCCACTAGCTACTCCTCTGGAGGGACATACACAGATTGTAAAGGCTGACTACAAGGTCAGACTACACAGTTTATTGTAGTCTGTTGCTATGGAGATACATAATGTAGATATGCACAGGACATGGAGCAAATGTAACAAGATTTTTAATAAAGACTATGCAAATGATTGCAGAAAGTATACACCTCCCCATCCCAGGACAGACAGAAGAACAGAGCCCCTTGGTCTTCTATAATCTTAGCCACATATTGTTTCTTTGGTTTTCACTTACAGGAAAAATATTTATTCCAGTTTGTAGAAGTTTTACTTTCTCTACCTGGAGAACGCAGCGTCTCATTTCATTTTCCATTTCCTCACTGAGAGGTTCATTAACCCCCTGACCACACTAGCGACCCCATTATTTAATCTCCGGGACCTAGAAAAAAAATAATCAGCTGAGAGAACACAACCTGATCCAGCCCCAGCGCTCCCAATGTCATTCTTATTATTTCCTTACGGGATATGAGGGACTGGTGTGGAAATCAGATGAAGCTCTGTATACTAAACCTGCAATAAGCGGAACCTGAAAACTGCACAACAGTCACTGTTATACCGTATGTACTAGAGATTATAACTACAGTGCTGTCAGCTATGGCATAACCATCAATCTGCTTATCTGATATTATTGGACATACAATAGCAGGATAAATTATAGCAGTTATATTCTTGTACATAGGAGGTAGTATTATAGTAGTTATATTCTTATACATAGGAGTAGTATTATAGTAGTTATATTCTTGTACATAGGAGCAGTATTATAGTAGTTATATTCTTGTACATAGGAGCAGTATTATAGTAGTTATATTCTTGTACATAGGAGCAGTATTATAGTAGTTATATTCTTGTACATAGGAGGCAGTATTATAGTAGTTATATTCTTGTACATAGGAGGTAGTATTATAGTAGTTATATTCTTGTACATAGGGGGCAGTATTATAGTAGTTATATTCTTGTACATAGGAGCAGTATTATAGTAGTTATATTCTTGTACATAGGAGGTGGTATTATAGTAGTTATATTCTTGTACATAGGGGGCAGTATTATAGTAGTTATATTCTTGTACATAGGAGCAGTATTATAGTAGTTATATTCTTGTACATAGGAGCAGTATTATAGTAGTTATATTCTTGTACATAGGAGGTAGTATTATAGTAGTTATATTCTTGTACATAGGAGTAGTATTATAGTAGTTATATTCTTGTACATAGGAGTAGTATTATAGTAGTTATATGCTTGTACATAGGAGCAGTATTATAGTAATTATATTCTTGTACATAGGGGGCAGTATTATAGTAGTTATATTCTTGTACATAGGAGTAGTATTATAGTAGTTATATTCTTGTACATAGGAGGTAGTATTATAGTAGTTATATTCTTGTACATAGGAGCAGTATTATAGTAGTTATATTCTTGTACATAGGAGGTAGTATTATAGTAGTTATATTCTTGTACATAGGAGTAGTATTATAGGAGTTATATTCTTGTACATAGGAGTAGTATTATAGTAGTTATATGCTTGTACATAGGAGCAGTATTATAGTAATTATATTCTTGTACATAGGGGGCAGTATTATAGTAGTTATATTCTTGTACATAGGAGTAGTATTATAGTAGTTATATTCTTGTACATAGGAGGTAGTATTATAGTAGTTATATTCTTGTACATAGGGAGCAGTATTATAGTAGTTATATTCTTGTACATAGGAGCAGTATTATAGTAGTTATATTCTTGTACATAGGAGTAATATTATAGTAGTTATATTCTTGTACATAGGAGTAGTATTATAGTAGTTATATTCTTGTACATAGGAGTTAGTATTATAGTAGTTATATTCTTGTACATAGGAGCAGTATTATAGTAGTTATATTCTTGTACATAGGAGGTAGTATTATAGTAGTTATATTCTTGTACATAGGAGCAGTATTATAGTAGTTATATTCTTGTACATAGGAGCTGTATTATAGTAGTCATATTCTTGTACATAGGAGCAGTATTATAGTAGTTATATTCTTGTACATAGGAGCAGTATTATAGTAGTTATATTCTTGTACATAGGAGCAGTATTATAGTAGTTATATTCTTGTACATAGGAGCAGTATTATAGTAGTTATATTCTTGTACATAGGAGCAGTATTATAGTAGTTATATTCTTGTACATAGGAGCAGTATTATAGTAGTTATATTCTTGTACATAGGGGGCAGTATTATAGTAGTTATATTCTTGTACATAGGAGTAGTATTATAGTAGTTATATTCTTGTACATAGGAGCTGTATTATAGTAGTCATATTCTTGTACATAGGAGCAGTATTATAGTAGTTATATTCTTGTACATAGGAGCAGTATTATAGTAGTTATATTCTTGTACATAGGAGCAGTATTATAGTAGTTATATTCTTGTACATAGGAGGTAGTATTATAGTAGTTATATTCTTGTACATAGGAGGTGGTATTATAGTAGTTATATTCTTGTACTTAGGGGGCAGTATTATAGTAGTTATATTCTTGTACATAGGAGCAGTATTATAGTAGTTATATTCTTGTACATAGGAGCAGTATTATAGTAGTTATATTCTTGTACATAGGAGCAGTATTATAGTAGATATATTCTTGTACATAGGAGCAGTATTATAGTAGTTATATTCTTGTACATAGGAGTAGTATTATAGTAGTTATATGCTTGTACATAGGAGCAGTATTATAGTAATTATATTCTTGTACATAGGGGGCAGTATTATAGTAGTTATATTCTTGTACATAGGAGTAGTATTATAGTAGTTATATTCTTGTACATAGGAGGTAGTATTATAGTAGTTATATTCTTGTACATAGGAGCAGTATTATAGTAGTTATATTCTTGTACATAGGAGGTAGTATTATAGTAGTTATATTCTTGTACATAGGAGTAGTATTATAGTAGTTATATTCTTGTACATAGGAGTAGTATTATAGTAGTTATATGCTTGTACATAGGAGCAGTATTATAGTAATTATATTCTTGTACATAGGGGGCAGTATTATAGTAGTTATATTCTTGTACATAGGAGTAGTATTATAGTAGTTATATTCTTGTACATAGGAGGTAGTATTATAGTAGTTATATTCTTGTACATAGGGAGCAGTATTATAGTAGTTATATTCTTGTACATAGGAGCAGTATTATAGTAGTTATATTCTTGTACATAGGAGTAATATTATAGTAGTTATATTCTTGTACATAGGAGTAGTATTATAGTAGTTATATTCTTGTACATAGGAGTTAGTATTATAGTAGTTATATTCTTGTACATAGGAGCAGTATTATAGTAGTTATATTCTTGTACATAGGAGGTAGTATTATAGTAGTTATATTCTTGTACATAGGAGCAGTATTATAGTAGTTATATTCTTGTACATAGGAGCTGTATTATAGTAGTCATATTCTTGTACATAGGAGCAGTATTATAGTAGTTATATTCTTGTACATAGGAGCCGTATTATAGTAGTTATATTCTTGTACATAGGAGCAGTATTATAGTAGTTATATTCTTGTACATAGGAGCAGTATTATAGTAGTTATATTCTTGTACATAGGGGGCAGTATTATAGTAGTTATATTCTTGTACATAGGAGTAGTATTATAGTAGTTATATTCTTGTACATAGGAGCTGTATTATAGTAGTCATATTCTTGTACATAGGAGCAGTATTATAGTAGTTATATTCTTGTACATAGGAGCAGTATTATAGTAGTTATATTCTTGTACATAGGAGCAGTATTATAGTAGTTATATTCTTGTACATAGGAGCAGTATTATAGTAGTTATATTCTTGTACATAGGGGCAGTATTATAGTAGTTATATTCTTGTACATAGGAGTAGTATTATAGTAGTTATATTCTTGTACATAGGAACAGTATTATAGTAGTTATATTCTTGTACATAGGGGCAGTATTATAGTAGTTATATTCTTGTACATAGGAGCAGTATTATAGTAGTTATATTCTTATACATAGGAGTAGTATTATAGTAGTTATATTCTTGTACATAGGAGTAGTATTATAGTAGTTATATTCTTGTACATAGGAGCAGTATTATAGTAGTTATATTCTTGTACATAGGGGGCAGTATTACAGTAGTTATATTCTTGTACATAGGATGTAGTATTATACCCTGTTTCCCCCGAAAATAAGACAGCGTCTTATATTAATTTTTGCTCCCAAAGATGTGCTGTGTCTTATTTTCAGGGGATGTCTTATTTTTTTTTCAATGAAGAAGAATTCACATTTATTGCTGAACAAAAAAAATGAACATTTATTATATACGGTACTGTACAGTAGTTGTCATCACAAACCAGCATAACCAGACAAACTGTGAATCCTATCAAGAATTTCTTACTACCGTACCAATATTTCCATGTACAACAATTAACAGTATTGTACATTTACCAATATTTACGGTACGAATAGAAAGTAAAATTTATTCAATGACAGTTATATTATCATCTTCTAGGACATCATCATAACAATCCAAACCATTAATTTCCCTGCACACAATATCATGTCCCATAGTGGCCCCTGCACACAGTATCATGTCCCATAGTGGCCCCTGCACACAGTATCATATCCCATAGTGGCCCCTGCACACAGTATCATTCCCCATAGTGGCCCCTGCACACAGTATCATTCCCCATAGTGGCCCCTGCACACAGTCTCATGCCCCATAGTGGCCCCTGCACACAGTATCATGCCCCATAGTGGCCCCTGCACACAGTATCATGCCCCATAGTGGCCCCTGCACACAGTATCATGCCCCATAGTGGCCCCTGCACACAGTATCATTCGCCATAGTGGCCCCTGCACACAGTATCATTCCCCATAGTGGCCTCGGCACACAGTATCATTCCCCATAGTGGCCCCTGCACACAGTAGTTTGCCCCATAGTGGACCACCCATGAACAATTATTATA
The DNA here is from genome assembly GCA_947044405.1 of Leptodactylus fallax. Classification (NCBI taxonomy): domain Eukaryota; kingdom Metazoa; phylum Chordata; class Amphibia; order Anura; family Leptodactylidae; genus Leptodactylus; species Leptodactylus fallax. The sequence continues at coordinate 206,058 of CAMRHE010000531.1, forward strand.
CTGTGGGGTCTTTTCAGACCCCAGAGTATAATGATCGGAGACCCAGGAGAGGATAGAAACATAAAAAAACAACGTTGCTTACCTGTTCCTCGCTCCGGTGCATGCCCATGCGCTACTCCGGCCGCCTTCACTGTTAGACCAGGCCGCGTCACGTGATCCGGTCGGCGTCGCGACGCAAAATGACGTCCGCTGACGTCACCAAACAGGCCCGAAGCCTGGAGAAGCGTAGGACAGGTAAGCACATAGTTTTTTATGTTCGCTCACCTCCCCTGGGCCGCCGATTATTATACTCCGGGGTCTGAAAAGACCCCGGAGTATAATGATATCAGAGATTGTGGGGTTCTCCCGCGGCCTCACATATCGTATATACCGTATGTTCTGTTCGGGAACATACGCCTTACTTTCGGGGGATGCCTTATATTAGGCAATTCTCCGAAACCTCTCCTATGCCTTACTTTCGGGGGGTGTCTTATTTTCGGGGAAACACGGTAGTAGTTATATTCTTGTACATAGGAGCAGTATTATAGTAGTTATATTCTTGTACATAGGAGCAGTATTATAGTAGTTATATTCTTATACATAGGGGGCAGTATTATAGTAGTTATATTCTTGTATTTAGCAGTATTATAGTAGTTATATTCTTGTACATAGGAGCAGTATTATAGTAGTTATATTCTTGTACATAGGAGCAGTATTATAGTAGTTATATTCTTGTACATAGGAGCAGTATTATAGTAGTTATATTCTTGTACATAGGAGTAGTATTATAGTAGTTATATTCTTGTACATAGGAGCAGTATTATAGTAGTTATATTCTTATACATAGGGGGCAGTATTATAGTAGTTATATTCTTGTATTTAGCAGTATTATAGTAGTTATATTCTTGTACATAGGGGCAGTATTATAGTAGTTATATTCTTGTACATAGGGGCAGTATTATAGTAGTTATATTCTTGTATTTAGCAGTATTATAGTAGTTATATTCTTGTACATAGGAGTAGTATTATAGTAGTTATATTCTTGTACATAGGAGAAGTATTATAGTAGTTATATTCTTGTACATAGGAACAGTATTATAGTAGTTATATTCTTATACATAGGGGCAGTATTATAGTAGTTATATTCTTGTATTTAGCAGTATTATAGTAGTTATATTCCTGTACATAGGGGGCAGTATTATAGTAGTTATATTCTTGTACATAGGAGGTAGTATTATAGTAGTTATATTCTTGTATATAGGGGCAGTATTATAGTAGTTATATTCTTGTACATAGGGGCAGTATTATAGTAGTTATATTCTTGTACATAGGGGTAGTATTATAGTAGGTATATTCTTGTACATAGGAGTAGTATTATAGAAGTTATATTCTTGTACATAGGAGGTAGTATTATAGTAGTTATATTCTTGTACATAGGAGGTAGTATTATAGTAGTTATATTCTTATACATAGGAGGTAGTATTATAGTAGTTATATTCTTGTACATAGCAGTATTATAGTAGTTATATTCTTGTACATAGGAGAAGTATTATAGTAGTTATATTCTTGTACATAGGGGCAGTATTATGGTAGTTATATTCTTGTACATAGCAGTATTATAGTAGTTATATTCTTGTACATAGGAGTAGTATTATAGTAGTTATATTCTTGTACATAGGGGCAGTATTATAGTACTTATATTCTTGTACATAGGAGCAGTATTATAGTAGTTATATTCTTGCACATAGGGACAGAAGTCTCATTGACAGTTACAGGAATCGTTTGATTGCAGGGATTGCCTCAAAAGGTTGTGCAACAAAAAATTAATTTAAGGGAACCATCATTTCTGTCCAGGCCTGTTTCATGAGTTCTCTTTTTTTAAAAATTATATTGAAGCCTGGTTGGAAAGCAATGTCTGACTTTCATTTGTTCATTTTCATAGATTTTTTTATGTATTATTACTTTTGTCAGATTCAAGTTATTTCTGTGACCATTGTGGGTTTTTCTTTCATTAAACGAGGGGTACCAACAATTTTGTCCACGTGTGTATATAGTGTCAATATTACATTCTTGTCCTGCAAGACCATAACCCTTATAATACAAGACAAAATCCCGCTGGCCTTAGAAGAAGCTGACTGACATAGTGCTGTTATTTAATCTATGGTCTACAAGTACACCGAGATCCTTCTCCATCAGTGACTCTCCCAGCTTTACTTCTCAGTGTGACCTGTATGTGATAAAGTGACGGGAGGACTACATGTCCCAGCAGTTCTATCATCACACTCAGGACATTGAACCCAGGAGGACATGCAGCCAGTATGGATTGTATATTCTTATATACATTATCTTATCTTATATTATTCTTATATACTTTATCTTACCTTACCTTATATACCTTATACCTTATATTCTGGTGGAAAATGGTAGGAACACCATTTTTTGTTGTTGTTTTTTTTTAAACTGACGTGTTGTCCCCCATTTTTCATAAGTAGTTAGGTCCAATAAAGCAGCAACAGTCTGGCATTATCATGTTGGGAAAACCCAATTTTGGGGATTTCCGACCTTAATAACACCAACCTTCGGCCGCCCCATTACCTAACCATGACTAGGTGGTCAGATACTGGAATGAACCCAGCTCTTCCTAGCACCCATGATGGTGGTGGAAAATCAAGGTACTATTGGTGGGTTAGAGTTAGCTTATTCAGCAGCTAACACTAAGCCCCACCTTAATAACAGACATTGTCAATCGGACAGTGGCCATTACAAAATCAGTAATAATAAAGTTAAAAAACACACTCACATGAAAAAAAATGTTTTTGAAATAAAACACCCACACACAACCCTCATTGACAATTTTATTGAAAATACAAAAAAAACATTTTGATGTAGTTCACTGAATCTAAAGAAAAAAGTAAATAAAAAAACAATACAGATATTATACTCAACTCTCCAGAAGGAGTCCCTGCATTTGGGGTTAGTTGCAGTAAAAATATAACCTTGATTAAATCTTTCTAGTTCTAGGACTCCTTCTGCTACAGAAACAGTATGTGCACTAGAAGGGGTTAAATGAGATGATACCTTAACCACGGCTTGCCCCAAGGGCAGTGACTCCTCCTGCAGAATAAATCCCTGTACTAGAAGAGATTAATATTTGTCAGAACTTTCCCAACCCAGAGTGCAGAATAAGTCCTTGCACTAGAAGGAGTTAATCACAGTCATAACTTCACCATGGCTAACCCCGAGTGCAGAGACTGCTTCTATAGTAGAACGAGTCTGTGTACTAGAAGGGGTTAATATCAGTTAGAACTTGACTGTGACTAATCCACAAGTGCAGGGACTCCTTCTGCTATAAAGATACCAGCCTCCTAAGCCTTTCCCTTGGGATTGTATATCTAGTGCCTGTGCTACTACTGTAACTCTATTGCTTGGTATGCTTTTGTCTTATCCTGTGGCCTGTTGCATCCTGACTGCTCCCCTGTTGATGACCCTGTCTCTGTTTCTGACTACATTACAGCATTATCACCATTACTGCCACCAATCCAAGACTATTTTGGGGATTGTGACCTAGAGAACTCTCTTGCAGCAAAGTCAATACCTCCTTGTCGAGTTTAAGAATGAAGACAATGGTATTCCTGAGTTCATGAGTCTCTGTAAATGATCATAACACACAATATGGAGTATTTGGTTTTAGGGATCTGGCAAACTGGGCAATTGAATGAGGCCCCCATTACCCCGGGTCTCTGGAGGATAAGCAGTGTATGGTTTCATTATTTGGGAACTGCAGAACAGCAGGATTATATAGACTCTTTAAGGGGTATTGTTTGGATACCATCATACAGTTAGAATTTTACATTTTATCTGAGAACTATAGCGGTATTTTATGGCTTTATATGGTAATATTAAATTGCTGCCATATAACAATATCATGCAGGCTTTATATCTGTCTTACAGTATCTTGATATTATATGGTATTATTATGTGGGCACTATATGGCAATCTTATCTTGGCACTGTATGGTGGTTTTGTGTTTGACTTATACAGTCATATGAAAAAGTTTGGGCACCCCTATTAATCTTAATCATTTTTAGTTCTAAATATTTGGGTGTTTGCAACAGCCATTTCAATTTGATATATCTAATAACTGATGGACACAGTAATATTTCAGGATTGAAATGAGGTTTATTGTACTAACAGAAAATGTGCACTATGCATTAAACCAAAATTTGACCGGTGCAAAAATTTGGGTACCCTTATCATTTTATTGATTTGAATACTCCTAACTACTTTTTACTGACTTACTGAAGCACAAAATTGGTTTTGTAACCTCACTGAGCTTTGAACTTCATAGCCAGGTGTATCCAATCATGAGAAAAGGTATTTAAGGTGGCCAATTGCAAGTTGCTCTCCTATTTGAATCTCCTCTGAAGAGTGGCATCATGGGCTCCTCAAAACAACTCTCAAATGATCTGAAAACAAAGATTGTTCAACATAGTTGTTCAGGGGAAGGATACAAAAAGTTGTCTCAGAGATTTAACCTGTCAGTTTCCACTGTGAGGAACATAGTAAGGACATGGAAGACCACAGGGACAGTTCTTGTTAAGCCCAGAAGTGGCAGGCCAAGAAAAATATCAGAAAGGCAGAGAAGAAGAATGGTGAGAACAGTCAAGGACAATCCACAGACCACCTCCAAAGAGCTGCAGCATCATCTTGCTGCAGATGGTGTCACTGTGCATCGGTCAACAATACAGCACACTTTGCACAAGGAGAAGCTGTATGGGAGAGTGATGCGAAAGAAGCCGTTTCTGAAAGCACGCCACAAACAGAGTCGCCTGAGGTATGCAAAAGCACATTTGGACAAGCCAGCTTCATTTTGGAAGAAGGTCCTGTGGACTGATGAAACAAAGATTGAGTTGTTTGGTCATACAAAAAGGCGTTATGCATGGCGTCCAAAAAACACAGCATTCCAAGAAAAACACTTGCTACCCACTGTAAAATTTGGTGGAGGTTCCATCATGCTTTGGGGCTGTGTGGCCAATGCCGGCACCGGGAATCCTGTTAAAGTTGAGGGTCACATGGATTCAACTCAGTATCAGCAGATTCTTGAGAATAATGTACAAGAATCAGTGACGAATTTGAAGTTACGCCGGGGATGGATATTTCAGCAAGACAATGATCCAAATCTACTCAGGCATTCATGCAGAGGAACAATTACAATGTTCTGGAATGGCCATCCCAGTCCCCAGACCTGAATATCATTGAACATCTGTGGGATAATTTGAAGCGGGCTGTCCATGCTCGGCGACCATCAAACTTAACTGAACTGGAATTGTTTTGTAAAGAGGAATGGTCAAAAATACCTTCATCCAGGATCCAGGAACTGATTAAAAGCTACAGGAAGCGACTAGAGGCTGTTATTTTTGCAAAAGGAGGATCTACTAAATATTAATGTCACTTTTCTGTTGAGGTGCCCATACTTTTGCACCGGTCAAATTTTGGTTTAATGCATATTGCACATTTTCTGTTAGTACAATAAACCTCATTTCAATCCTGAAATATTACTGTGTCCATTAGTTATTAGATATATCAAATTGAAATGGCTGTTGCAAACACCCAAATATTTAGAACTAAAAATGATTAAGATTAATAGGGGTGCCCAAACTTTTTCATATGACTGTATATCATTATTATTTTGGTATTATATGGCATTATTATGTGGCTTTTATATAGAAGTAGTATAATGGCAGTATATAGCAGCATTATGTGGGCACTATTGGCAGTCTTATCTTGACCCTGTATGGTTATATTTTGAGGGATTTATATAGCATTATTATCTTGGTACTATATAGTAGTATTATGTGAGCGTTATATGGCAGTCTTATCTTAGTACCATATGGTGGTATTTTACTGGAATTATATAGCATTATTATCTTGGAACAATGTGGCAACTCTTATGTGACCTTCATATAGAAGTGTTATCTTGGCAGTATATGGTAAAATTATTTGAGCACTATATGGCAGTCTTATCTTTGTATTGGATGGTGGTGTTTCATTGTAATTATATAGCATTATTGTAGTATATGGTGGTTTTATAAAGTCTTTGATTAGAAGTATTAACTTGGTGCTATATGGCAGTATTATGAGGCTTTTATTGAGGCTACCATTAGCACTAAATGGTAGAATGATGTGAGCACTATATGGAAATCTTTTCTTGGCACTGTATGACAGTAATTTTTTGGAATTCTGTAGCATTATTATCCAATACTAAAGAGGGGCGAACTGATTCGTAACAAACCTGAATATTCCAAAAGTTTCAGGTTCATTCCAAATCTGAACCTTTGGGAGCTCATCACCCACGAACCAGAAGTGAAATTATTATATTCTAGAGTTTCTTCAGACCCCGGAGTATAATAGGAGGAGGCCCAGGGGAGGTGACAAAAAAAACAATTATACACCTCGCGGAAGCTCAGAAGAGTTGAGGGTGGGTGAGTATAACTATATGTTATTTTTGTCACCTCCCCTCGGCCTCCTCCTATTATACTCCGGGGTCTGAAGAGACTCTATCATATAATAATTTCACTTCTGGTTCTATCCAACCTTGTGTGACCCAAAATGAACCTTTGGGCTGAGCCATTCGAACGCGAAACAAAACGAATCTTCAGAGGTTCGCCCATCTCTACTTAGTATTATATTCCAGTATTATTTAAAAGTATTATCTTGTCACCATATGGCGGTATTATATGCTATAATATTACTAGGACAATGTTCCCCAGTCTCTGGGAAATTAGCCCTGCCCAGAAGAGTCTCCTGTACAATATGGACTTGAAAGGGAAATCTTGATTGCGAGATTTGTTTTTGCGAATATTCGCTCAGCCTAAACCGGAAGTTCTATCATAACTTTACTTTATTGCCTGAAATTTTGGGAAAATTTGTAACAAACCATTCGCTCATCTCTCGTGGTGACCTACGGTGCTGTTATTCCATATATACAATGGAACATCTCGATGCCCCTCCCCTCGGACCTCCACATTGGTTTCCGTCTCCTTCCGCGACACATTGTTTACCTCCTTGTGATATATGAGGACACTTCGAAGGATCCCTCTGAGACGCCGTTGAGGCGGCAGATCTTGAGGGTTAAATAAAGTATGGGTGGATAGCTGCAGGTGCCCGCTGACTTCCATATAAATGCGCACGACTATCCGTGTGTGATTTCCATATCATGTTTATTCAGGATAAACGCTGTTTTGCTCGCCGCAGCCCTGCAGGGTTAATGCACAATATGAAATTCAAATTGTTTTTTTTTTCCCTTCCATCCAGATACGTCTCGTCGGCTGCGCCGCGGCTTCTCCTTTATCTGTTGCTTATTTTACGCCCAGAGATATCTGGCTCGCCCCCTCCCTCCGATGTGTGACAATTCCCCCGCTCCTTGCACGGTTCTCTATAATCACTCATCTTCATGGCCCATTCTCCTCACCGTTCTCCTCTTTATTCCTACTTACGCCTTTGTTTTTGTGGTCTCCCAGACGATGATTGTCAATTTCCCATTTTTCATCCTATTTGTGTTTGTTTCCTTCCGGCGACGTTCCTGTATCTGTTGATTTTTACGGTTGGAAAACTAATTTTTCCTCAGACTTACATCTGTGATTAAAATGCATTTGCTGGCAAAAAAAAAATTAAAAATGAGGCCCAAGATACATTCTGCAAAGCCATTACTGAGTTATTTCAGTATCTTAGATGGTAATGGTTACTTCTGGGTTCTATTCACATTTCCTCAGCTCATACATGCCATAGACATTGTGCCCCCGTCTCTTAAACTCGCTCTCGCTATGTGTCAGTCTTTACTGTAATCCTCGCACTTTATTCATAAACCAGGAAACCCTGGATGAGAGTGTAATATATGTTAAAAAATACAAAGGAGCTCTGCCATGCATAGAATTGAGGGAATACATTGAAAAATGTGTTTTATATTGGTAGATTAATATTTTATTAGGACTTAAAGGGGTTTTCCATCTCTCTCAGTTTGCCTATATTTTTCAAAGATCGTGGACAAGACACTATGAAGTATCTCAGTAGATATAGACATTGCCTTTACCATGATAGGAATTAAATATGCACTGTAAATGTATATTACATTACACAGGGTAGGAAAACACTTACCTTCTGTCAGGGCGGACAATGGACTTTTATCCTTTTGGTTATATAGAAAGATAAAACACTGTCCGAGCCTTTATCAGCAAACTACAATTAGCTGAACTGTTTCTCCTAATGGCAGAGCAGTATATAAAAGGGAGAGAACTCAACCCCCTCCCCTCCAGAGAGCAGTGAGTCACGTCATCCATCCTATAATGCTAGATAAGGAGAGATACTAGGGCGGGGGGTCAAGGAAATGCTGTGTAAACAATGGAAGGAATAATCTCAATAGCAGGTAAATGAAGCAGCTTTTCTCTTGAATTTACATTATCTTGCAGTATAGATAGGATCTCTTATGATGTCCTACAGTATAATATGGACACCTGTGTTACTATCTGGCCTCTAGTGAGTTACCCTTCTTGTTCACACTTGCATTCAGTGACACCCGGGCCCTGATGTCTGGCGGTGTATAGAAGTTCTTCTGCCAGATTTACAGATAACACAAGGTACAGAGGCCTGTAAAAAGATTTTGCACTGGGGCCCAGGACCCAGTTACACCTCTGATCATGAGTGAGAGGGAAGGGTTAATACATCTGGGTCTGAGGATAGATAATGTAGTCGGCCTCACCACCCCCCAGATACTGTCCCTGGTGTGAGGTGTTGCTTGCAGTAAGCAGACGATGCATATGCAGGCAGCGTGCACATAATCTCCACGCCGCCTAATAATTGATGCTTTAACCTCAGAGATTTTGTTGTTCTGGTCTAGAATACGCGGTGTCTTCTCAGAGCGGAACATTAGTCCGGGGAATTCACAAGACATCTGTTCTTTCTTCTTCTTGGTTCATTATTATTATTGGAAAGTTGTAGAATCTGAACATGCTGTTTTCGTTATTTTTTTACTAAATTAAAGGTGGTGTAAGCCCGGTCCTTGTCCAGTCCAAAAAGTCCCCCATCTGTACCCGCTGGAGACTTACCTGCTTTATTGTTGTACCCTTCATGTATTAATGAAAATGTTTATTTATCTATCTCATTATCTATCTCATATCTATCTATCTATCTATCTATCTATCTATCTATCTATCTATCTATCTCATATCTATGTATCTATCTATCTCATATCTATCTATCTCATATTTATCTATCTATCTATCTATCTATCTATCTATCTATCTATCTCATATCTATCTATCTATCTCATATCTATCTCCTATCTATCTATCTATCTATCTATCTATCTATCTATCTATCTATCTATCTATCTCATATCTATCTATCTATCTATCTATCTCATATCTATCTATCTCATATCTATCTATCCCATATCTATCTATCTATCTATCTATCTATCTATCTATCTATCTATCTATCTCATATCTATCTCCTATATATCTATCTATCTATCCCATATCTACCTATCTCATATCTATCTATCTATCTCATATCTATCTATCTATCTATCTCATATCTATCTATCTCATATCTATCTATCTATCTCATATCTATCTCCTATATATCTATCTATCTATCTATCTATCTATCTATCTATCTATCTATCTATCCATCTATCTCATATCTATCTATCTATCTATCTATCTATCTATCTTATGGAGCTGAGCTGTAATACCCTGCACAACCTGTGGACATGTGTGGTGCTGTTTTTGCAGGATTTCCCTGTCTTTTTTAATCTTATGCAATTCTTTACAGGGTTGGACTCTCCCTATTGATTGTACATGATATAGCCCTTATATTCATAGTAAAATGATGTTGACCACAAATGTTGACATACAGGAGAACAACAGTCCTTGACGTCAATAATCACAGAACGTGCATACAATAGAGGCAGCAGATGCATCCGCTATGGGTGCCTTGGAGACTGGAGGCCTCATCATGGTTGGTCTTCTGCTGTCTTGTACTAGGTGGCAGGAACCTGTGCAGGACTCCCCTCTGTGTTTGTAGGACAGCAGGCTCTTCCCCAGTCCACTGGGGGGGGGGTTTAGTCTCTTTGTTCCAGAAAGTCCCAAAGTATCTACCAGAGCAGGGCTCCAGTCTGGTGTCAGCAAAGAGTTTGCGGCAAAGCTCTCCATGAACCAAGTAGCCTCAGTAGTCAGGATGGATACAACACGGGTCCCGCGGCAAACTCTCAACAACATGGAAGGTGCCATTTTACTCCCGTACGGTAGAAGTGTTACAGTTGTTGAACATCATGGAAGAGCCTGCAGTGTCAAAGACATGGCCTGATCAACCTGAGAAGCTAAAGGGAAAATCCTGCACTCCATTACAAGTTGTTAGGGGAACTGGCCAAGGGTCAAAGGGCAACAAACACAAAACTCTTCTACGGTGGTAAATTCAGCCATCACAGTGAGGTGCCCAGTTTCATCTTTACTAGAGATGAGTGAACTGGTTCATAACAAACCGAGTTTGCTTTGAATTTTCCAAAAATTTCAGGTTCGACCAAACCCTAAATTTTTGGGGTTTTCCCACCCACAAACCATTATTATACTCTCAAATCTCTTCAGACCACAGAGTATAATAATCAGAGGCCCAGGAAATGTGCAAAAAGATAACAAAGCAGTCATGGTCATCTTGCTCACCATTCCTGGACTCCATTTTGGCATTCGGTCTTCTTTTTCCAAGGTCCCCGGGTTCTTCGTCTCTCCCTGTGTCATCCCTGAGACCTGTGATTGGGCCTTGTTTGTCACATGGGAGCCGCCAATGTCACAATGGGACCAAACACTGAACAGAAAGAAGACTGGACTTAGTATGAGCGGTTTGTTAGTTTTTCGCACCTTCCTTGCGCCTCCAGTTATACTATGCATATTCTACTCTATATACAATGTTATACAATGTTTCCTCTAAATCCAAAAATTCTCAGTAAAAATATTTAGAAGTAAAATTCTTCATCTCTTTCTTTGCTCTAGATCTGTGATGTTGAACCCTTACTATGTACGTGTTGATGGTCCCTCCGGAGCTGCTCCTCGCCTCATAGATTTTTGGCTTTTCTCGTATTTCCAGCTCGTAGTGTTAGATTTGGAGATTAGAGTATTCGTTCCTTCCAACTTGCGAAAACAATTAGGGCAGGTCGGGAATTTTCGGAGCGATCTGTTTCTGTTGACAGGACGGCTTTGTGGTGAGAAGAAAACGCGGGGAATTTGTTAAGACGCAAGCGCTTTGTTTTAATTGTGTTTGTTATTGTCCCGACTTTCGTTTAGCGTAATTGATGATATTGTTTTTACTCTCATCTGTTATTCGGGCGCTAATGAGTCTGGCTGGTTGCCATATTGATAAAAGAATTACCTCTTGTAGCCGAGTGACTCCGCTCCTCTGTCATGTAGGAAAATTATATATAAGGTCTTGTGGTTGTGCAGAACATAATGTGCGCTCCATACGGCAGTAAAGCTCAATCACCGCGCGCTCGCTCTCTTGGTGCATTTCCTTTGCAGATTTTACGGTTTTCTTTCTACAGTACGACAATTCAGTGCGACTTGGAGTAATGGCTTGGTGATCGGTCCTAGACTAGTCGGGGCCGGGATTTCATACGCCGCCATCTTGTAGGGATTTCTGGTGCAGCGGCGTGGGGAGTATAGAGAGAGGCGATCCTCTGGACGGAAATAAGTTGAGATGAAAGGATCAGAGGAGGTTGTCAGGAATTTTATTAAAAAAATTTTATTTTTCAGAGCACCATTAATTCCACGTTTGGAAAGAGTTTACATAGATAATGCAAAAACAAGTACACGCTTGTTCAGACTGAACCCAAAGCGCTATTATTATGCTTTGCCAGAGGTGTCGCTAGGGGTTCGGCACAGAGTGGGCAAACATATCCAAGTGGGCCCCCTACCTGGGTATACCAATATTATCACTGTACGGTGACTGTATACTGGCTGTACACAGGGCTCTGCATACAGTTGAAGTAAATACAGTACAAGGAAATGTTGAGACTTACAGGTGACGTCTCTGACTGTAATCTTTCACATTTCTCATCTCCTCCATCCAGACCGCCATGACCACTTCTTACAGCCGCAACTTGTCTCTGTAAATGTTGCAGCACAGACATTTTTGGCTCCTCACTTTTCCAGACACCTGACCCACATTTTCCTTGCCTATTCAAAAACCCCATCCTGCTGCCGGGATGTCACTCGCATATGTCACTGGTGACACCCAGGTCCTTTTCTGTGACTGCTGAGGCCACTGATTGGCCTCAGCAGTCACGTGTGGCGAGGACTTCCGCCAGAACAAGCCTGTGGGCGGCGTTCGACTTGACAGCGGTGGGGGACATCGGAGCGCTGGAGACAGGTGAGTATGTTGGGTTTTTTTATGTTTCACCTTCCTCGGCCTACTGTCCAATTACTGTAATTCCTGAACAACCCCATTAAATCAATAATGCCCACCTTAAATTAGTATAGCCCAATACCCTCTTACACCCTTACATAAATACTGTCTCCCAATAGCCCCCTTATATTAATAATGCCCCTGCTTTCCCTAATGACCCCTTATGGATATACCTTTAATATTTTTAAGGTCTCCCCAACAAAAAAATCCCAACAACAATACTCACCTGCCTAAGATTCCCTTGCTCGGACTTGCCGCCTCCAACTCTCCTTGCTGTATCAGGCACGTCTATGCCCCAGCTCAGGCGACACTATGTAGCGGCGTCATTGCACCCGCCTGCGCCAGGACGCTGACATCTTAATTGTTGCTAGGGAACCTGTAAGCCGCCAGCCACTACAAGCCTGCGGCCTACAGCGGTTCCCAACCTTTTTCGCACCAAGGACCAATTTCAGTGAAGACAATTTTTTTGCGGCTCGGTGGGTTGTGCAGGGTGGTGTTTGTTGGGAGCAGGATTTGGGTTGCAGGGCCACCCCACATGTAATAGTGCCCCTCTCTATGGGTAATAGCCTCCTCACCTGTGGGGGGCACTATTAGTATTATAGCACACCCCTAACAGGTAATAGTTCCCTCCTCCACATACGTAGTGCTGTTACTTATGGGGGGTACTATTACAGTAATAGTGGCCTAATAGTGACCCCCACAGGTATTAGCCCCTCCCCCACACATAAGTAATGCTGTTACCTGTGGGGTCCCCCCATCACTGCTACATGTATAGGTTATAGTATGGCAGAGCAGGACGCTATTGCTTCCTCATCTAACTGCATCAGTGTCCTGCAGATGCCGATACAGTTGAAGTTTTTGTGTGCACTTGTGGCGGCCCCGGAGTGGGCCCTACAAAGTCAATGGGCCCGCCCGCTAGCTACACCTCTGTGCTCCAGTATCTCGGATAATAATCGGAGGCCAGGGGAGGTGTGTAAAAATAATAATAAAAAAAAATTCTCAACTTTCCTGGGATCCGGCATCTTCCGGGCTCCTTACTGACTCCAGCGTCACTGCTGAGATTGGGCCTTAGTGGTGGAGGGTGACAACATCATGACTAAAGATGGGCAAACCTCAGAAGATTCGTTTTGTCCTGTATTCAGATCCCCCAGTCAGTCTGAAATTACTACACTCTGAGATCTCTTCACACCCCGGAGGCCCAGGACAGGTGACAAGAATAAAAAAACATACTCACCTTCCGTTACCTCTCTTGAACTTCCTTGCAGAATCTGACTCTCTGTGTCTCCCTCCTCGTGGCGTCCGGTGCTCTCCATGTGCCTGGGGTCACCGCTGAGGTCTGTGATTGGGCCACAGGGGTGACATGGGCACTCCGAGAGCCATGACATCAATGCTCCCCATATGATCACTTTGGAGATGATCCAGGCCTACTGACGTTAGAGACGCTGTTGTCAAAGTATCCTGATGTCGACACTTCCCACATAACTGCTGAGGTCCAATTCCAGTGCTCATTGGTGACCCAGGGTTGATGATGTCATCGAGGAGGTCAGAAGATGCCAGGGACACTTGGGGAAGAAGGCAGGCTGAGGAGGCAGAGCCCAGGAAAGGCGAGTATGAGTGTTTTATATTCTTTTATGTTTACACACCTTCCCTGGCCTCAGATTATAGTCTGGGATCTTAAGAGACTCCTTATTATAATAACGATTTATGAGTGGTGAACCCACAAAATATTTGGAAAATTTGTAGCAACCTGGTTTGTTAAAAACTGGCCCGCAAATCTCTAGTTTTCTAAAAAAACTGAAGATACCGGTGTCCAGCTTAGGCTCTATTCAGATCGTGTTGTGTAAATCTGTTTGTCGGATGCAAAAAACTGCTGCAAAAAACGTATGCAAATAGAGGGCCATCCGATTACATAGACATTAATGTTAAAAAAAAACGGATCCGTCACTGTGCATTTGTTTTAACATTGATGTCTATGTAAACGGATGGCCAAGTCGCTGCTCCTTAGCATGGATGGACTATAACAGCAGGAGATCAGTGCGAGCGCCATTACTGTCTATGGTAAATTGTATCACTGAACAGAGGAGAGACATGTCCTGGTCAGAGGGGTCTGACGCACCATGCACCAGGGAATCGACAAGCCCTTCCTGTCTGGTGTCAGCAGGTCAAGCTGGTGGAGGTAGAATAATGGTGGCGCCCTGCGGATGAGATCTGCGATTGCCATGATGAATTGTTCTGAAAGCCAAAAGAGGTCTAATGGGCTACTAGACGGGGGTCTCTAATAAAGGGGCCGTTCAGTATAGGTGCTGGTAAACTTGACCATGATCTTCAAGGCTATGGAAACCTCAAATAAGAAATTTTATTTTTTACTTACATAAATTGTTATTTGGAGCTGTAAAATCCTTACGGATATCTACCTGCACAAAGATTTGTTACTCCCATTCACTCCAGTGGGAGGATCGGACTGAAGATTGGGCAGGAAGCTTCTTTTTTTCCTTTTCTTTTGGCAAGTTATTTTTTTAAGTTAATGGAAAAAGGAGTTTTTGCCTGCCATTGAAATGAATTTTTTTGCAGCAAATATTTTACCTTGTAAATTTAGCCTTATACAAAACAGCTCATAAAGTTTTCTCATCCTGGGGCCACCACTAGGGGGAGCAGACTGAAAATTAATTTATTATTGTGTTTAATGGGCGCTGAATTTATTATTATTTATTTATTATGCTTACTTATATAGCACCATCATATTCCGCAGCACTTTACAGACATTGACAGTCACTGTACCATATAGGGCTCACAATCTACATTCCCTATCAGTATGTCTTTGGAGTGTGGGAGGAAACCGGAGTACCCGGAGGAAACCCCCCAAACACGGGGAGAACATACAAACTCCTTGCAGATGTTGTCCTTGGCAGGATTCGAACCCAGAACTCCAGCGCTGCAAGGCAGCAGTGCTAACCACTGAGCCACCGTGCTGTATACGTTAGGCTCCCCCTAGTGGCAGCTACAGGGATCTAGAATATTATAATTTATAATTTACATTATTATTTTTAATTAAATGGGAGGGGTCTCCATCAATGAGCCAGAACAGAGAGCGAATGTGAAGTACATGTCTGGGCACAACCATGCATTACATGGACATGCCCTTGATTTTAATAGAAAATGTGTAATACTTCATTTCTCCTGTGGAGGCAGTGCAGGGAAGTGGTACAGTTTCTTCTACGTATGTTGCTGGAGGACCCAGCAATGAGGGGAGGGGGTCTTAGTATTAAAACAGGGTTGTCCATAGCATAGACACTCCTTTTAATACCATCCCATTCAATTTAACCCTTTCCACACCAGCTAGCAGTAGATTTATACGGTCCTTTAATGATGTCACCCTGCAGATATACGGCTGTGAGTCCTGGCAGGGAAAAGACGGCCAGAATGAAAAGTATCAGATTGATCCGTCACTTTCTAGTTTACGGTGAATTTTGTTGGCGCCGTAGATAAAAGCGGAAGCTTCAATGTCTTGGGCGTGCATTCACATTGCTGTCATGTTCATCTCGCTGTCACAAATTTTCTAAAAAACCGCTATAAATTATTGAAGCATTTTACAGCATCGAGGTGAAGACAGAGAAGGAAGAAAGAGAATAAAAGGAAAATTACAAAGACTCTTATCCGGAAGGAAATTTCACACTTTCTATCAGATAGCGCGCGGCTCCTTTAACGTGCCAATGCAAGAAAAATTTTTTAAATAAGGAGTATCGCCATTTTACATACCCCGTGGCACCGGCTCCCCAGCCTGACAGATGAGGGGGGATTCAATCCTGCTTTGAATGGTTTTATCTCTGAGAAACATGAATACCTTCATCGGAGCGTGCCGCACCTTTCAGGTGGATGGCTCTGTTTTCCCACAGATAAGATACTGTGAGCGTAATTAGAAAAATCACGTCTCAAGGCCAGGCAGCTCCTCTAGATAATGTGCAAGATCTTAAGTGTACTTCCTCAATAGGCCACCAGGTGGCGCTGCTGGATTTGAAATTCTGAAATTTTTGCAACAGAAAAAAAGAGGAAAAAAAAGAGCTTTTGGTTGAATAAATATAATATAATAAGAGTTGCACATTTATGGAAAATATTAGCTTTTTATTGTCAATATTATGTATCTGCTGAGCAACCTTGCCCTTAAAGGAGAGTTTCGGAGACTGGAAAGAGTATTATTTTAGAATAAAATTCAGTTTAGCAATGAAGTATTTGTGTGAGATTTTCCCATAGTCATATGAATAAATTATGGCTTCATTCATTGAGTTAGGTAACAACAAATCTGCCCATTTTTCCATTTTGGGGTTAATAGTGGGGGATAGAGAGCCCATTTAGGACCATCTACTAGAGTAGAAAGCAGCTACAAAGAGTATATATCTCTCTGGAGGACCCTGTATATACAAGCATTACAAGGTAGACAGTGTAATACTTCATTTCCCCTGTGGTGGCACTGCAGGGAAACTGAATACTTGCTAACTAGGCCATTCAGATCGATCACTGGGGATCAGTGATGGCTGAACCTCATGAAATTTGTTTTGTGAATATTTACAAGGTTCACCATCAAGTTTAGCTTCAGCCCAAACTTGTGGGTGATCTTTTGACCCCAGAAAATTAAAAAAAATTTTAAACTCAGTGTCATGATGTTGATGCTCCCGACATGACTGCTGAAGCCTAATCACAGACCAGGAGCCATTGATATCAGAGGAGGCTGGAAGATTTCAGGAACGCCTGGGAAAGAAGACCAGGAAAGGGGAACATGAGAGTTTTTCTTTTTCTCCACACTTTTCTTGGATCTCTAATTTTTATACTTTAGGATCTGAAGAAACCGAGAGCATAATAATGATTTGAAAATGTTTTCTAAAAGATCAGTTACTGATGTCTACTTCTTTATCTTTCCTCTTGGCTCAACATATTCTAAGATGTCTGGCCTGAGATGACCAGCTTTGAAAAACAACATGATTTTGCATTACTGTGTTAAGAGATGTCTATCATGTATCGACATGTGGCCACCCAGTGGTTGTGTTGTTGATTGCAGCCTGTCAAGGTTTTTTTTTTTTTTTTTTTGAACAAGGCACAAAATTGTTATAAATTGGTTTCTAGAGAAATTGGAGCTCTTAACCAATTTTGAGAAAAGTTAAGGGTGGATACATCTGTAATCCTTAAGGGTCCTTGAACCCCCAGATTTATCTGCCCCTTGTATTGTCAAAGGAAAGACTGACTATGTTATTCACGGATTAGTCGGGTTCATCAGAATAGAAACTGCTTTTACTTGTACTGATTCTAGGTTATAGTCTGTATTTCCATCCAGAGCTGCAATCACAATTCTGCTGGTTTTAATTGGAAACAGTCAGCAAGAATTTTGTTAACATACCCCTTACAGCTTACATGAACTTCTATAAGTCAGATCCTCCTGTCCTATCATATTTCGGTACAGTGCCTGGTGTAAAGACTTCCCAGAACATGGTGTGCGCAGCCACTGAACAAGCAGGGGATGCAGATAGGATTTCTCCTTTAAACTGAGAACTGAGGCCGTCATAGCAATGTTTTCATATACAGTTTCCTTTTTATATATGAAATTAATGGACATTCAATATGAGGCTTCTTGATCGACTACATTAGAACAACTCTCAGCTGCAGTTTTCATCTTTCGCCGTTCACGAGTCATTGTGTTTGAGGCAATTTCCCTCCATTTCATAGACTGCGGAGAAGAAAACACTGAGTAAAGTGGATTGTTCTTTTCCCTTTTCCCCAGCACTTGATTACACTGCAGTGTTATTTATTTGTCTGTACTCCAGCTGTGCAAGTATTACCGCTATATGTGTGAGGTTCACATACTTTATATTATACAAGTAAGTGGGAAACATCACATGCAAAACCGCAAAAATATTGTAAATACATAAAAATACACATTATATTCCCTGTACTGATTCACATATTGTTTATACCTCAGAGCTGCACTCAATATTCTGCTGGTACAGTCACTGTGTACATACATTACATTACTTATCCTGTACTGATCCTGAGTTACATCCTGTATTATACTCCAGAGCTGCGCTCACTATTCTGCTGGTGCAGTCACTGTGTACATACATTACATTACTTATCCTGTACTGATCCTGAGTTACATCCTGTATTATACTCCAGAGCTGCACTCACTATTCTGCTGGTGCAGTCACTGTGTACATACATTACATTACTTACCCTGTACTGATCCTGAGTTACATCCTGTATTATACTCCAGAGCTGCGCTCACTATTCTGCTGGTGCAGTCACTGTGTACATACATTACATTACTTATCCTGTACTGATCCTGAGTTACTTCCTGTATTATACTCCAGAGCTGCACTCACTATTCTGCTGGTGCAGTCACTGTGTACATACATTACATTACTTATCCTGTACTGATCCTGCGTTACATCCTGTATTATACTCCAGAGCTGCGCTCACTATTCTGCTGGTACAGTCACTGTGTACATACATTACATTACTTATCCTGTACTGATCCTGAGTTACATCCTGTATTATACTCCAGTGCTGCACTCACTATTCTGCTGGTACAGTCACTGTGTACATACATTACATTACTTATCCTGTACTGATCCTGAGTTATATCCTGTATTATACTCCAGAGCTGCGCTCACTATTCTGCTGGTACAGTCACTGTGTACATACATTACATTACTTATCCTGTACTGATCCTGAGTTACATCCTGTATTATACTCCAGAGCTGCACTCACTATTCTGCTGGTACAGTCACTGTGTACATACATTACATTACTTATCCTGTACTGATCTTTGCCATTCAGCAGGTCCTATCAGGGTCACATGACACACTCCCCACCCCCTCGGAGCCTCTACTGGGGACAGGTTCACTTTAAGAAAATCTTTTATATTTTATTATTGGCTGAAAGTCTGGAACAACAAAGTAAAAGTTCTTATTAATAATTTTCGCTCCTGACTGATGCTTTCGCTTCCTCATTACTTCTGATTTCTCATTCATAAAAGCGGTGAGGGACTTTATAAAGTAATATGAAGTAGAGGAGAGGACCATCAATTATCCAAACGATCCATGACACATTGTAGTCATTTATCCTCCACATTTATTCTAAACACAGCAATTTATATCAATTACATGCGCCAAATGCTGAGAGACGCGGGAGTCCTCCGTCATGTGACTTCATTTGCATAAATTAGATTAAACAGAGCTGAGCGGTTATAGCTTCATAGAATATATTATGACTGTTTGCAATGTACTTTGACTAGAGGAGGCGGGCGAAGCTCCAGGACCCTGCTAGAAAATTATATACCTGGACATAACACATACAGTCATATGAAAAAGTTTGGGCACCCCTATTAATCTTAATCATTTTTAGTTCTAAATATTTGGGTGTTTGCAACAGCCATTTCAATTTGATATATCTAATAACTGATGGACACAGTAATATTTCAGGATTGAAATGAGGTTTATTGTACTAACAGAAAATGTGCAATATGCATTAAACCAAAATTTGACCTCTGGTGGAGCAGGGGTGAGCTCTGTGCCTTAAGCAATCAAGTGTGCAGCTTAGGGAGGAGGTCCAATTTTATGGAATACACCTGGATGACATCATGTTTTGTATCCTCCTTTGATTTCAAGAGAGGGTTCCGTTCCATTCTGTTGTCAGAGAGCTGGATGCACATTCGGTTGTGTGCATGGGGCCTTATACAGACAGTTTTATAAACGTAAGTAAAAACTCCAGTAATTTTTTTGTCCCCCCCCCAATACCTTCTCCTCTGATGCACGCAGTGTTTCCTGTATCAGCAGGTCATGTGCTTTAGAAGAGCAGAGAAGAGGTCAGTGCTCTGGAGGGGAGCACATAACTTCATAATAAAGCTGTCATTAAGTTATTCATTTATTCATTATGCTACTAAAGATGGACGAACCTCTAAAGATTGGTTTTGTCCCCTGTTCGGATGAAGCAATCCTCCAGTTTCTTTCGGTCCGAACTTGTTCGGATAGAACTGGAAGTGAAATTATAATAGGTGGAGACCCAGGGGAGGTGTCAAAAATAAAAAAACATGACCCTCGGCGTGCCCATGTCACCCCTGTGGCCCAATCACAGGCCTAAGGCATGACGTCACAGGAGAGCGCAGGGCGCTGCGAGGAGGTCCAGAAGAGGTAACGGAAGGCGAGTATGAATGTTTTTTATTTTTGTCACCTCCCCTGGGCCTCCACCCTATATTCTTTGGGGTCTGAAGAGATTGCAGAGTATAATAATTTATCACAATGTATTTGTATTTGTCCGAGACGAATCCCAAATTGTTTGGTTTTGTCAATTTGAAATATTTGGGTCAAATCTGGTTTGTTATGAACCAATTTGCCCATCTCGATAAACTACACAACTTATTTTTTAATGGAAGGGACAAATATATTTTACTAGGGTGCTCAGTAAAGGATCATGCAGTATACGGCCCATAATGTTATCACTTAATAGAAGGACTGAAGGGTTGTCAGAACTGAAAAGTTCCGTTTTCATTCCCAGCAAATAGAGCTAAAGCGGGAAGTCAAAAACTTCCATCTGGGGAAGTAGCTGGGGGATGGGAAAGAAAGAGTTAAAGCTTTTGAATCTTTTCCCTGCAAATACATTTTTCTTTGAATGTCCATTTTTCCGGAATACTCTGAATGTTTTTTGTTATTTTTCGATAAACAGTAACTGCAGTTTCTGAAACTAAAGACAGTTCCATTGTTACATTCATGAGAATTAAAACCGACTCCCGTAAATCCTGGGTGTCCTTTTGTGATTGCCATCAAGTGCTGAACCATCTTCAGAGGCGGCGAGGCCGGGGGCACCATGCTGAGAACTCAGCGAGACGCCATCTCCCACCTCCGCTAATGATGACAGATATGGCGGAATAATAAAGCTTATATATAATGTGTATAATAAATAATACAGGAATAACTACGAGCAGCAAAACACCAGAAGCTGCAACATCCTAATCCTTAAAGGGGTCGTCCATGATTGTTTTTGACCTATTCAGTACCTGTGTACTTCTATATCCTAGCCCTGTATGGCACTATTACTAGAGTACTTTATCACAGTATTATGTAGTCTATGTATACCTCCCCTGTAGCATCCAGTGTTCTTACCTGTGACTGTCGCTGGACCGGGCAGCGGTGGGGGACACTGGAGTGCCAGGGACAAGTGAGTGTGTCTTTTTTTCCTGCCAGAGATCTGTAATTCCTGGACAACCCCTTTAAGTTTTGTCTTAAGCAATTAAAGGCTCGATCGGGTTGAGATCTGGTGATTGACTCGGCCATTGCAGAATATTCCACTTCTTTGCCTCCTGAGTTACTTTCCCAGTATGTTTTTGGCCATTGTCCATCTGTCCTGTGAAGCTCCGTCCAATCTACCTTGCTGCATTTGGTTGAATCTGAGCAGAAAGTCTCTCCCTGTACACTTCAGGATTCACCCGGATACTTCTGTCACATTATCACTAAACACTAGTGATCCAGGGCCATAGGATCCATGCCTGCTCATGACATCACACGGCCTCCACCATGTGTTACAGAGGACGGGCTGTGGTTTGGATCAGGAGCCGTTCCAAGCCTTCTCCACACTTTCTTCTTCCATCATTCCGGTTGATCTTAGTTTCTTCTGTCCTGAATGCTGTTCCAGATCTGGGCGGCTTTTATTGATGTTTTTTTAAGCAAAGTGTAATCTGGTCTATTCTGTTTTTGAGGCTGATGAATGGTTTTGCACCTTGTGGTGATCCCTCTGTATTTGCTCTTATAAAGTCTTAGACTTAGATACTGTGATACACCAACTTACAGGAGCATGTTCTTCTCTTTATGGTAGACTTAGATACTGTGATACGCTGACTTCCTGGAGAATGTTCTTCACTTGGGCGGATGTTGTGAAGGTGTTTATCTTCACCATGGAAAGGATTTTGCAATCATCCACCAATCTTGTCTTCTGTGGACTTCCAGGCCTTTTTGAGTTCCTGAGCTCACCAGTGCACTCTTTTTTTCTACCAGAATGTACCAAGCTGTTGATTTGGCCCCTCCTAACATTTCTGCCATCTCTCTATTTCTTCTTTTGTTCACCCTAATGATGGTGTGTCTCACTTCCATTGAGAGCTCCTTTGACCACATGTTGTGGGTTCGCAGCAACAGCTTCCAAGTGTAACTGTCTCTGCTGGAATCAACTCCAGACCTTTTACCGTCCTAATTGTTGATGGATTATTGAGGGAACGGCCCACGTAACCCATTACATAGATTGTGAGATAAGTGTCCAATTACTTTTGGTCCCTTGAAAAAGAGGCAGCGACATATTGCAGAGCTGTAATTCCTAAACCCTTCCTCCAATGTGAATACCCTCAAAGTAAAGCTGAGAATCTGCACTATAACTGGATTATATAACTATATTATGAATATGGTAAAAACCTAAAGTGCCAAAACTTGTTTCACTGTCCAAATATGTCTGGACTTATTTGTATATTCTAGCACTGTATGGCATTATTATTGAAGTACTTTATCCCAATATTATTTAGTCTATGTGTATGTATATTCTGGTACTGTATGGCACTATTACTTGAGCACTATACCACTGTATTGTTTAATCTATGTGTATCTCTATTTTCTACCACTACATGATACTATTACTTGAGCACTATACCACAGTGTTAATTAATCTATGTATTCTATCATTGTATGGCCCTTTTACATGAACACTACATGACAGTATTATTGGCTTGAGCAATACATTACAATATTATTAAGTCTCTGAGTATCGTTGTATTCTGGCACTGTATGGAAATATTACTCAAGCAATACACGGCAGTATTATTTAGTATCTGTGTACATCTGTATTCTGGCACTTCAACTGTGCGTTAAGTACCTTTAGTTTATATTTTTTATTTTTCTTTCTAGCCTTTGTTGTGAGGTTTTGGTCATTGGGGCACTGACCAAATGGTCAATCTACCTCTGCCCCATGGACATTATTACTCTCCATTTCAGTCATTCATACACTAGAGGGCGCCCACATACAGGAAGCTTTGCCCGGGGGCCACAGGAGTCCATAGCCCCATGGAATAATTTTGAAAAACTTTAAGGGACCTGGAAACAGAATATTCTGCACTCAGCGAATTCTTTCTGCTGCCTTCTATAAGGTAATGTATGGACGTGTAGTTCACCCTGA
The DNA here is from genome assembly GCA_947044405.1 of Leptodactylus fallax. Classification (NCBI taxonomy): domain Eukaryota; kingdom Metazoa; phylum Chordata; class Amphibia; order Anura; family Leptodactylidae; genus Leptodactylus; species Leptodactylus fallax. Next base: position 229,683 of record CAMRHE010000531.1, read on the forward strand.
ACGTATGCCGCCTGTCAGTCAGAGGAATTGGAGCTCTCAATGACAACTACAGTCACAGATGGAAGAAAAATTGGATGTTGGGTGAAGAATTGCTTTACTGGATCGTGAGTGAAAGGAATAAAAATTACAACCAACCCTTGACCTTGTTGTCACAACTTTACTGTTTCGGTGTAAATCAGGGCCGGTTATTGACTCCTCGTTCTCGCTGCTGTATCTGAAGAGTATAAAATATTACAAGAATTACCAGGGCAGGAAGGATGAGCAAGTACCCCGAGGGGGGAGGGGGGGTGCATGGGGTGTCCTCGCCATTGTGCTTTTTTAAAGTGATCATTGTAACCAAAAGACCAGTTGTAATTTAACCCTTTTCATTGTTTTTCATATTTTCCATCTCCACCTTCCAAAATTCATCATTTTTGTATATTCCTATCGACATTTCTTAGCGGGACGAGTTGTATTTTTACTTGGACCCATTTTGGGTGGTACATCTAATCTTTTAAGTAGCTTTTCTTAAGGTTTTGGAGGCGGATACTTGAAAAAATTTTTTTTTTTTTTTTTTTGCGTTTTACTTTTATGGCTAAAAATGACTTTGCCACTTTTTCCACCGGGTCATTACGATCCCAGCGATTCCCTATTTCTATTGATATTATTATATTTTACCACTGTTATTAAATAAAACATTATATTGCAAAAACAAATGATTTGCTAGGGGGCGCCGTATTCTGACATCTATCACTTTTTACTTTGTGTTGATGGAGCTATTTGAGGGCTTTGTTTTTGTAGGGCAAGTTGTAGTTTTTATTGGTACCATTTTCCAGTAGGTACAACTTTTTTTGGGCGACCAAAACACTTTCATTTGCATATTGCAGTATTAATTTAATTTATTTTTTTATTATAATATTTTTTATGGTCTGGACTTAACCACACACATCAATACCTTATATGTTTATTTTTTGTTTGTATTATTTATATTTTTAGACAATTTTTCAAACAGTTCCCACTTTTAAATTTTTTTTTTTTTTTTTACTGCACCTAACAAGGACTAACCTGGGATGACTTGATCCCCTGTACAATATACTGCACTACTTCTCTATTGCAGTATATGGTACATTGACTCTCTAGCTGTATTAGCCATGGAAACCCCTGAAAACCCTGCAGGATCCAAAGAGGAGAATCGGGATGCACCCCACCCAACCATCTGAGGGGGTTATCTGCCCGAGACAGAGTTTTCTGACTCCTGGAGTTGGTCCCGGGAGCCATGAAGTAGACTGCTCCTGTGCCTGTGACAGAAATGTGCTCTACTATTTTGAATATAGTCAACTATATGCTCAGCATGGTAAAATAATATGGTGCAAAGTAGGAAGGGGTTAAAGGAGGACTAAGAATCAAGTGTTCAATTCCCCTGCAGTGCCACCACTGGTGAAACAAAGTATTACACAGTTAGCATTTAAATCAATGTAATGCATGGACATGCCGGGTCCTCCAGAGAGAGAGACGCTCTTTACAGCCACTATCTACCTCAGCTAATAGACAAGGGTCCAGAATAGGAAGCCCCTATACTTCAGAATACCCTAAAAGGGGCCCCCAAATATACAGGGGACAATAGATGAATGTGCATAGGTATAAATGGTGCTGTGTACAGAGAACAGAAAGTGATGATGTCTCTGGGGACTCCAGTCAGGGCAGAACGTCGCCTCTCTCGGGCCTATACCGGTATTGATCGCTATACGAGTCCATCACCGGCCGCGGTAAGTAAAGGTCACAGGATTTTCTCTTATTTTTTTTGGAATTGCTGAGTCTCTAGTGGCCTTTACTTGTGACATTTTCTTTTATCTTCATCTTTTGCTAATATCAGGACTTTTCCACTCAGATTCTGACTCTATGTCCTCATATATTCTTATGTAATACCTCCATGTGAGACTGTATGGAGTAACCGGGGAAAAATTTTGGAGCATTAAGTTATGTCTGTGTCTGAATGGCATGTAAATCTGGATTGGTTTGAATAGTAATGGGACATTTTAAGACGCAGGAAAAAAGGAAGGAATCAGAATACAAGTTTATGGAAAAATTTCAAGCTCTGCAATTTGGACTTAATATTCATGCCAGCTTCATGTCACACTATATATGACCTGTGAGGGTCACAAATCACCTCCTGATAGCAAACAGATAACAGATCCCTCTGTCACGCACCACAACTTTCCAGATTGTTTTTTGACCTGTTGTAAATAACTTCTCTACTTAGATTGCATTTTGTTTTGGCTTTTTTTAAGGACTCTAAAATGCTTTGAAGACCATGTGTATAAAAATCTGTGAATTTTCAGTTCTTGTATCACACCATGTCTGATGAAGGGAGCGAGTACTCCTGAAAGCTTACTTATAAATATACTCAGTTAGCCTCTAAAAGGTATCGCCTGATTTCTTCACTCTTCCACTACTCTCAATGGCTAACACGGTACAACATTATACTAATAGTAACATTCTGTTATCTTTCTCCTACTGCTCTGTTAGTGTGTCAGTCTTCACTGAAGTTCTTGCATTCCGTTCAGAAACCAGAATTCTCAAGTTGAGCAGTGTCATCCATCCTTCTTATAACAATGTCATCTTCTGTAATATGTGCATGCTTTTTTTCCATAGTTCTTAGCCCTGATGTGGCCTGGATTATAGGGTGAGTGGCCTACAATGCTGCAGCAGCTGCTGTTTCCCTCAAATTCGGAAGCAATATTATATTACGGGTTTCCGGTGATAATTGATGTCTCTTTACTCTGACAATGCCGACATCCGATGTGTTTGTCCCTGAACTAATTACAAACACAGTCCTTGGCCCGATGACAGAACGTATCACAATAGAGGACGAGACGATGGAGCCCCCTGTGCGGATTAAACACAAGTTACAAGGCCGGAAATTCAATGGTCGACAAGTCTTGGCCCCTCTTCTCCTCGCCGTCTTTTGTTTCTCGGGATTAGACGATCGCAACACTAATTAATGTAATCCAGGCCGACTGCCACGCCGCAGCAATTAGAGGAGGCGATGGAAACCTCTGCTGTACCCCTCCTGAAAATCGGAACATTCCTACATCATGTCAGCCGTTTTCCCTTTGGCCAGGTTTACAGAGCCATTTTAGGTCTAGAAATATTTAGACATTTTTACATTTTTTTAAACCACTGTTAACACTGTCACTGCAGTCATTGTTTTATTTTTATAGGGTTGAAAAAAAAATAAAAATTTGTATTTAAAAATTACAAAATCAAAGAATAAAACTCATTTTGGTGAAAACTTGGGATTATAAATTTGTTGGAGTGAATGTGCTTGGAGAAACATAATTCATTCCTGTATTCATCCATTTCACGCTAATCTGCAATGTTTCTCTAGGACCCTTCCAGGACCTTTCCTACAGTGGTGTCATACTTTGTTCAGTAGTTCATTGGGTGGTGAAATCTCAGGAACATAAGTATGTTGGAGCAAAGCTGCTTATAGTCCTGTGAGTCATTCATTCCTGCAGAAATTATAATCAGAAAAGTTTCTCTGGGACCTTTCCGGGACCTTTCATACAGTGGTGTTATACTGTAATATAGCAGTTCATTGGGTGATGAAAACTCTAGATTATAAATCTGTTGGAGTGAAGCTACTTATAGACCTGTGAGTCATTCATTCCTGCAGACATTATTATCAGAAAAGCTTCTCTAGGACCCTTCCAGGACCTTTCATACAGTGATGTTGTACTGTAGCTTAGCAGTTCATTGGGTGATGAAAACTCTAGATTATAAATTTGTTGGAGTGAAGTTGTTTATAGAACTGTGATTTATCTATTCCTGCAGACACTCTAATCAGAAAATCCTCTCTAGGATCTTTCCAGGACCTTTCAGACCTTTTGGTGGTGTTGTACTGTGGTTTAGCAGGTTATTGGGTGGTATAAATTCTGGATCACAAGTTTGTTGGAGTGAGGCTGCTTGTAGGTCACTGATTCATTGATTCCTGTAGACTGTAAAAGTCTCTCTAGCACCTTTCCAGGACCTTTCGTATGGTGTTGTCACAGTTGATTACAAAGTTACCTGCTTTTCAACACAATAGGGTTGTTTAAGTTCTGCTTCCTGGAACGCCCCCAAGCCAAGTCGGCCTGCCCACATTTTGCGAGACTCTTTCAGGGCAGAACATGCTGGGATTGTTTCCAAAAATTCACGACAGGCACTACAAATTTTAGCAACTCACATTGAACCACAATGGGACAGATAAAAAACTGTCAAAAAGTAAAATGGTCTTTGTTACCCACAACAACCAATCACAGTGCAGCATCCATTTTACCAGAGCAGAATATGAAATGAAAGCTGAGCTCTGATTGGTTGCCACGGGCCATGGGGTTTTTCTTTTCGTTTCATAGATGTAGACTGTGTAGTTTACAGGAGTTTCCAAGATGGCTGAAAACCTTGAAGAAACCTGCAACTTTTTACCTCATGGGGAACGCTGAGGTCACTCGTTGGTTGGGTTAATGGCGCGATATTTTCACAGCTCATTCCTGAATCACTGTCGTCTTCATTACATAAAGTCAGACACTCCCTATAAATTCTGTTGCTCCCCAAGTCCCCTGTGTGAACAGAGCTGTAGTAGGGGTCTAAAAAAAACTGTATTAGTCACCCGTAGCAACCAAAAATATCAGACTGCTGCAAGTTAACCAATTGCAGAAGTTCGGGTTAACGCGACTACATCTGTACATCAGAGATTCTGGATCTTATAGTATATACAAAACATGAACGCAAGATTGGGCCAAGATGAATGTGACTTTCCACATACAGTATATGAACCCCCCCTCACTTGCTCCAGGTATATATTCAGTATACTGTATATACATATAATCACACAGCACTATCTCGCCATCTAGTGTCTGTAAATACAATTACAACAATACAGCCTGTAGTCATCTATAGCACCGTACACACACACAGTATAACACCACATGCTGCGGCACTGACCCAACATGGCCATAATGTGTGACCACTACTGAGATGATCAATAGATCGTCGTGGATCCAGCTCCTGATCCCAAATCTAATCATTTATAATGGTTGCCAGGAATATACAATTAATGACCGATCCTTAGGAATGGTCATCATTAGCAGATCGATCGGGATCCTACTCTGGTCAGAAATGGTACTGCAGGCTCAGTCCTATTCACATCAATGGGACTGAGCTTGCAGTAACTTTTCTGGCTACTACACAGTGTACAGAGCTGTGCTAGTTTGGGTAAACTGTGACCACTACAAACAGCTGATTGGCGGGGGTGCCGGGAGTTGGACCTCAGCCAAATTGTTATTGATGATGTATCTTACGGACAGGTCATCAATAGAGATGGACGAACCTTCCAAGATTCGTTTAGTTTCAGTACGAACCAGAAGTGGAATTATACTGTGAGGTCTCTTCAGACACCAGGGGCCAGTGGAGGGCCAGGGGGGTGTAAAAAATAAAAACCATTTATACTCACCTTCTGTTACCCCTTTCTGGCCTCTTTGCGGTATCAGGCGCTCTCTTCTCTGAAGTCATGTGCCCAGAGTCACTGCTGAGGCCTGTGATGTCACGACACTTGGCATGCCCATGTGACCACTGTAGCCCAATCACAGGCCTCAGCAGTGGCCCATGGCTCATGATGTCACCAGAACGCCGGACGCCGTGAGGTGGCCCATAAGAGGTAACAGAAGGTGATTATAAATGGTTTTTGTTTTTGTCACCTCCCCTGGGACTCCACCTATTATACTCTGGGGTCTGAAGAGATATAATAATTTACCACAGTGCATGTCGCATCGGCCATTTTAGTTCATCTGAGACAAATCCCAAATTTTTTGTTAAAAACTGAACAATTTGTAATATTTCGATTGAATCCAGCTTGGGTAGGTTGCCCATCTCAAGTCATCCATAATAATGGGTGGGCTGCACAAGACTGACTCCGAAATGACTGAGATTCACCTGTTTCGGTTCGGACCGAACTGAACTAGAAGTGCAGAAAAATAGAAAATATCTTAAACTCATTTTTCTTCACCTCGATATCAGATCTTCTTTCCCAGCGTCTTTTTGGCTTCCTGGGTTACGTCAGCGGCCCGGGATAAAAGCTTCAGTCTTTCATTGGGCCTGAGCGGTAATGTCATCAGAGTCAAAGCATCATGAAGACTGCTGAGGCCCAATCATAGACCTTAAGGGTGGCCTGGGGCCATTGACAACCCCTCGGAGGACTCGGAGAAAGAAGACCAGATGGCGGAGCCTGTAGAGGTGAGGAGAGGTGAGTATGAATTGCATTTGTCTGCAGCTCTGAGTATAATGATTCTTGGATGGCGAACCCAAAAATCTTGAGTTTGGTCGAACCCAAAATTTTTAGGAAACTTGTACCAAACCTTGTTTATGACTAGCCAGCTCGCTGATCCCTAGTCAATAAACTCCTGGAATACCCCTATCAAGAGAATCTGTCACCAGGTGTATGGTGGAGGCAGCATAATGTAAAGAAAGGCTCCCTGATTCCAGCCCATGGGCACTTGACAATATCTAGGAGTCTCCATAAAATTGCTGTTTATCTCTTGCAGTGGGAGCCTCAGGAAGTCAGAGCTTGCCCAGGATCTTTAGCCTAGTGGGTGGTCTACCTGGGGCCCAGGTCAAAGATGGCGCAGAACAGAGGAACTGAACTGAGTCTTTGATGTAGATTTTTTGGTGTTTTTTTGCTACATTCTCTGCTTTAAGTAAATTTATTACAGTCATGGACAGCCCATTTAATTCCAAGTTTGTGAAGAAAAAATACATACTAAGGTCTATAAAGATATATAGTCCACAGGATTAAGGATACATTTCTGACCATGGGGTTTTGACTGATAGGATCCCCACTGATCTCAAGAATGGGGGTTCTGTGACTCTTTGGATGACCGGCTGAACTGTCCTTTTACTCCATTCATCTCTACCAAACAGAAGCCAAGTACAGTGATCGGGGGGAAGGTCTACTAAACTGCTAGGGCTCAATCATGGGACGGGGCAAGTTAAGAAATTGTCCGAGGCTTCCACCATCCTGACTGAAATCTATCTATCTATCTATCTATCTATCTCATATCTATCTATCTATCTCATATCTATCTATCTATCTATCTACCCTTCTAATCCAAGAGCCTCCATCCAGCCCTGTCTATACCGATGAATACGATCGATTTCCAAAAAGACTCCGAAATTATAAAAAAGTATCCAATTGAAGGAATACACAATGAAGAACACGCCATGTTGGGCAGACAGATTGTTCTTTTATGCCACATAGTAATACATTTGTATAGACCTTCAGCTGCTCCCACGACACCAATTTCTTCCTCATCGGTGCCTGGAGATGTCTAGAATGCTTACAACCCCAACTTTGTACACTCTCGATAGGAAAGAAAAATGAAGAAATAACAGCAGAACCTTTAGAGGAACGTGGGTGGGTGGGGGGTTGAAAATACCTTTAAACAGTGCACATTCAAGGGCGAAATTCACATCAGAAATCCATTTCATTTTTACAAATGATTTTAGGCCCGGGATGGCTGTGAAGTGACCTCAGCTGTTATCAGCGTTGGGCTCATTTGACCTTCTGATACCTTCAGGCTTAAAAGCTTTTCCATTCTATCGGTTGTATCATATCGTTTTTTTTCTCTCCTCTCTTTATAATCTTTTAACGAGTCAAGAGCTCATCAAAATGCAAATTTGCCGGCTGGATTGGAAAAATCAAGATATATAGTGTAGAGCGACTGGAGAGACGGGATGAGCGGGCATCATGACGGGTCTGACTTTACATGTAATAAACAAAGAAATATCGGTAGTAACAAGGAGATCTGGGAATATTACACTTGATAAAATGCTATCATTTTTGAAAATTTTTGGGAGCTTTAATTTTTGGAAATTTTGAAGCAAAAACTTTTCCTCCCCAACATGTTTACATTAATGGTGCGAGTAAATGAGCCAAGAGCAAAGGGTATGTTCACATGGTTCAGTAGGGATGTATGGGGTGGGCCAAGCTTAGTACACTTCGCCCCTTTGGGTCATGATGGACAATCATCTATTTAATTACCCTCTTCCCCGCCAATCCTTTTGTAACACATAGGTCATATTCATGTCCGTGAAAAATGGCCATGTTGGTCTGTTGAAGTGGCACTTTCATGTGGCCATTTTTTTAACACCTGCCACACGGCTATTTTGAAACCCATGACTGTCAATGGGTCTATTGACACGGTTATATCTGTCAAAATGGACAAGGATAGAGCATGTCAGTTTTTTGATGCGAATAGACCCATAGACATTCATGGTTTTAAAAATGGCTACATTCCACGACAGTTGTTCCAAAAATTCCCCTCAGACGGCCATTTTTTACTGTTGTGCAAGGCCATACTTCTCATTTCCCTCTGCCCCATCCACACATGTACAAGTTACAGGCCAGCTGGTCAGCTTTACAGATCTACTGTATGTTGGATCCACATCTTTGGCAACCTCTCTCTTATTTTACTAATTGGTTGTTCAAGACATTTGCCCTTGTCCTTGAATGCAACTCTTGGCCCAGTTCACTACAAAAGGAAGAAGAACTCACAGAGTCAGGATGGTCTTACATGTGTGATTTGCCCCTTGTAACAACCAGCTTTTTGTGGGGCCACTGTGCCACGAAACTAGTTGGGATTTGGGTCAATCCTCAGGATGTTATCTAAGTAACCTCCCAGGTATTCACCCTTTAACCCCTCTATAGCGATCTTGAACTCACTGCAAGGAAACCACCAGCTTGCTACCTCTTGGAGTGGTTTTGGTGTATGTGACACATGACCAGGCAGGCCAGAGATTATGGTGCAGTGCACCAAAGTCAGACAGAAGCAGTGTCTGAATACAGGCTGAGGTCAGGGCTGGCAGCATGAGTTCAGTGGTCTCAGGACAGATAAAGTCATGGTAGGCGGTAGGTTTGCGGTGGTCAGCAACGAACCGGGGTCAGAACCAGGAGATCACAGGTGTATATGGCTCAGTCGTTGTAAAACAGACCTGGTTCCGTAATAAAAAGTTCAGATGTACAGTATAAAGTACTGCGCAAAAGTTTTACGCAGGTGAGGAAATAATGCTGCGCAGTAAGAATGCTTTCATAAATAGAAGGGTTAATAGTTTATTTTTGTCAATGAACAAAATTGAGTGAATGAAGAAAAGAAGAATGTAAATCCCATCAATATTTGGTGTGACCTTTGCTCTTCGCCTTCCATCAGTTCTTCTCGGTACTTGCAGGCAGTTGTTGGCAGAACTGGTCAGGGTTGTTGTTCCCGCCGCCATCTTGGAGCACTAAGCACAGATCTGTGGATGTAGGCTTGCTCGTAGAGATGGTCGAACCTCTCAAGATTTGTTTCAGGTTCGGACGGCTCAGGTTCCTGATTCTTTTTGGGTCGAACCATTTTGGATAGAAGACACTATGGCAGAGCCCTGGAGACATCAGGGAAGGTGAGCTGGTTATTTTTTTTTCCCAACCCCAGAGTATAATAATGATTAGTGAGTAGAAAACCCCAAAAATCTAAAGTTTGGCCATACCCAAAATTTTTGGAAGTCTTGTAATGAACCCAACTAGTTACAAACAGTTCACCTCTCCTTACTTGTGCCCTGCGATCTAAGATTTCCCGCACTGCGCTCCCTGAATAAAACATGCCTCACTGTACACCTGAATATAATAAGCCCGCACGCTGCTCTTGGATAAAAAAAAATACCCGCAATAATATTTCATTAATATAACCAGTTCCACAAAGAGCAAAAAAAAAAGAACACTTTCCTCCCTGGTCCATAAAAATAAACTTTTATAATAGGTATCATTAAAATCTACAATAAAATCCAGCTGTAAAAGGCCAGATCAGGGGCAGCTATTAGTGTCAGTCAGCTGCTGGTCAGCTGCCCCGCTTCATTGTACTGTATTGTGTGTTACTCACTACAGTGCGGTAACATTATTATACATTATTGTTGTATGGTCAGCTTTAGCCATAAAGCAGCCCTAGAATGACTGTGAGCTCGGGGGCAGCAATGTCCCCGCTAATAACCCTGCCAACCACACTGCTCGCACAGCCCGCTATCAGTATAACTAAGCACAAACCACCCGGCATGTTTCTCCATCTTGGGGCATCCTCCAGGGTTGGAGGTGAATACATCTACACTGTGTACACTATGGCCTACATTGTGCCACCATATTATATAAAGTTTGACACTATGCACACTGACTAAAAGAAATGGCCTGCACTGTGCCCAGTGATTAAAATTCCCATTGTGTCCCAGAGTGTCACCAGACCCCAGCATATCAATCCAGCCCCGCAGATAGATAGGTTAGGGCTACCTGAACCAAACCGTGTTCATCCCTTGTGAATCGGTGCACCCATTGCTGAGATATGGCTTTGCAATGGCCGCCCTTGTTGTTCCAAAGAGCTCATTTGCTTATTGACAATAACAATGGTATCTCGGCAACAGAGACAGCGATTCACAAGGGGACAACACCAGGGGACCCTAACCTATCTATCTGTAAGGCTGGGGTGATATACCGGGCTCTAGTGACACTCCCTTTAAAAAATATAAGCCTACATTGTGTCCCCCGGATTAAAAAAAAAATCTCCCATTTTACCCTCAGAATAAAACAGATCTCAGCCCCTGTAGTAAATAAATGGCCTGCACTGTCCCCCTCAATACAAATGGCCTACATGGTGCCCCAGTATGAAAAAAGTGGCCTACATTGCACCCCCTGTATTATAAAGGAGGCTCCAGAACACAGTCCATCATCCAGTTTGATCACTTTCGAAGGGCCAATTGGCCTAGCAGGACTCTTGTGCAATTTGTAGAGCTGCAACCATATTGAATTGTATCCACATTTTAAGGATGTGAGCAGAGGAGCTCCTGGGCCCCAATGCAAAATCTGTAATGGGGCCCCTTAATACCTTCAGCCATTTAGAGTAGTGGTATATTTTATGTGGCAAAGGCACCTTTGGGACCACGGGGGCCCCTGGACGTGAACATAGCTGAATGCAGGAAGAAGGACTGGGTTAGTCTCCTGCTTTTCCCTGGATATATCAACAGGTGTTTTTTTTAGAAACCGATTTTGGAGAACTGACTGCATCCCGCTCTTTCACAGGACTTTGGGGGGGCTCTTTATCCATTTTCCAGGCTCCCTCTTCCTCGATACTGCCACTTCTCAAGACCTGCTAGTTGAGAAGCTGGTCATCTCACACCACTTGTTTTGGGATATCTTGAGTCTCAAAAAAAAAGTAAAGAAGGACATATCTGTAGAAAGATATTACACCATGTGTGAACTCGCTTTATAGTATGGACCCCAGGCTGCACTGCCTCCAATGTGTGTCTATTGGCCCCAGTACTACTGTACTATTCCCCACCAGCCATTTCCCCAACTGTGTTGACCCTTAGTCTGGTTACGACTTCCTAGCAAACACCTTCACAACAAAACACATACAGGACAGACATCACATGACAGAATATCACAAAATCATACTGTTTTTATAAAGCTCACATATACCTGGGCACGCCGAGCCAAGAGCAAATGTAAGGAAGGACATATTTGTGCATATATTTTTTATGAATGACCGCACTGCAATGATAAAAAAAAAAAACCTCCAAAAACATAACATTTTTAACAGAAAAAGTAATGAACATTAGAAACTTTTTGATCTAGTTATGAACATCACCAGATTCGGTTTGTGTATATTTTTTAATTTTCCCTCCCTCGACAAGAACGTATCACAACAGCGTAGTTTTCTTCCAAAAACTTGGTTTCAAAAACATTCCAAAAAGTCTGTATAATTGAAGGTGTAGCCACTTACATCAAGAAAAAAAAAGAGAACTGATATCTTTTTAAGAGTCTCAACAATCAAACTCCAGTGATTGAGGTCTGCTTAAGATTCAGAAATGCAGAAAGAGACGTCTGATGTTCCTTTGATACAGAGACTACTTCTGATGATGATTTAATCAATGAGAGAGACAAATTACACCCAGATTGGGACTCCCCACTGGAGGGGGAAAAAAAGAGGATAAAAAATTTAAAGAAACTTAGAAAATCTACTTTTTTTGATTATTGCATTTGTTCTCCAACTTAATGACACTCGGAATTTTCGAAGGAAAAACAAAATGGAACGAATTTACACTTCAAATTGCTCATAGACGCGTTTGGACAGAAAAATAATTTGACTTGTCAGTCAAAAAGAAAAAAAAAAAGTGCAATCTCAATTTAAGTGGAATATCGAGAGCAGATGCTCTGACAATGAATATGTAAATTTTTTTATTTCATATTATTTTTAATTTCCTTTTCTTTTTTTTTTTTATTGAACGTCTTTGAATGACACTTTACAAAAGAAAAGGTTTAACCTGCTTTTATGTTCTGTCAATTTAGGGAACACAAGTAGACCTGTCCCCCGATACCGGATTCAATCCATCTTAGAAATTCATTATGAATAAGTCAATTTATTTTTTTGTTTTTGACTTGTTTATAAAATGGCACATTTCAGTAAAAAAAATACAAATTACAGAATTCTTGCATTTTGTCCTTGGAAACCGCTTGTCAGAGAGTGCAGCAGGCGGTGATTTATTAACTTTTCATTACGGGTTTCTAAGACTTTGACTTTTTTGGAATCGCATTTTTCCATTTTTGAAGTGTAATTACAAATTTAACACTATTTTTTCCTCATTCATAGCGACAGGTTTGGCTCGGTGACAGGACTAATTTATTGTACTTTATAGGCAAAATTCCTATTAATTAAACATCAATTGAAAGAACATTACATTTGCTTTTCTGTTATTTTTTGGCTTGAATGTCTAAGGGCATTAAGTAGACTATGTGGCTCTTATAGGGGCCCTTGGAGAGCGCCAAGGATTAGCCACATCCTACTGGGTAGAGAGAACACGTAAAGAACTCCAGAGATACTAGACCGTTGAATGGAAAGGCCATGGACATGGAACAAGGACCAAAACTTTTAGTCCTGGATGGCCAAGCCCATCATGATTTAGCCAAATTGGTGTCGCAATTTACTGAACAGTCTAGATAAGTACCAAATAAAATTCTGCACTCCACATTCTAGTCTAGACAGCACGAAACTAAGATCTGCTTCTCTTCTAAGAAGAAGACCAAGAACATCCTTCACATCTGGCGAACATACCCAGGATATACACACATCACAGTGATGACCATACATCTTCTTAATTGTGAAAAGAGTCCTAACCAGTGGGTTTGGGTTGAGAATGGAACTTGGTAATTGCTCCTACTGGAACCCTGTTGGCCCTTCAGAAGAAGAAGGTGATATCAAGATTGTTCCTTAACCTCTTCTTCCATATTTTCCTGCACATCCCAGTCCTAGTGGGGTCTATGTATTACGTTCCTATCTATACATTTGGATGTCAGGGAACTTAAGATTGTGACATATGTCCTTTGCTTCTATGCTTTGGTTACTTATTATTGGAACAGAAGTTGCACCATGTTTGAAGATATGGAGCATGGAAGGTATATTTCCAGGTCACATGCCTACTTTAGGGATGGAATGGTCTACGACTCAATAAAATGTTATGCCGCATCTTTGTTAATGATAGAGCCAACTCCAAGTTTTTTGACGGCCATGTTCAACCTTCTGGTTTTGTAAATGTTGATTTTCAGCTTTAGTGAACTGCAGGTACTCTGGCATGTTTTGGACCGGCAATGCCAGGCTAATAGGCTTTCCTGGCCTTGGAAAGTTTACAAAATTTGATAATATTGCAAAACTGTATGCCCTAAAGAATTGTGATCTCCACCGATCATCTCCAGATGCTATAAGCTCCTGATATTGTACTCTAAAGATAATTCCATCTCGACTTGTCATCAGCATTGTTTTCTGAACCTTACTGTGATGATTCTGCTTAAATATGGCTATAATTCAGAGCTGTATTTTGGTCTCTGGGTAGCGTATTTCTCTCTAGTTCCATTTACTCATAAGGTGCGCAGTCATAATCCTAGGTGTATATTGGCAGTAGTGGCAACACTGGAACAATAGGGCTTTGTATCCATCACAGCAGGGCCTCATTGTATTCCTACACAGCTCTGAGTGATCAAAGAAACATGCATTGTGCAGGGAGATCAGATATGGCTGATAACATTGTATCATTCCACTTGGTCTCAGCTCTTTGCAAAGAATCTGGACTTGAGTGAATTAATCCATCAGACTTGCTGCCGCCGGTGACCTCATTCTGGGAGGTGGCATAAAGGGTATAAAAGATGAGGTAAGAGATTATGCTATGGAGTTTGTGCTGAGACTACAGGATATTACAGACAGACCACTGTAAAGAGCATGTAGGCTGGATTATTGTATTAATGCCACATGCTAGGAGTTATGCCACATGCTAGGAGTTAATGCCACATGCCAAGAAGCCTCCACTGGTGAACTCCACATGCTATGTGTGAGTGTTGGACTATAGAGCCACATCCAGGAGATGTGTGGTAAAGTAATTATTTCAATGTTATTCCCGTTTTATTTTTATTGTACTGTATATTGTAACTAGTAACTGTTAATGCTTGCATATATCTACATATCTGTTCTGAACTGCATGTGTTAGATGTTAATACCGACCCATTTAGGGGTTAATAAATATATAAAATTTAGAAAGCTTGTCTTGTATTTATCTTGTGAACCCGACACTCACTAGCGGTGAGTGTGGTTTTTATATGAAAGAAGACTGAGGTGGTGCCACAGAGGTGTTGGCGCACTGAGGATCTTTCACACTTACCTTAATTTTGAATGGCATATAGGCTTATATAGGTTAGGCGATATCTTGGTAAGGACATTGTGCGTCTTAATGTCATTCATTCTGAAAGCCAAGCAAACAAAGGGGTTACCTACCTTTTTGTTGGAAGGGTCCTCAAAAATAAGCTCATCGCAAGGATTCCCAATGCTGAGTCTTCCAGCAAACCGCCTTGATTTAAGGAACCTGGCATTTTTCTGCAGGAGAAATGAAGAATGACAATTCCTATAGAAATTTGAAGGCTGTCAATGTAATGCTCGTACATGTTGAGTCCTCAAGGGTGGGAGACATCTTTGGTAAGATAACCTTTGTGACTGTAAAGTTTGGTTACTCACCAGATATGATAATATTGTGCAGCCCCAATGTTTGCTTATGCTGTGACGTAGTCATGCTCGGGACAGGGGTGTGGACCCATTGTCTCATGTTAAATTTGGCTTGGGCTAGATTAGAGAAACCAAATAAAAGAAATTTTGCAATCTTCACCTTATATAAATCCTGAAAGAGATATGTGATCTCCAAGATGTGTCCCCAGAATAATATACAGCAGCCGACAACTTGTGGAAGACATATCTGAAACATGGTACAAGGGTCGATAAAAAGACACACAGTGATCCGAAAGCAGAGTTAGGAAACAACCTGGGTCACATTTACAGCGGGGAAAAAAAAGTATTTAGTCAGCCACCAATTGTTCTCCCACTTAAAAAGATGAGGCCGGCCTGTAATTGTCATCATAGGTAGACCTCAACTATGAGAGACAAAATGAGGTAGGTGACCAAATACTTATTTTCCACCATAATTTGCAAATAAATTCTTTAAAAATCAGACAATGTGATTTTCTGGATTTGTTTTCTCATTTTGTCTCTCATAGTTGAGGTCTACCTATGATGACAATTACAGGCCGGCCTCATCTTTATAAGTGGGAGAACTTGGACAATTGGTGGCTGACTAAATACTTTTTTCCCCACTGTAAAATAACAGAAAGTCTTCACAAATGAACAGGAAACAAAGAACCTATTGCTCAGGTGTAAAAGGGCAGAGAGAAGAGAGAAGAGGGAGGAAATAAAGGAGAGGGGAGGGATAGAGAGGAGAGGAGAGAAGAAGAGAGGGGAGGGGAGAGGAGGAGAGAAGAGAAGATGAGGGGAGAGATGGAGAGGGAAAGGGAGGTTAGAGAAGGGGGGAGGAGAGGAGAGAAGGAAAAAGGAGAGAAGGGGAAAAGAGATGAGGAAGGGGGTAAGAAGAGGAAGAAAAAGCAGAGGGGAGGTAAGGAGTGGGGATAGGAGAAAAGAGGAAAGGAGGGAAGAGGAGAGGAGGGTTAAGGAGAGGAGGGGAGAAGAGAGGAATGGAGAAGAGAAGACAGGAGGGGAGGGTGATAAGTAACTTTTGGATGGAGCCATCAGAGCAGGCATATGTCCTTAAGGTAGCAGCATCCTCCGATTCAGGGTGATAGTCAGGTACACTGTACATGTAGAAGAGGGCTGAGGCACCGCCTGCTGCAGAGCCTGATCTAGATGTAAATGTGCAGAAAGAGCCCAACGTGGACCAGGAGCCCAAGCTATGGAGAAGTAGTGCTGAAGATGGAGAGTACATGTGATGAGTGGGTGTCTCCCCTTGAGATGACTGGCTACTGACTGGATACTTCAAATTTGGAGCCAGTAGAAGGAGGGACAAGGCAGGAGGGGAAGGATCTCTTTCCTGCAGCATACTTGCTAAGTTGCCTGGAATATTTGGGAGGCTCCAAAAAAAAGGGGTGGCCTCCTGGCATCCGGGAAGAGCATGCAACTCTCCTGGGTATGGTGAAGTATTTTTGCAGTCACTTTATATTTAATGTGCCAGTCATGTAATGAAAATGGGGCATGCCCGGGGCATTGTGTACCCATGTATCATCAAAACATGATAAAAACAATGAGGACCAATCACAGGCCTCGGCGGTGACCTGATATTCTGTGACATGAAGACACCTCCACCTCCGAGTATAATATTCAATTTTACCCTCAACTTCTGGTTTGGACTAAACAAGTTCAGTAAGAAACAATTTTCCCGGTGACCCTCGTGAATATTTGCCAAATCGAATCTGGCGAGGATCTCCCATCACTGATAAAGATCATCAATAGAGAAAACCTCCTCAGGGCATATTGGGGTGAAATGTATATATTTTGGTGCAGTTACTTTCTAACATATTTTCATCTTGGATTCCAGAATCTGGAACTTTGGTTCAAGTTTTGCATTGATATCACAATCACCCTATAATATAATATAATATATGTCGCCAGTAAGTGTCACTGTTGCTGTATTTGTCCATAAGGTTCACTTGCCAGACCCTGAGACATCAGATTTATGGAATACAGATGTTTTCTGCAATGCTTTTATTCTACCATCATTTTATTAGTAATTTTTTTCAGCTGCGACATCAGATCGTAAATCAACAACATTTACATAACAATACAGTTTTTTTTTTTTTGCAGATGTTTCAAAAATGGTGCACAAGTCATAGACAGAGAGCGCAAGTGACAGCTGGACCCAAATTATAGTCAGGGAAGAAAAGAAGTCTATGACAACGGCAAACTTATTGATCCCATTATATTAAATGAGTAATAGGTAATATCATAATAGAGACATATACTGTATAATTATATATGTACATAATATACATATAACAATATGGTTACATACAGGCTATACCAGCATGGTCCATATCACTGTATACAAGAATATGTATAACTTATACCAGCTGTACCTATATAATTATATACAGGAGATACCCAGGTTATACCAGCTGTACATATATAATTATATACAGGAGATACCCAGGTTATACCGGCTGTACATATATAATTATATACAGGAGATACCCAGGTTATACCAGCTGTACATATATAATTATATACAGGAGATACCCAGGTTATACCAGCTGTACATATATAATTATATACAGGAGATACCCAGGTTATACCGGCTGTACATATATAATTATATACAGGAGATACCCAGGTTATACCAGCTGTACATATATAATTATATACAGGAGATACCCAGGTTATACCAGCTGTACATATATAATTATATACAGGAGATACCCAGGTTATACCAGCTGTACATATATAATTATATACAGGAGATACCCAGGTTATACCGGCTGTACATATATAATTATATACAGGAGATACCCAGGTTATACCAGCTGTACATATATAATTATATACAGGAGATACCCAGGTTATACCAGCTGTGCATATATAATTATATACAGGAGATACCCAGGTTATACCAGCTGTACATATATAATTATATACAGGAGATACCCAGGTTATACCAGCTGTACATATATAATTATATACAGGAGATACCCAGGTTATACCAGCTGTACATATAGAATTATATACAGGAGATACCCAGGTTATACCAGCTGTACATATAAAATTATATACAGGAGATACCCAGGTTATACCAGCTGTACATATATAATTATATACAGGAGATACCCAGGTTATACCAGCTGTACATATATAATTATATACAGGAGATACCCAGGTTATACCGGCTGTACATATATAATTATATACAGGAGATACCCAGGTTATACCAGCTATACATATAGAATTATATACAGGAGATACCCAGGTTATACCGGCTGTACATATAAAATTATATACAGGAGATACCCAGGTTATACCAGCATCCTCCATATCACTATATACAAGAAGATGTATAACTTATACCAGCTGTACATATATAATTATATACAGGAGATACCCAGGTTATACCAGCTGTACATATATAATTATATACAGGATATACCCAGGTTATACCAGCTGTACATATATAATTATATACAGAGGATACCCAGGTTATACCAGCTGTACATATATAATTATATACAGGAGATACCCAGGTTATACCAGCTGTACATATATAATTATATACAGGAGATACCCAGGTTATACCAGCTGTACATATAGAATTTTATACAGGAGATACCCAGGTTATACCAACTGTACATATAAAATTATATACAGGAGATACCCAGGTTATACCAGCTGTACATATATAATTATATACAGGAGATACCCAGGTTATACCAGCTGTACATATATAATTATATACAGGAGATACCCAGGTTATACCGGCTGTACATATATAATTATATACAGGAGATACCCAGGTTATACCAGCTATACATATAGAATTATATACAGGAGATACCCAGGTTATACCGGCTGTACATATAAAATTATATACAGGAGATACCCAGGTTATACCAGCATCCTCCATATCACTATATACAAGAAGATGTATAACTTATACCAGCTGTACATATATAATTATATACAGGAGATACCCAGGTTATACCAGCTGTACATATATAATTATATACAGGATATACCCAGGTTATACCAGCTGTACATATATAATTATATACAGAGGATACCCAGGTTATACCAGCTGTACATATATAATTATATACAGGAGATACCCAGGTTATACCAGCTGTACATATATAATTATATACAGGAGATACCCAGGTTATACCAACTGTACATATATAATTATATACAGGAGATACCCAGGTTATACCAGCTGTACATATATAATTATATACAGGAGATACCCAGGTTATACCAGCTGTACATATATAATTATATACAGGAGATACCCAGGTTATACCAGCTGTACATATAGAATTATATACAGGAGATACCCAGGTTATACCAACTGTACATATAAAATTATATACAGGAGATACCCAGGTTATACCAGCTGTACATATATAATTATATACAGGAGATACCCAGGTTATACTAGCTGTACATATATAATTATATACAGGAGATACCCAGGTTATACCGGCTGTACATATATAATTATATACAGGAGATACCCAGGTTATACCAGCTATACATATAGAATTATATACAGGAGATACCCAGGTTATACCGGCTGTACATATAAAATTATATACAGGAGATACCCAGGTTATACCAGCATCCTCCATATCACTATATACAAGAAGATGTATAACTTATACCAGCTGTACATATATAATTATATACAGGAGATACCCAGGTTATACCAGCTGTACATATATAATTATATACAGGATATACCCAGGTTATACCAGCTGTACATATATAATTATATACAGAGGATACCCAGGTTATACCAGCTGTACATATATAATTATATACAGGAGATACCCAGGTTATACCAGCTGTACATATATAATTATATACAGGAGATACCCAGGTTATACCAACTGTACATATATAATTATATACAGGAGATACCCAGGTTATACCAGCTGTACATATATAATTATATACAGGAGATACCCAGGTTATACCGGCTGTACATATATAATTATATACAGGAGATACCCAGGTTATACCAGCTGTACATATATAATTATATACAGGAGATACCCAGGTTATACCGGCTGTACATATATAATTATATACAGGAGATACCCAGGTTATATCAGCTGTACATACTGTATATAATTATATACAGGAGATACCCAGGTTATACCAGCTGTACATATAGAATTATATACAGAGCAGTTCCCTTCTCATGCAGGACATATAAAGAGAAATACTCATATGATAAAATAAATCCATCACCAAGAATGTATTTTTGCTCTGGAATGAGTCTTTCTCAGTGTGATGTAATGATGAGATATGGAAATGATGACAATATTACAGCCAAAAAAGAAGGGTATTGGGAAAAACTGTACAATCGGGTGCAGGCTCTAGGACCTTGTTGGCGCCTCTAGCCTGCATACAAGATGAGATACGGCAGGACATGGAGGTATACAGGCTCTGTATGGTATCCTGCAGTACATTTACCACAGATGTTACAGCTGGGCCTGTAGTCTGGTTACAAGATGAGATACGGCAGGACATGGAGGTATACAGGCTCTGTATGGTATCCTGCAGTACATTTACCACAGATGTTACAGCTGGGCCTGTAGCCTGGATACAAGATGAGATACGGCAGGACATGGAGGTATACAGGCTCTGTATGGTATCCTGCAGTACATTTACCACAGATGTTACAGCTGGGCCTGTAGTCTGGATACAAGATGAGATACGGCAGGACATGGAGGTATACAGGCTCTGTATGGTATCCTGCAGTACATTTACCACAGATGTTACAGCTGGGCCTGTAGTCTGGATACAAGATGAGATACGGCAGGACATGGAGGTATACAGGCTCTGTATGGTATCCTGCAGTACATTTACTACAGATGTTACAGCTGGGCCTGTAGTCTGGATACAAGATGAGATACGGCAGGACATGGAGGTATACAGGTTCTGTATGGTATCCTGCAGTACATTTACCACAGATGTTACAGCTGGGCCTGTAGCTGGATACAAGATGAGATACGGCAGGACATGGAGGTATACAGGCTCTGTATGGTATCCTGCAGTACATTTACCACAGATGTTACAGCTGGGCCTGTAGTCTGGATACAAGATGAGATACGGCAGGACATGGAGGTATACAGGTTCTGTATGGTATCCTGCAGTACATTTACCACAGATGTTACAGCTGGGCCTGTAGCTGGATACAAGATGAGATACGGCAGGACATGGAGGTATACAGACTCTGTATGGTATCCTGCAGTACATTTACCATAGATGTTACAGCTGGGCCTGTAGTCTGGATACAAGATGAGATACGGCAGGACATGGAGGTATACAGGTTCTGTATGGTATCCTGCAGTACATTTACCACAGATGTTACAGCCGGGCCTGTAGTCTGGATACAAGATGAGATACGGCAGGACATGGAGGTATACAGGTTCTGTATGGTATCCTGCAGTACATTTACCACAGATGTTACAGCTGGGCCTGTAGTCTGGATACAAGATGAGATACGGCAGGACATGGAGGTATACAGGCTCTGTATGGTATCCTGCAGTACATTTACCATAGATGTTACAGCTGGGCCTGTAGCCTGGATACAAGATGAGATACGGCAGGACATGGAGGTATACAGGTTCTGTATGGTATCCTGCAGTACATTTACCACAGATGTTACGGCTGGGCCTGTAGTCTGGATACAAGATGAGATATGGCAGGACATGGAGGTATACAGGTTCTGTATGGTATCCTGCAGTACATTTACCACAGATGTTACAGCTGGGCCTGTAGCCTGGATACAAGATGAGATATGGCAGGACATGGAGGTATACAGGTTCTGTATGGTATCCTGTGTCACATTTGCCTACAGATGTTACAGTTGGTCCTGTTGGTCCTGCACACTTGTAGGTTACTGAAGGTCTCATAATAACTGGTCCCATATTGTGCCCAAAAACACTTGATCATTGAGCATTATCCTGCTAAAATGGGGAGACAACACATGTGGCCGCAGGATATCAGGTACTTATCACTGAGCTGTTAGTGTCCTCATATCACTACTAGGGTTGACCAACTTTCCTATGTGATGGCCCCCACATCATCACACCAGCAGGGGGCAGTGTGTCACTCAACAAGAGGCCTCCATACTCCAACCCCACTGTTGTTGTCGGATTCCAAACAGATCCTGGATTCATCACTAAAGCCAATATGGTTCCAGTCTGTACAGTCCAAGTTTCTCATTCTCGACACCATAGGAAGACAGCTGGCTGTCAATGGCAGGGCATGTATTGGGTGCCGTAAAACTGAAATTTCCCTCTGCTAAGCACCTCTTGAAGTCTGTCAACTGGGCAAAATGTCTTTATGTGCATAATAGAGATGTATCTACCAGTCAAGAATCTCTTGTCAAGAAGTACACTACCCAAAAGAAGTTTCTGAGATCCATTTCATATGGCGGTGGAGAAAGCACTTTTACGCCCTCCTGTGGCAAGACCCAATGTCTGATCAGACCACACCGGTAATCATTTACATATCTGCTTGAGACAGAACTTCAGGGGGATCTGGGGGCGGGATTATTTTTTGTCGATGAGTGTATTAATGTGAATACGGTACTTTTTATTGTTCTGTTATACAACATTTCCTATTTAGCTGGTCCAGATTTACTAATACATAGACAGTATAAACCAGATGTATCACAGTGTCTGATGCTGGATGATAACTCTGATGGATCTTTACACTCTTTAGTCTACATTTATACCTCCTTTTAGTTGGCTTAATTTGAGCCAGGATTTTTTGACACTATTTGGCCACATTTTTGCAATTGTGATACATTTAAGCCACGCCCCCTTTTCCTGAGATTCTTATTTCCTGAGAATTTTTATCCCAAGCTAGATGTACGAAGATGTGCCATGTTTACGCCAGTGTCCTAACAACAATAGTAAATCTGGGCCAATGTCCGGTTCTGTGTCTCTCGGCTTCTGTGTTCCTCAGCTCCTACTTTCTCCTCTCCATAGACTTCTATAGACCTGCAGACTAAATTGAGGTGGATATAGCAGAGATTTCAGAGTGAAAGTCAGTTTAACAAAGAGGATTGAAGTAACCATGTAAAGGTTTGTTCCATTAAGGACATTTATCCCTTATCCACAGGACAGGGAATAAGTGTCTGGTCGGACCCTCATTGATCAATCAGCAGAATGGGGCACTGAAAGTTCCCCTAAATCCTCTTTGTGAATGGAGCTCCAGTACAGTTGTGTGAACAGTGCTCCATTCTCTTCTATGGGACCTCTGGGATCTCTGTCAGTGCGCGCAGCCACATGCAAGTGATTAGTATGTCGGGCATGCAAGTGCACTGGTGCTCCATTCACAAGGAGGCTTTATTAGACCTTTTGGTCCCCCATCCTTTTGATCACTAGGGGACCCAGCTGTTGGACCCGAGCGATCAGACACTTATCCCCCTATCCTTAATGGCACAATCCCTTTAAGTACAGCCAGTACCATTTCAGCTGGCGGAGGTGAGGGGCCCCTGACGCTCTTTCGCGGTGCCATTTCCTAATAATCCAGCTCTCGCCCTTGCATAGGTAACATTCTGATGCATCTTTATAGACCGCTGGGTTGTTTTCTGCAGTAAATTCAGTTTTTCTTTCCCACTGACTCAATATTTGGCACATCCTCGCTGTGTCTGGCGGTGCGTGGCTGCCCCCAGCATTGAAGAGGTTATGCAGAAGCTGCTCACCCATTCCTACAGATACTGTTTTAATGAGGCCAGCTGTTCCGGAGAGAGAGAAATCTAAGAGATTAGTGCCGGAATAATGTGAATTGCGTTGAAGCTTTGAACGCCGTACGCAGCCACATTTTGTTCCAGCGCGCTGCACGTTTCCTCCATTGCCAAGACTACAAATCAGGGTCCTTAGTTTGTTGAATTAGAAGCTGCTAATTGCCCACTTCATCTCCGCGAAACGCGCAATTTGCTTACTTGAAAGTGCAATTTATAGGCCTGTGTCTGTTTGCATGTGGCGAGCCTGAAGTAAGCTCTAAAATCTCGTATGGAAGGGGGAGGGGGCCGGCGATGGAGAACGCGGCAGCTGGGAATAGTCTACTTCTCTAATTGGTTGGGGATTGAGTTGTCCACTTCGGTGACATTTACTAATGAAAGTGTCTCCCTGGGACAAACCTAGATTATCGGGTGGCGGCGTTCTGATAGGACTTTCATCTACCGTATTTTTATCATATTCAGATGGGCTATAAATATAACACAATTTCTAGAAGGCTGGAGAAGAGTCCGGGCAAGCCGGAAATTACTGACGGTCAATTCAGGCTTCGAGAACATGTTATTATAGGAAATGCCATAGAATATTATTATTGTGGTGCCTGTAGAAGGTTTTCCCCCAAGTTGTAACAACACCTGAATTTGTTGAATAAATTTAATTTTATTTATTTAACAAATCTTATGATATATTTCTTCTATATTTCTATTGCCTTTGTGTCAGTCTTTACTGAAATGTTGGAATTTTATTCACAATCCTGGAAAGCAAGGATACCCCTAGGTGGTGCTGTTCTTAGTTTATATAGAATATATAAATATTATATAATATATATATATAATTCTAATTTTAACCCATTGATGACTGGTGGTATTATAAGTCTTACTTAAGCTGCACTAATGTTATAGGATAGAAATAAAAAAATATGTGCAATTAAATTGACTTTTTGAGAGATTTATTAAATAGAAGTGGAAACGAGAGGGGAAGGGAGAAAATAGGAGGGTAGGGGCACAGAAAAGACAGTCAGGACGAGATAGATAAGAGGTGGAGGATAAAAAATAAAGAAAGAAAAGACAAAAAGAAATGAGAGAGATGAAGAAGAGAGAGAAGAACACAAAGGAGGGCAGGATAGAGAGGAAGACGGGAGAGGGAAGGAGAGAAAAGGGTATGTTCAATGGAGGAATTTGGCACAGAATTTGAGTCGGATTCCACCTCAAAATCAGCTCCAAATTCCTCCTGAAACCAGTCTCCATTCATTTCAGTGGTAGACGTTGATATTTCCTCTAGCAAATAATTAGAATCGCGCTCAATCTTCAGGCACAATCCGCCTGATAACTCCCATTGTAGTGAATGAGAAGCAGAAAATAACGCCCGGCAGGGGAGGCATTTAGCCAGAATCTGAACAGGCAGACAATTCAGCTTCAAATTCCAAATTGAATCAGTTAGAAAAATATACTTTTGTGTAAACTGCCCTAAAGAAGAAGATGGAAGAGAAGAAGAGAGAGAGAGGAGATAAGCAGGAAGATAGAAAGGAGGAAAATTTGGAAGGGAGAGAAGAGGAAGCACAATAGAATAGCCTGGGGAAAGAGAAGAAGTGAGAAGGAAGGAAAGAGAAGATGGAAAGTAAGAAGAGAAACAGGGAGTGACAAGAAACTAACAGAAAGAAAGAGAAAAGGGGAGAAGGTAAGAGAGAAGATGGAAAGTAAGAAGAGAGAAGAGAGAAACGGAGATGGAGAAGAGCAAAGGAGAAAAGAGGGGAGAGTGGAAAAACAAAGGTGAGAGAGAAGATGAAAAGAAAGGAGAAGAACTGAGAGAACATAGAAAGAGAGGAGAAGTGAACTGAGAAAGAAGGAGAGAGAGAAGAGTAAAGAGAAGAAGGGAGGGAAGATTAGAGAGTTGCAGGGAGAAAGAGAAGAGAGATGAGACAAAGAGAGAGAAGAAGAAAGGAGAGAAGATGAGACAGAAGAAGAGAGAGAAGAAAGGAGAGAAGATGGGTAACAAGAGAGCAGCAGAGAGAGGAGGAAATGAGAGGGAAGCAGAGAGGAGAAAGCACTGGAGAAGAAGAGAGAAGGAGAGCGAGAGAAGAGTAAAGAAAAAATAGAGAGAAAGGGGAAGATAAGAGAGTAGCAGAGAGAGAGGGAAGTTACAGAGAAGAACACAAAGAAAGATGAGATAGAGAAAAGAAGTGAGAAGAAAAGAGAGATGAAATATAAGAATGGAGAGAGAGAAGAGGACAGAGAGGAGTGACAAGAGAGAAGATGAATGACACGAGAGCAGAAGAGAAAAAGAAGATGAAAAGACAGAGAAGACAAAGGAGAAGGAAAAAGAGAGTGGAGAAGAATTGAGAGAAGACAGAGGGAGAAAGAAAAAAGAAGTGAGAAGGAAGGATAGAAAGAAGATGGAACAGAAGAAGAGAGGGAGAAAGGAAAGATGTAGTAGAAGGAAAGAATAAGAGAGGAAGTGCGGAAAAAGGATAGAAAGTGAGGGGAATTTACTAATACTGCCGATTCTTAGGCCAAAATTACTCCCACATGTAGGTGCGTCTGATCCAAAGATTTGTGATATAACTGACACCAGTTTTCTAAGATGAGTTATAGTAAATATGGTGGATGGGGTACAGTCTAAAAAAGTAGTGAGCGGGGAGCAGAGATGTGTCACAGTGCACCAAAATTATTCTGCTACTTTCCTGGCGCATCCAGCTTAATAAATATGGGCCTAAGTGCTAAAATAGAATGTGAGAGGGAGGGTAAGAATATAGAGGGCAGGGAGGAGGAAGAAAGGGAAAGACTAAGATACAAAACGTAAAAGAATGAAAAAAATGCAGAAGGAAAGGAGTGTCGTAAAATATAAGAGGAAAGAGACAGACAGAGAGCAAGAGAAAGAGTTCAGGCAGGAGAAAGAGCAATCGAGAGAACCAGAGGACGATCAAAGAAGAGGAACAGAAAAGAGAGCACAAAGAGAAAGAAATGGAAAGAGAGAACAACAAAGAGAGAGAGAGAGAGTAAGTGTGGTAACAGAGGAAACAATGAAGAATGAGAGACAGAGGGAGATAATGAGATAATGGAGAGATAAAGAAAGGAAAGAAATAAAGGAACAGAGAGTGAAGGAGAGGAGGAGGACTGGTGGTGAGACATCTCCTAGTTACTGAGCTTTCTAATGAATTCTGAGACATTCTGTTCTGTGCGATTCTCTTGTTTCTGAGCTTCATAAGAAATTAGCAGAGAGAAGCTGAGAGGCAGAGCACGGCTCACAGGGGAAATTACCGGCTACCAGGCGCCCGGCATATCCACCAGATTCTTTCTGTGTCTTTGTTGATTTTATAGCTGTTGGGTATACAGTCTGCATGAAGAAAGTGTCAGCGGAGTGTGCCGCCAGCATACACACTGTACACCGTGCCACCGTCTATAGGGCGAGCAGCTGGGGACCAGGGGTGCCCATAGGGTTACATGGTGATTGACCTTGGCTACATCCTCATCACTCTCTGCTATGTGTTAATATAGTAATGTGACACTGGAGACGGCACATGGGGAAGGACTAATGGGGAGATAATATCTTACATCCTTAAAGGAAGAATCATAACTTTTACAAGGTCAGACGTGGCAGCTTCTCGCTACAATGTCTCATTTTTCTTCCTGGTTCCGTCTCCCTATACGATATCTTAATATGCTGCCCCCAGCCACACCTGCTGTATCCCCATCATATAAGATCACCCTTGTAAGTAGAAATCCGACAGTCATAAATCATCCAGCACATTCGAGGCTTGTTCTGAAGTTTCGCCATACGGTATGAGAGGTCTTACTCCCCAAATAGGTATAGGCAGGGGCCATGTTACCCACCATGTAAACTATGCAACTGCATGGGACCCAGAGATCAGGGGTGTCCCCTCTGACCACATAACAACTGGCAGGAGGGGCATTGCTGGGCACAAGGGCTTATGCCCCAGATCTTTTGCCTAGGGCTCCAAATGTCCGCGTCCTTATAATCAACTATATCGACATCTGGAGTCTATGGCTTCCTGCTCCACTGTTCTCCTTCATTATACCGTATGGGGGACCACAAAGGGGGCATTACAGTATGTAGGGGACTACTGAGGGGGCAGTATACTGTGTGTGTGGGGACTAAGGGGACTATTAGAGGAGCACCAGACAAAACTTTGTATGTGGCCAAACCAACTTTAGGGTATAGAGAGTAGTACAACTTTGTAGCTCCTTGCTGTCCATCTTGCAAACTTGCTGGTGACCAATTGGACTGGTAGTTGACACCCGTTATTGAATTTTCACAAGGAATGACAATATTACAGTTATCTGTAGAATTAAATAATCCATCAGACATCAGGTACAATTAGCCCCATCATCACACTAGATCATCAGGGATGCTGACAATAGCAACTTTTATTCCCTAGACCACCAGGGATAATATAGTTATTTCTTCATGGGATGATTGTATTTACCACTACACCACACTAGATCGCCCCATGAGGGATTCCCTACCCTAGACCACCATGGACACTGAAATCAATCCCTTAGTGCCACCCTCATCCCTCTAGGCCACCAGGAATGATTGCACTAACCCCTACATCATACTAGACTACCCAGGATGCATATATCACCTACTTACTGTTCTAGACCACATGGATAATAACATTATACATTCTACATCACAGTAAAGCACCAGGCACTTTTCCTCTCCTAGACCACCAGCAATGATAACATTACTCCTTTCCTGTTTCAGCTAAGGGATACTTACATTATCCATTCCTTATCCTAGATGACCAGGGATGTTGACATCAATCCCTTACTGTCATAGGCCACAAGAGATGATAATATCAACCTATACATCACACTGAACCACCAGGGATATTTACTTTAAAGGGGTTTTCTGTACTGTGATGCATTTTGGATGCTCATGATAGTGCATCATTATCAGATTGATAATGATGCACTATTGATACTTGTAAAAACCACTTTTCCACCTCAAACCAGCCATGTCACTAAGAATATCTTTATCTCTCCATCTATCCTACCCCACCATCTGACCTTCTCTGCACAGCTACTCACACACCTACAAGCTTTCCACCCCAGACACACACAACCTCCCCTCACTCTCTCCTATTTACACCTGCTATCACTCTCCCTGCTACTCCTCACTTCTGGCGACATATCCCCTAATCCTGGACCGCCCCCAGCACCTCCCTGCTGTCAGATCTTTCCGCACAACCGCCACCAGCGCACGGAACCCCCTAAATCTTACACCTATCTCACCTGCTCCTGCCCCTCCCCACGCCTTCCCTGGCGCACTATGGAATGCTCGCTCTGTATGCAATAAACTTGACTACATCCACGACCTCTTCATTTTTCATAAATTATCATTTCTAAGTCTCACAGAAACGTGGATAACACCCTCAGACACCACCTCCCCTGCTGCCCTCTCCTATGGAGGTCTGCAATTCTCACACACTCCCAGCTCCAACAATAAACCCGGTGGAGGCGTAGGCGTACTCCTGTCTGAAAATTGCTCCTTTGCCCCAATCCAACCGCTACCTGCTCTCACCCTCCCCACCTTAGAAGTGCACTCTGTTCACATTTACTCGCACTCCAACCTTCAACTGGCCGTCATATATCGACCGCCAGGACCTACCGCTGCCTTTATCGACCACTTCACCACCTGGCTAATGCACTTCCTCTCCACAGACACCCCCACCATCATCATGGGTGATTTCAACATCCCCATTAACACATCCCACCCCGACGCTTCCAGTCTCCTGTCACTCACTACCTCCTTTAACCTCTCTCAATGGTCCTCCTCTGTCACCCACACAAAGGGGCACACGCTGGACCTCATATTCACCCGCCTCTGCTCTCTATCCAACCTCTCTGTCTGTCCACGCTCTCTGATCACAACCTGCTGACATTCTCTGCCCTCTCCTCTGTAATTGAACCCCCAACCCCTAAACCAACACTCCCCCACAGCAACCTTAATCGCCTTGACATCCGCATGCTCTCAGACTCTCTCCGACCGCTCGCTGACATAACCTCACTCCAGGACGCAGATACCGCCGCTGACTTCTACAATACCACCATTACTTCAGCCCTTGACTCCGTGGTCCCTCTCACTAACACCAGAGCCCGACCGATCAGTAGGCAGCCCTGGCACACTGACCTGACTAAAAAACTGAGACGTGCCTCACGGGTTGCAGAACGCCTCTGGAAGAAAAGCCACTCCCAGGAAGACTTCCTTAGGTATAAAGAGGCAGTTCTCACATTCAAGAACGCACTCACCTCTGCAAAGCAGGTCTACTTCACCACACTAATATCTGCCCTATCCCGCAACCCCAAACAGCTATTCACTACCTTCAACTCCCTTCTCCGTCCTCCTGCGCCCCCTCCGACATCACTTATCACAGCTGATGACTTTGCCTCTTATTTCAAAAACAAAATTGACACCATCAGAGACCGTCTCACCCTACACCCCCAACAACCACTCTACCCAACTGTCCTGTGCTCTTCATCTTTAACCTGTTTCTCCACCCTCACTGATGAAAAGCTCTCCACCCTAATCTCTAAATCCCACCTCACCTCCTGTGCACTCGACCCAATCCAGTCACATCTCATCCCCAAACTCTCGGAAGACATTACTCCTGCACTAACCCATCTCTTCAACCTATCCCTAACCACTGGATCCTTCCCTTCTGCCTTCAAACATGCTACCGTCACCCCTATACTTAAGAAACCCTCCCTGGACCCGTCCTATCCAGCCAACTATCGCCCCATCTCACTGCTCCCATACGCCTCAAAACTACTAGAGCAACACGTCCATTCCGAACTATCTTCCTACCTCTTGTCCAATATGCTCTTTGACAGACTACAGTCAGGCTTCAGACCCCATCACTTCACAGAAACTGCCCTAACCAAGGTCACAAACAACCTTCTGACTGCCAAAGCCAAACATCACTATTCTGTCCTCTTCCTCCTCGACCTCTCCTCTGCCTTTGACACAGTCGACCATTCCCTCCTGCTAGAAACTCTCTCATCCCTTGACATCTCAGACTTGGCCCTTTCCTGGATCTCCTCATACCTCACCAACCGCACATTCAGCGTCTCCCACTCGCACACCACCTCCCCGACACGCCCTCTTTCTGTAGGTGTCCCCCAAGGCTCCGTCCTAGGACCCCTCCTGTTCTCAATCTACACCCTAGGCCTTGGCCAACTCATAGAATCCCACGGTTTCCATTACCATTGCTATGCTGACGACACCCAAATATATCTCTCTGGCCCAGACATCACCTCCCTGTTGTCCAGAGTCCCAGCATGTCTAGCAGCTGTAGCCTCCTTTCTCTCCTCCCGCTTTCTCAAACTCAACATGGAGAAAACGGAGTTCATAATCTTCACCCCTCAACGCACGATCCCCCTACCTGACCCATCTATCAAAATTAATGGAACCACTCTCACCCCAGTCCCACAGGCCCACTGCCTTGGGATAACCTTAGACTCTGACCTATCCTTCAAGTCACATATTCAAACCCTCAACACCTCCTGCCGCCTCCAACTCAAGAACATCCACCAAATCCGCTCCTTCCTCACCCCTGAAACTACAAAGATGCTAGTCCATGCCCTCATAATCTCCCGCCTAGAGTACTGTAACACCCTTCTCCATGGCCTCCCAGCTAACACCCTCGCCCCCCCTCCAGTCCACCTTATACTGTGCTGCTCGCCTAATACACCTCTCCCCCCATTCTTCATCAGCCGCTCCCCTCTGCCAATCCCTTCACTGGCTACCTGTTGCCCAGTGAATAGAGTTCAAATTACTAATGCTGACATACAAAGCCATCCACAACCTGTCCCCTCCATATATCTCCAACCTAATCTCCCGATACCTGCCCGCATGTAACCTCCGATCCTCCAAAGACCTCCTACTCCGCTCTACTCTTATCCGCTCTTCACACAATCGTCTCCAAGACTTCTCCCGGGCATCCCCCATACTCTGGAACTCATTACCAAGACACATCAGACTGTCCCCCACAATCACAAGCTTCAAGAAGGCCCTGAAGACTCACCTATTCAGGAAGGCCTACAACCTCCAATAACACTACTGTCACCACACCACCATCTGTACAGCCTCTACCCCCACCTTCTGTCTCTATCCCTCTTCCCTCAAAGATTGTAAGCCCTTGCGGGCAGGGCCCTTTATCCCACTGTACCAGTTGGTCTCTGTTAGCATTATCTGTTTTGTATATCTGGTGTACCGTATGTAAATCCGCAAATGTAAAGCACCATGGGATTAATCTAATAATGTACAGAGCACCATGGAATTACTATAATAATGTACAGAGCACCATGGAATTAATATAATAATGTAAAGCACCACGTAATTAATATAATAATGTACAGCACCATGGAATTAATATAATAATATACAGAGCACCATGGAATTAATATAATAATGTACAGCACCAAGGAATTAATGGTGCTATATAAATAAATAAATAATAATATTAATAATAATAATAATAATAATAATTGATGGGGATTCAATACCCATCCCATGAACCAATCAGCTGTTCCAGGCATCCTTCGAGTGAATAGGAGCAGGCTGTACTCCGAGACCACCACTATAAGGATATAGAGCCTTCTGCTTTCATCCCCTGTATAGGTTCCTGCCTGGAACAGCTGATGGGTGCAAGGAATGGCTGTCAGACCCCCACCAATCTGATACTGATTATCTTGAGCATAGGTCATTACTATCAAAAACTCCTCTCAGACCTGAAAACCCTTTTAACACTCTGTCTGCCCTAGGCCATCAGAATTATAACTTCACCTTCTCTGCCCAAGAACACCAGTGATACTGACATTAAAGGAATTTTCAAGGAATTATTAATTGATGACTGGGAGGTGGGGATTCTGACACCCGGGACCCCTATGGATCAGCTGTTTGAAGTCATGTGATGTCATGTTCATCAGTCACATGGCCTGTTGATTGGCCAATCAGAGGGGAGTGGGAATGGGGGATCTAACCTCCAAAACCCCTCTTATTAGCACAATGAGTCATCTGTATAATTGGTCGTTTCCAATAGTCCAGCCCATTCCATTCACTTAATTGGGACAAGTCGCAAACTCCCGAATGAATGAAGGCGATTGGGTACTCTGCTGTGATTGGCCTAGTGTATTTTTTAAAATTTGAAAAAAAAAACCAAAACAATACTATTTAATTTTGGAACACATTATCACATTATTAGCTCTTACTAAACAAATTATAATTTTTAACTACTTAAAGATCCAATAAAATCTTCCAGAACAGAATTTTTTTTTTCTTAACTGATATTTTTGTTTTGTTTAATTTATAATTTTATAATTCATTTTAATTTTTAATTTATTTTTTGGCCATGTAATTGCAAAAAAGCTTAAAAAATTATTTAAATTTGGAACACATTAGCACATTATTAGCGCTTATAGAACAAATTGTTATTTCAGCTTCTTAGAGATCCAATTAAAGTCTTCCAAAAGAAAAAAAAATTCTTAACTGATATTTTTGTTGTTTTAAAATTTAAAATTAAAATTAATTTTAATTTTAAATGTATTTTTTTGGGCCAATGTAAAAAAAAATGCAAAAATAAATAAAATAAATTTGGAATACATTAGCACATTATTAGCTCTTACAAAACAAATTAGAATTTTCAGCTTCTTAGAGATCCAATTAAAGTCTTCCTGAACAAAAATAAAAATATTTTTCCTAGCTGATGTTTTTGCAGTTTTTTTAAAATTTCATAATTTATTTAAATTTTTAATTTATTTTTTTAATTTTAAGTTTTCACTTTGTTAATTGAATCGGGTACTTTGCACTCCGCGAGAACAATACAAGTAGAATATAAAACAATTACTGTCGCAGCACATATGTCTTAATTCTTTTAATCTCTAGACTAGCAGAGCAAGCATTAATATCCCCCGCCTTGCCAGGAGCCAAGCACTATCCACATGGGATGGAGAGGACGGAGAGAATTAGATGGAGCTGGGTGTGAAAGTCAAGTCCTTGAAGCCAGGCATTTTTATGACAACTCTCCTCACAACTTTATCCAACTTTCCTCCAGTGTAAGAAGGAGATTTATGTTATATTGATTTTAAAAATTTGAGGTTTAAAACACAAAAAATTCTGGCAAATATGGAAACATTTATTAAAAGGTTATGTAGAAAATAAAAAAAAAATCCTATTCTTAAATAGTAAGGTAACAGATTTAAAGACAAGTATCTGATCAGCGTGTTTATACTGGTTACTATTACTTAAAGGGAAAGTGTCAATAAAAAAATGGTCTATTTTTTTTAAATCAAATTTTTATGTAAACATATTTTTAAAGAGTTTTTGATTTTATTTTTCAAATATTTTTCATGTCACTATTTATCTATCTTTTGAAAAAGTACTACATCATGCAATTTTCACTCAGGTCACTCAGCCTAATAATAGACCGACACTTGCCAATTCTGTAGGGATTTTCTTTGAAGCTGAACCTCATTTACGTGACTGACAGAATCACAATAGAAGACAACACCTATGTAGATAACATCACTGACCCGTTATTGTATCCTTTACTGACAATAGATGATGTCACAGTTTATCTATTCCCCCTGCATGTCTAGAAAACTCTCTCATAGAACTCAATAAACCAGTCAAGTCTATTGCTGCCTATGGGCATGAGACTGCTGTAAAGCATATCACTAAATGCTGTTAACAGAGCAGAGGAGAAGCTCAGGCAAGATGGCTGCCCCTATAATTATGTAAAACAATAGAATATACGATCTACAAGGAAATAATGTCTAAGCAACTCACAGGCCACAACAGTGATCCCTTTAACAGGAACAATAAATATAAAAAAAATTCACTATGAGAAAGAGAGTCTGTGTGATGTCCACAGTAGAGATTAGTGACTCTCCCGAAATTAATTTGCTTAAATCAGCCGCCAGATTAAATTCAGACTTAGTCTCCCAATTGCCCTTAAATACATTTATTGACCTTTATGGACACATGGCATTATACTACATTTCCAGTAAAGTTCTATTAGTAACTCTCAGGCATATTCTAAAGCCACCAATGACAGCCGTTATCAGCTTACAGTCGTCAGTCAGTGGCTATGATCATGTGGTCTGGGAGTTTATTCTTAGTCACTGAAATAAGGTCAATGACCTAGTTTCAATGGTCAAGAGTAGCGTTCCGGACTACATCAAAATCAGACAATGAAAGCTGTAAGTGGATTTTGTTGTTAGTTATATAGTGATGACATGGTTAATAAGGTGGACATGGTGTACCTGGAGTCTTCAAAGCTTACGATGGTGGTAAATACTCAGAGGGGATCAGTCACCTGTGGGATGCTTCTTAGGGGATCAGTTTTGGATGTGTCATAGTCACCAGTGGGGTGCAACAGGGGTCAGTATTGGAGGGGTCACAGTCACCACTGGGATCAGATTATTGCCTTCTTCTGGATCAACACTGTAGGGTTATAGGTTGGACATGATGGATCTGTGTCTTCATGATACCTCATCTATTATGTAACTACAGTATGACCGAGGAAACTTGCCAGTATTATGGGATTTGAGGGAGTAGTTGACTAGAGGTCCAGGCCAATGAGGTAGACACAGTATCATTGCCAGTAGCTCACCTGTAGGTTGAACCTTGTGTCTCTTAGGTCCTGTGGTGAGGAGCTTGTGCAAAGCTGTTCTGCTCAAGATGCAGGACTTGATGAAGTGTAGTTGTGACCCTAAGTGTTTATATAGCTCTTCTTACAGCTATGGAGTAGATCCTTGGTCATGAGCACCAATGTATCCTAGCGGTAGTGGTGCACACCTGGATTTACACACTATAAGTATCCTTGAAAGAGACTGATGTCACTGGCTGTTGAAGGGCAACTCCAAATGGAAGATATACAAAAGATCTCCTATTCCCTTAGAGAATACATGATGGAGGAGAGGGAGTTTCCCTCCCCGCAGGTCGACCAGCTGAAGATGGAGAAGAGTTTGTGGAGAAGAATATCTTGAGTACTTACCTGATATAATTCTAATCTAATAGTTCTTTATCTGTGCGTTGTTTATATATTATGTTAATGGAACATTTGCAGTGTCTGTGACCTCCGATGGTGTATTAATATGTCCTATAGGTACAGTAAAGGTTTTAAGTTTTATGTCACAGCTCCCTACCTTGATCTGTGCTATCCATAACCTGCACCTACACATTACATATTCACATGTGGCAAATTTGTTGCAGACATTTCTGTCATTGTGCTTTTCTTCTGTATGGGACGTACAGAAATCCCATGTGCTTGCTGCCAAAGTCACCCCATTCAGATAAATGGAACTCATTTAAGTAGCAGAAATTTCTTTTGTATGTGAATATCCTCTACAGAAAAGGGAACAATGCAGCACAACGCAACAAGAAAAATAATCATGCCCCGATCCCCCATGACCACAGACAGCCACAAACTCCATTACTATGGGAAGAGCCTAAAATAATATTTTTAATATTACCGGGAGTGTAGAGAGGAGCAGGATGGCGGTAAATAAATTATGTCACTATTAGGACCGGGAAAAAGAGTATGGAAAGCAGGCAACAAGGAGTTAAATAATAATGTAGAAATAATCATAAAACTTAACCTTATTGAGGGTCTTATTAAAATAGTGTGTGGCAGGGATACTGGACAAATAGTAGTGGCGACCCAATCCACTACCTGTAGGAACTATTGAGGGATAGGAAAATTGTATGTTTCGCAGCAGATGTTGTTCTATGCTGCAGATGTATTAATTGACATTAGGACATGTGTATATAGTATATACAGTGTACTTACTGTATTAGTAACTGACCTGGTATAAGGGGTGCCAGATCTGGAAATCCCCAATTACGAACCTTTTGGAGAAAGTCCCAATGCTGATAATATATTTAGGGGTCGCGGATTGCCCCAGTGTATACACTGAGGATTCCCGCAGATCCCCCATTGCAGGCATGCAGTTACCACCGCCTGGACCAGTGCTGGGGTGGCAGAAGCATCCAGTGGCCCGAAAACAACAGACCACACCGCAGCCCCGGTAGGATGTTTGCTGCCAGAAAAAAACTTCCAGAGCCACCATAGCGAACTGGATACTCCATACCCATGTGTAATAAGACAGGAGAGCCTGACACTACTCTAACCTGGTTGTCTCCATTATGGCACATCTTTGAAAGGAAACTCCTTTGCCTCCTGATCTCTGACTCTCATCAGGCTATCGTCACACGACCAGGAGGAGACTCCCTCTCCTCATACTCTGACCCTGATGATACCACCAGGGTTGACAAATCTCCAGCAGCCTCTGAATATCTCAAATAGAGCCTCCCAAGATTTCTTTTGTTTCAGGTTCGGGTGGCTTGGGTCCCGGATTTGTTTCGGGTCGAACAAGTTTGGATAGAACCAGAATTGATATTATTATCTTCAAGCATCAGAGTATAACAGGTGTAGGCCCAGAGGAGGTGAAAAAAAAAATATAATATATTCACCTTCCCTCACCGTTTTTGAGCCTCCTTACGGTGTTTGGCACTTTTTCCTCGGTGATGTCATGCTCCCATGGTCACCGCTGAGGCCTATGATTGGGCCACAGACATCACATGTTTATAT
The DNA here is from genome assembly GCA_947044405.1 of Leptodactylus fallax. NCBI lineage: Eukaryota > Metazoa > Chordata > Amphibia > Anura > Leptodactylidae > Leptodactylus > Leptodactylus fallax. Next base: position 267,167 of record CAMRHE010000531.1, read on the forward strand.
TGTTTACACCTCCCCTGGGCCTTTACCTAAAATACTCTGGGGTGTGAAGAGACCCCACAGAGTATAATAATTTACCGTAATGCATGTTGTGCTGGCCATTGTAGTTTGTCTAAGATGAATCGCCAATTGTTCAGTTTTTCTAAAAACCAAATAATTTGGAATATTCGGCTCAAAATGAATCAGTTCTCCCATCTCTATTCCCAACCTGCTCTTCCATCTTCAGCTCCAGTATACCTTAACTGCAGAGGAATACACTCGACTCACAGGCAAACTAGGTAAACTATTTAATCAGCACCTCCCAGTTTGAGGATCTGAAGGAGAAAATGTGACCAAAAGGTCCTGCAAAATGTACTACTATACAGTACAATAGCAGTTATTAATGCAGTCTGGTGAATGAGTAGCTGTGATCCACATATATATACATTTCGGTGCAATATTACACATGGTTAGGGTAATAACCTGCCCCACTTTTCAGCACAATTTATATCCTACATGTCTGCTTTTAAGAAAAGACTTGCCTAAGACTTTTGCACTGTCCCTACCAGCCTCATGCATATCATTCTCAGCAACATGACAGACTGTAATGCAGAAGGACACTGCGGCTCAATCACCTCATCATCTACCATCATCCTCAAATGTCCTGAAAAGTTTGACACTTCTAAAAACTTTTTTTTAAAAATTTTTTTGAGTTAAACTCCCGGAGCTGCCGTTTCCATGGCGCCCTGAAACTTTTTCCAACACCTATAATAATTTAATAGCGACCGTCCAATTTTATTATCCAAATATTTAATTAAAAGGACATGACACGGAGGCGATCAAGGCCCCTAATAAGCGCGGTCTATGTAATTATTCGACTCTCGATGACTAAGGTTAGACGTACTTAATCTAGATATTTCAGATCTCATTATCTCTAGAAGTGTATTCCTTGGGGGCGGGGGACGGTGGCGGCGGCGTACCTTCATTTAGAACTGTGTAATGATCTCACTTGGGTTATATACAGTATGTAACATTGGTCGAGGGGATAGTTCCAGGCTCACATTCTCCGAGGCGGTTAACGGAGGGGATAGTTGGCGGTTTTACACACTGTCCTATGGAGAAATTCAGCATTTGATCAAACGCTGCCATACCAGGCGTCAGGGCGACATCACATTCGTCAGCATGAATTATGGGCCATTCTGAGACGAGGGTGATCGTGTTGGGTCATAGTCATCACTTATCCTACAGAACATCTATTCAGACATATAAAACAAGAGCCGAGTGAGCTCCTAATGGTCTACAGTATTTTGTGTCATTTTAAGGGAATAATGAGAAAATCCCATTATGGGGATAAGTTGTATTTGGCCCGATGCCATGGAAAACGGCGTAAGGCTTAATTAATGCGAGGGAACACAATTCTCGGTCCCAGGGGTCTTTATGTCTCACCATCTATATAAATGATGGACACCATTAATATAATAACAAGACAGAAAAAAAGAGATCTTCACGCCAGACTCTACTACATCTCCAGGTACTATCTACATGGAAGAATCAGATGGATACAACGTTACTAATTCTACTAGATATTTATTTCTCTTCTCGGAGCTTTCCCTTAGTATATTATACAAGTGAGTCTTCTCCAGGTTATCTACAAACCACAAGTTCCTAGGTCGGTGACCACCAAATTTTATGTCACAGTTTCTCCACGCTGTATGGGCTTGTTTTTGTCTAGCCCTAATTTTAAAAAAAATTAGAACGGTATCAAATATCAAAAATATTCCAGAGTTCTCCACTGGTAATGTTGCTATTATTTTTATTCCCTTAAGAATGTGGCCTGTTTTAGAATTTTTTTTTGTCTTTTTAATCTTAGTTCAAAAGACATATTATTTTTATCTATTAGCATAGAGATGTGAGGACTTGTTTTTTGCTAGACAAGTTGCATTTTTAAATGACACAGTTTCAGAGGACATATTCAGTAGCGGATATTCAGTGGTTCATTTCAGCTATTTTTTGGTGGGAACTCTACAATGACATCTGTATGGCCTTGCAGAGTTAGCAGCTGCACAATCAGGAGCAGGGAGGAGGCTGTCAGTGACAAATGGACCAAAAGGAAAATCAGGAATGGTTTATTACTGTCTATGCCTTACTGATCGTCGTACACACAGTTATGGGAACTACCATGATGAGGTTTCCTCATGGCCAGGTGATCATAGGAGCCACTGGCTAGGAACAGCAGGGGCTAATGTATCATGCCCTATTATGGTGGAAATTGGAAAATTTAGAAAAAAAAGATATAATGTTAAAATTCCTCCTAGAAGTCTATTATTACCTTGTGGGGGGCACAATGTATAAAAATAAAAAAATAGGACTAAAAATTAACATAATACAGTAATACCTCGTACACTCACGTTTATGAATTTGCAAATTCACAGATTCGCGATATTTTTATTGGAACCTAACATATATAGATTTTGCTGTTTTTTCACAGATCTGAGAAATTTAAAAAAAAAAAAACCCTTTGCTTTTGGGTAGTAGCGTCCCGTTTGTTACGTACCCGGTAATTGGTTTCATTTTACTGTGAGTGTATAAGAAAAATGAATGAACTAATTAATTAATGTATTAATATACAGTACAGTATACTAAAGTATACTGTAGGTTAAAGTTTATTGATATTTAGGGGCTAAACTTTAGAAACCGGCATTGTAAGCGCTTCTAAGCGCTTGTACCAAACATTCGTGATTCCTCGCGATCTACGACCCGCTCTGGAACCTAACCTCGCGAATGTACAATGTATCACTGTAAAAAAATATATATATATACAAAGTGTTGAAATGCCCCCTAGAGGTCTATTATTACCTTGTGGGGGCACAACGTATAAAAAAAATATACAAAAAAAATTTTAATAAAAAAAAAACACCACTACCATGTCCACATCACAGGTTCTAGTCTGTCCCTGATGACGCATAACTATTTATCACCTACATGAAAATTAGTGTAATGGAGAGGAAAAACTATTTAAAAATATTTCAGTAGCACTTTGTGCAAGTAAAAATAAAACAGGAAAATGAGGAAAACAGACCTTATTCATTTAAAAAACATTTTCCCGGATTTAAAAAAAAACCTATTAAAAAATATACAAAAATGACCATAAAGTCAAGCCCTGTGTGAAAAAAATAATAACTCAACGATAAAGCCTTCAAAACCATATGTACTAAAAACACAAACAAACAAAAAAAAAGAATGAGAAAATATGTCCGGTTGTGAAGTGGTTAAAAGACCTTTCTTGCACCATTTTTTGGAAGAGCACCCTGCATGATAGTATGCTATATGGGTGTGTTGGCCCTGTTTATAAGGGGCCATTCTGCTGGCATTGCTTATCATGGGACAGTCTTGCTCGGTTTAAAGGATTTGTCCAGTCTAGAAACCAATTTTCTTATTCTGTTCCCAATGATTAAATTCCATTCAATTCTAAGTTGATAGAGGGGTCTTCTTAAAAGGAACCTCTTCGACAACAGTTACCAAGAGTGTCTTTCACTCCGGAGGACCTGTCCTGTCCTAATTACATACACAACCCATTGATTTGAATGAGAACTATGTAATGCTTCCTTTGCCCTGTGGGGGAGCTGTGGGGAGATTGACCACTTTCTAGTTGATTTCCCCACGATTACAGGCGATCGATGGAGGTCCTAGCAGGAGGACACTTAGTGATCTGCTTATTGTCAATAGACCCTTCTAACAAGTCCAACATGGAGAAACCCTTTAAGAGCTGGGGTTCTCCTGCCTCTCTTTACACGCTACTATCACTCTTCTCACTGTAGTGATATCCATGGGGGCACAATGGCTGCCGCAGTGTGGGTGTGGCCTATATTAATGGGTGGATTTACAAAAAGGAAAGTAACTCTTCCTGAAAATCCTTCTTCATAGCCACAAGTACGAAATAACTTTTCTGCATCTCGACTTCTATAAAAATTAAAAAAAATTCTGAAACTTTTAGGAAATAAAAACTAAGAAACGAAATCAACTCCTGTCCGAGATAATTATCTTTCCATTTAATTTACTTGAGGTTAATGGTGTGAGGAAGAAAGGTGACGCGCGGCTTGTCATCGGGGGCACCATGCTCCTCGCAGCAGCCTCTGGCATCTGAACGGTCCACATCTCCTGAGCATAGACCATGTTCCACCAGATAAATGTGCAGGAGATCACTGAAGGTTAAGTGAATGTGACTGACAGCCTCACACATCCACTTTCTTTGGCAGCACTTACACGTGACCTCTGTAACCGTGTCCCTGACCACCAGAGAGGTCCCCGAGACCAGCAAATTAACTATCTGGAAGTCACAATGCCCCAATAAAGGTGACACAAATCTCAAAGAGGACACATGACAAGTCAGACCTGTGATGGAGTTTACTGTGAGACCTGTCAAGGAGCAGAGAACGGTCAACACAGAGATTTATAAACAGAGGTACCGAGAAACCCCACAACACTTCTACTCCTATCATCCATCACCGCCTGACACATGTCTTATTTACTGTAATAAAATCACATAAATCAGAGGAGGCAAATGGAAGGAAATGTAGAAAAGTAAGAAAAAAACATGAAACCTGAAGAGCGATAATTTCCATATTCTTGTACATAGGAGTAGTATTATAGTAGTTATATTCTTGTACATAGGAGCAGTATTATAGTAGTTATATTCTTGTACATAGGAGCAGTATTATAGTAGTTATATTCTTGTACATAGGGGGCAGTATTATAGTAGTTATATTCTTGTACATAGGGGGCAGTATTATAGTAGTTATATTCTTGTACATAGGGGGCAGTATTATAGTAGTTATATTCTTGTACATAGGAGTAGTATTATAGTAGTTATATTCTTGTACATAGGAGGTAGTATTATTGCAGTTATATTCTTGTACATAGGAGGTAGTATTATAGTAGTTATATTCTTGTACATAGGAGCAGTATTATAGTAGTTATATTCTTGTACATAGGAGCAGTATTATAGTAGTTATATTCTTGTACATAGGGGGCAGTATTATAGTAGTTATATTCTTGTACATAGGGGGCAGTATTATAGTAGTTATATTCTTGTACATAGGAGTAGTATTATAGTAGTTATATTCTTGTACATAGGAGGTAGTATTATAGCAGTTATATTCTTGTACATAGGAGGTAGTATTATAGTAGTTATATTCTTGTACATAGGAGCAGTATTATAGTAGTTATATTCTTGTACATAGGAGCAGTATTATAGCAGTTATATTCTTGTACATAGGAGGTAGTATTATAGTAGTTATATTCTTGTACATAGGAGCAGTATTATAGTAGTTATATTCTTGTACATAGGAGCAGTATTATAGTAGTTATATTCTTGTACATAGGGGGGGGTATTATAGTAGTTATTTTGTTGGTGGTAGGGGGGGGGATTATAGTAGTTATTTTTTTGTGGGGGATATATATTCTTGTACATAGGAGCAGTATTATAGTAGTTATATTCTTGTAAATAGGAGCAGTATTATAGTAGTTATATTCTTGTACATAGGCAGTATTATAGTAGTTATATTCTTGTACATAGGATTAGTATTATAGTAGTTATATTCTTGTACATAGGAGAAGTATTATAGTAGTTATATTCTTGTACATAGGAGCAGTATTATAGTAGTTATATTCTTGTATATAGGAGCAATATTATAGTAGTTATATTCTTGTACATAGGAGGTAGTATTATATTAGTTATATTCTTGTACATAGGAGGTAGTATTATAGTAGTTATATTCCTGTACATAGGAGCAGTATTATAGTAGTTATATTCTTGTACATAGGAGTAGTATTATAGTAGTTATATTCTTGTACATAGGAGTAGTATTATATTAGTTATATTTTTGTACATAGGAGCAGTATTATAGTAGTTATATTCTTGTACATAGGAGGTAGTATTATAGTAGTTATATTCTTGTACATAGGAGGTAGTATTATAGTAGTTATATTCTTGTACATAGGAGCAGTATTATAGTAGTTATATTCTTGTACATAGGAGCAGTATTATAGTAGTTATATTCTTGTACATAGGAGTAGTATTATAGTAGTTATAGTCTTGTACATAGGAGCAGTATTATAGTAGTTATATTCTTGTACATGGGAGCAGTATTATAGTAGTTATATTCTTGTACATAGGAGCAGTATTATAGTAGTTATATTCTTGTACATAGGAGCAGTATTATAGTAGTTATATTCTTGTACATAGGAGCAGTATTATAGTAGTTATATTCTTGTACATATGAGCAGTATTATAGTAGTTATATTCTTGTACATAGGAGCAGTATTATAGTAGTTATATTCTTGTACATAGGCAGTATTACAGTAGTTATATTCTTGTACATAGGAGTAGTATTATAGTAGTTATATTCTTGTACATAGGAGCAGTATTATAGTAGTTATATTCTTGTACATAGGAGCAGTATTATAGTAGTTATATTCTTGTACATAGGAGCAGTATTAAAGTAGTTATATTCTTGTACATAGGAGCAATATTATAGTAGTTATATTCTTGTACATAGGAGGTAGTATTATAGTAGTTATATTCTTGTACATAGGAGGTAGTATTATAGTAGTTATATTCTTGTACATAGGAGCAGTATTATAGTAGTTATATTCTTGTACATAGGCAGTATTATAGTAGTTATATTCTTGTACATAGGAGTAGTATTATAGTAGTTATATTCTTGTACATAGGAGCAGTATTATAGTAGTTATATTCTTGTACATAGGAGCAGTATTATAGTAGTTATATTCTTGTACATAGGAGCAGTATTAAAGTAGTTATATCCTTGTACATAGGAGCAATATTATAGTAGTTATATTCTTGTACATAGGAGGTAGTATTATAGTAGTTATATTCTTGTACATAGGAGGTAGTATTATAGTAGTTATATTCTTGTACATAGGAGCAGTATTATAGTAGTTATATTCTTGTACATAGGAGTAGTATTATAGTAGTTATATTCTTGTACATACGAGCAGTATTATAGTAGTTATATTCTTGTACATAGGGGGTAGTAGTATAGTAGTTATATTCTTGTACATAGGAGCAGTATTATAGTAGTTATATTCTTGTACATAGGAGCAGTATTATAGTAGTTATATTCTTGTACATAGAAGCAGTATTATAGTAGTTATATTCTTGTACATAGGAGTAGTATTATAGCAGTTATATTCTTGTACATAGGAGTAGTATTATAGTAGTTATATTCTTGTACATAGGGGGCAGTATTATAGTAGTTATATTCTTGTACATAGGAGGCAGTATTATAGTAGTTATATTCTTGTACATAGGAGCAGAATTATACTAGTTATATTCTTGTACATAGGAGCAGTATTATAGTAGTTATATTCTTGTACATAGGAGCAGAATTATACTGGTTATATTCTTGTACATAGGAGTAGTATTATAGTAGTTATATTCTTGTACATAGGGGGTAGTATTATAGTAGTTATATTCTTGTACATATGAGGTAGTATTATAGTAGTTATATTCTTGTACATAGGAGGTAGTATTATAGTAGTTATATTCTTGTACATAGGAGCAGTATTATAGTAGTTATATTCTTGTACATAGGAGTAGTATTATAGTAGTTATATTCTTGTACATAGGAGGTAGTATTGTAGTAGTTATATTCTTGTACATATGAGCAGTATTATAGTAGTTATATTCTTGTACATAGGAGCAGTATTATAGTAGTTATATTCTTGTACATAGGAGTAGTATTATAGTAGTTATATTCTTGTACATAGGAGGCAGTATTATAGTAGTTATATTCTTGTACATAGGAGCAGTATTATAGTAGTTATATTCTTGTACATAGGAGTAGTATTATAGTAGTTATATTCTTGTACATAGGAGGCAGTATTATAGTAGTTATATTCTTGTACATAGGAGCAGTATTATAGTAGTTATATTCTTGTACATAGGAGCAGTATTATAGTAGTTATATTCTTGTACATAGGAGCAGTATTATAGTAGTTATATTCTTGTACATAGGAGGCAGTATTATAGTAGTTATATTCTTGTACATAGGAGTAGTATTATAGTAGTTATATTCTTGTATATAGGAGCAGTATTATAGTAGTTATATTCTTGCACATAGGGGGCAGTATTCTATTAATATTGCATCTCTCATTAATTGCCATCTTATCTCGGAGTACACACAAGTAGAGTATTCAGAAATTAATATTTGCTAGGAAGTTTTTCTTACCTTGACGCTGCGCAGTTCACATTGAAATGACCCGTTGCGAGTGGTGATGCCAGGTGAGATATTAGCATCGATGATCACAGGCGATAACTTAATGTTTAATGAGTAAAATTATTGTTATCAAGGAGCCTGTGCGGCCGGAGAGGACGGAGATTTTGCCAAGCAAATCTAATTAACTTCCTTAAGCCGGGGCAATGGACAAGGATGATTACTTCGTTATGGGATATTTAGACGTTGCTGAGCACATTTCCTCATGTTGTGTATGTGATAGATCAGATGAATTGGTGGAGCAGCCATTGAATTGCATTGCTGTCCATGCTGATGACTTCTTGACCTTGGTTATTGAAACTTTTGCTTACTGCTAGAACTTGCAGAACACTTTTTCCTCTACCTTCTCCTGGTCTGTGGGAGGAGGACAATATTGCCATTTCACTTTTTTCTCATTCCTCCTGAAAAGTAATTTTTTTTTTTGTATAAGATGCAATTAATCTTATTGTTTGTGCTGAAGCAGAAAATATGTTCGGGACATTATAGCGTTCAGCTTTGTATGAGTATTCACTGCAGTATACACCATTGTCAAATTTAAAGAGGAAGACATCCAAGTAAATGCTCCAAAAATGATCAAAATTGGATTGTGCACCTAACCCAACACCATCTCTCAGGGGCAATGTCTGCCATGCGCAACAAGACCTGGTCATGGCATTGTGACATCAAACTTCCTGGTTCTTGAAGAGGTTTTCACCAAGATTGCAACTTGTCTCTTAACCACAGGTGATAAGTCCTTTATCGATAGGGATCTGACCTTTGGGACCTCAACATGAATGGAACAGAAGTGGATCTAAATGGTGGTGCTCCATTCAGAGTCTGTGGGACTGCTGGATGTAGTGCGGTGTTATACTCGACTAGAGACCTTGAACAGAGCGCTAGTGCAAATTCACAACCACAGCTTGAAATATGGGAAATGAGACTCTCGTTGTCATAGTCGGGGGTGAATCCCAGCAGGCGAACCCCTACACATCAGGCACTGATCACCTTTGCTGTAAATAGCCGATGATTTGCAACCTTGGAAAAACTCTATGAAGGAAAACTCCTCCAGTATCCTAGATCTTGGTTATTGGCTTTTGGTAAATTCCCTGTTGACTAAAAATTTTAAGCCTGACCGATCTGGAATTGTTCCTCCATAGTTAGGTTCCTCTGCCAGCTACCAAGCCATCCATTAGGAGCCACTTTATCCTGAGGACCATGACCATTTGGCACTGCTTATTGTTGACAAGCAGAGATGAGCAAATGGGTTTGTAATGAACTGGATTCTTCCAGGTGAACCTTACAAATGTTTGTGAAATACATCCTGCAAGGTGCACTTCTTACTATTGATAAGTGTATCGAGGATACTGTTTATTTATGTACAAGGTATACAGTAGAAATAGAGAGAAATTAGTGAACCCTTTTCCATACAACTGTTAAAGTCCAAACTAAGAGTATATGGAAAAGAGCAAAGGTGTATCCGAGGTGTCCTTTATACTTTTTCTCCCTTTATGATTCACACCTGGTATTGGCTTCAAAAACTGCATACAAAAACCTGAACATGTGAATGCGTCCTGTTAGACAAACACAATGTATTATACACACAAACACTTGTACTCTTCTTGTCTTTTATTGAGCTCATTGGGGCAGATTCAGTAAGACTGGCATCTTGTACACTAGTCTTAATAAAGACCCCGAGTGGCACAGCTGTGGCCTCTTCATAAATCTCCTGTCCGCCCCAGTGCCAGAATGGAAATATATGCCAGTTAGTACATTTACTGGTGTACATTTCCATTATAAAACTGAGTTATGATGAATATTTTGGACCGAGGTGTCCTCTCCCTGGCCTGCCCCATTCCCCGCCAGGCTCACATTTGCATAATGTTGCAAGCACGGCACGGAAAGGGAGTCGAGGCACACGTTTGGTGCAAGAAAGGGCCTTGTGTCATTGGCGTCATCCCTCTACATCAGAAAACTGGTGTAGAAGGATTGATAAATCTCCCCCACTGAGTAGACATCCGCAGTGCACGGAAAAGTAAAGTAACTGAACCCTTGTGTTAATGACTTCTCCAAGAACTAATTAGCAAAAAGGCATTTTGGCTAAGGAGATTGGAAGTGTGGTCCTTCAGGTGCTTTGCCCTTTCAATAAAGGCACACACAGCCTGGTTACTGACAAATCTGTTCTTCTTATGAAAGATGGGTTGGTGTGAACCATATGTTGAGGCAGACAACTTTCAGAACACCTAGGAAGATTTGCTATATAGATTCGAGAAAGGTATATAAGTATTGCTAAATTCCCAGGTGTACATCAACACACCTCTGCCGGAGTCTGGATGACTTTGTGATCATTGAGGGTTCAAAGAATCCTAAGATGTATCCTGTATATTTTATAGGAGAATGTAAAGGCAGCCATCTTTGACCTCAAGCTATAGAGATATGGAGATGCTGGCAAACATACAACATACATGGGCACATGTGATGGTCTCATTTAAAATGATGGGATGGATTTGGCGCTCGCCCTCACCTCTTCCTTTTTGGACTTTCAGCAGAAAACTTTCCTCTTCCCATTTACTTCAACAGCAGGTTTGGGCAGAATCCATGTGAGGATGATGAGTATGTGAGTACAGGGATACACGTGGGGCACCTAAGCCCGCAGACATCCCCCAGTTGTGCGATGTGTTGTGATAATACTTTACTGTATTATTCATGGACATGTGGGATTCTTTATATACAGACTGTTGCTTTTTTATACTCCACTTCCATCACTTTTAGTGGTTGGTATTTAACAAGGAATTTCTGTGCCCTTTGGACATTTCTATGGGCTGGGGAACATTCTTTGTGGATATTTTCTTTTTAAGTGTTTTTAAATCCTTTTCTGTATTATCTTTAACTCTTAGTTTTTGGCCGTACAAACTGTTTTTACATTCATGCCTTGCTTTAACGTTTTAATTAATTTTTTGCAACTTTAGTGCCCACCTGGTTTACAAGTCCATTAGGTTACATTTTATTAGTGTCTTTTTATGACATGTTGCGGTATTACTGTGTATATTGTAGCATTCACAGTTCACACTAAGATATATTGGACTTGCAGGAAACAGAGGCTGGGTGTGATTTTTTTTTTTTGGCACAATGTTGTGGTATTATTGAATGTGGTACCACAAGGAATATTACGTTGTATAATGTATTATTATTCAGGTATTATATTGAAGATTAATAGAGTGATATTACATGTAGTTTGGCCCTTATTTGCAGTATTCTATGGGCACTCTAGTAAATTGTTACATTGGCCCTGTACGGTAGTATTCTTAGACTATGTAGTGGTGTAATGGGAGCATTCTACTGTAGTATGCTTTATTAGTCATTATTAGGATACTGTATATAGGTATTATAAGTATATTATGGTGGCCTGAACTTGGTCCTGTTTGACAGTATTTAATGAGCACTCTATGAAAGTATTATATTCTTTGTACAATGTAGCGATATTATGTGGCCATGTATTGTAGTATGTTTTATTACTTATTATTATTTGGATACTGTATATGGGTATCATTTATGTATAATACGGTGGTATTATTTTCATTCTTATTGACACTATTCTGTGAGCACACTATGAAAGTATTCTATTCTACACTTTACGGTGGTATTCTTTGGCACCATGTGGTGGTATCGTATTATATTGCATTTATTAAAATGTATCACTTGGAGAATGTATACAGGTATTATTTAGTATAACATGGTGGCACTATTTTAGTCCTGGCAATATTCTGTGAGTGTCCTATAGAAGTATTTTATTGGGACTATATGGTGGTATTCTTTGGCACTACGTAGTAATATTATGATTATTGTACTGCAGTATGTTTTATTAGTTATTATTTGGGTAGTATGTATATGTATCATTTAAGTAGAATATAGTGGTATTATTTTCGCCCTAATCTGTGAGCACACTATGAAAATATTCTCTTGGCACTATGTGGAGGTATCAAGTGAATATTTTATTGCTTTAAAAAAAAAAAAAAAAAAAAGTATTATTGCTTGAATACTGTATATAGGTGTTATTTCAGTGTAATATGGTGGTATTATATTGGTCCTTATTGGCAGTATTATGTGAGCGCTCTATAAAAGTCTTACTTGGCACTGTATGGTGGTATTCTTTGGCACTATGTTGTGGTATTATGTATTATATTGTAGTATGTTTCATTACTTAATATCTGGATACTGTATATACCAGGGTGGTATTATAATGCCTGTTATTGGCAGTATTCTGTGAGCACTGTATGAAAGTATTATTTGGCATAGTATGAGTGTATTCTGGTATAAACACATCGGTAACCATTGCATACCTGTATCTTCTGAATATGACAACCAGATATCACACTTTATAACGTCACAGCTTTATCAGCAAACATCTGTATCCGGGAAGGCAGGTAATCTCGGCCGCCGTCTTTTATCCCGCCTAACCCTCGTTCACCTTACATCTATCAAGTGATTGTCGCATGTTCTTATGTTTGGGCTGAGGAAGATGTGAACAGCTGGTCTCTGTACTGTAACGGGAAGCATCGGAGCGTTGGCGAGTATCTATATGTTAGGAATAATGAGCAGAAATGTGACAGAGGTTTTATTACGAGGAGTCGACAGGAAAACTTCAAACTGCCACGAACGCCATTAACAAGGAATAGAGAAGACAGGAAGTTAAATAAAAGTCTAATTATCTGGTGCGACGGAGGCAGAGATGTACGCCGCCGCGTGCTCTTTATTTGCAAGCAATGATTCCACATTCGGGGGTTTACAGATCAGCAGAAAGTAACATTTCTGCTTTTATTTGCTTTTCTCGTGGTTGTTTATTCTTTTTAGCCAAGTAACAAGATGCATTCTGAGACAGAAGGGTCAATTAGAGAAAGAAACGCCGAGTCGCACCGCAAGTATTTTAAAGGGGCTGTCATCGGATAGACAGTGTAATGTAAGGGAATAAAAAGGATGCTCCGGCACATAGGGATTAGCAGCGGTGTCCACACTCACTGGTCTGTCTATTATACTTCAATCTGTACAGATTTTTGTCTGGTATGGAAATTGTGATACGAGTGGCACCAAGTGGTTATTTTCCCCTCGTATAGATCATTCATTGAAAAGTCCATATAGGGAACTGGAAAGTGAGATCTCTTAGCATCAAGATGAATTATTGGGGTAACTTGCTGATCGGTGCTGATACTATGAGTGGCACCAAGGTCTTATGTGACTAGACTCATTCAGTGAAAGAGTCTATATTGGAAACTGGCAAGTGAGATCTCTGAGCATCAAACTGAAATATAGGGATAACTTACTGATCAGCATTGATGATAGGAGTGCCACCAATGAGTTAATTGACATCTTTACCCTTGTATAGACTCATTCAATGAAAGAGTCTATATAAGGAACTGGCAAGTGAGATCTGTGAGCATCAAACTAAATTATAGGGGTAACTTACTGACTGGTTGTAACGTCTCTGCCTGTTCGGGTCTCTGCGCCACCCTCCGCTCGCATGCTGCGGCGAAGGAGGCATGTTCAGTTTGATTCCTTGTGTAGGTTTCTTGTTCCTCAGTCTGAACACTGTCCTAGACAATGTAATTGATTTTCTGCCACACCCGTTTCCTTCCCCTTGGTTTTCTTTGTTCCACTAATAGTTAATCTCAGCCTTGCCTGAGTGATTGACAGCCTGTCTACCAATCCATTCTGGGGCTGGCCCAGACTTTCTATAAACAGGTTGTCAGCCCTCACATGGTTGCTGGTTATTGCTTTGTGCGTTCTGGCTATTATTCCTTGCTGTTTTTGTTACCTGTATTCCTATTCCTGACCTCTGGCCTTGACTTTTGACTATTCTCTTGGATTTTGATTTTGCACTGCATTGCTCGTCTGTTACCGAACCCTTGGCTTTCTGACCTCCCTTTTTGTCGTTTGTTCTGTCCGTGTTCTGGTTGTCACTTACTCAGTATAGGGCTCGTCTTCAGGTTGTCCTTTTACTATTTAGGGTAACTGAGGCAATAGGAAGGGACAGTGGCTGGGGTGAGATTAGGGCTCACTTGTCTCTGTCCTTCCTCCCAGTCCCCTGCAGTAGTGTCAGGGTATTGCTACGTCTGGCAAGATCCTAACACTGGTGTCATGGGCAGCGGATTGTGGACCCACTGTGCTACCAAGCCAGTTTGACTTGGTGCCACTTCTAAGGGCATTATCCCAATTGACTCCACAGTCTTCACCCTTTAATCCCCATAAGGGGATATGGTCTTCCCAGCAGGGAGTCCTCCAGGCTGCTTCCTCATGAGGTGGTCACAGTTTGGTAGCAGCTGACCAGGCAGGCAGAACCGCGGTGAAGAGTGCCGCAACCCAGATGGCGGAAACCGGATGATGTGCCACCTGCTAGGCTGAGCACACTCAACCAAACACTCCAGCCCTGCTCCTGGGCTGAACACCTTCGAAGGGGGTCCTGCAGCACTACCAGATGGTGGTGGTAGTAGTTTTCCCTGGGGCTCTTCCAGTTGGAGAGGGGACCTCTCCTCTCTGAGCTGGTGTGATGGTAGACGGAAGGGCCCTGAAGGTAATGCAGGCACGACTCAGGAGGCCAGCAGTGCAGTTGAGCAGGAACAGTTTTTATTTGCAGCAACTGGGGCAGAAGTAAACGACAGCTTCCCAATGGGGGTAGTAGTTCAGTGTCCAATCCCCCAGCCTTGGTTATAGGAGGGTGCCCAGGGATGTTACAGGTTCTACAATAGGCTTCTCCAACTACTCCTCCACTTGTGCCTCTCCCAGGTAAGGATACTGGGGATGGTGATACAGGGAGTTCTGACAAGGATCTGGTTACCTGAAGACTAGGCCCACACATGGTCCTCTCCTGCTCCTCCTGGCATGGCACAGAAATTGTCCAAAGACAGCAATTCTCCCTTACTCAGGGCTGTCTCTGAATGAGCCTGGGGCAGCAACCAATTCTCCTAGGGGCTGTATGGATGGCCGTTGACCTCCAGTGCTGGTGTTCTCCCTGGACAGTCCAGCATGAACTGCACAGGATCACTGCTACAACTGAACTGCAACCGAACACACACTGAGCACCAATGGTCACCATGGAGACTAGAGTCTCCTACAACCCTGCCCAGTGGCCCCTGACTGGCCAGAGCTGAACCAAGGCAAAGGTTTGAACAGTGAGGGGGAAAAACACTGCAAAACAGTGACATATAACATAGAACATAAAGGACGGAACATACCAACATAACACAGAAGCACAATAGACAAACACTTAAAGCAGTAGCACTCTGAGCAGCACAGAAACCGGATAAAAAACACAATGTGAGCAAAGACTTAAAACAGGACAGACAGGTGAAGAGGCTAAAATCAGACAAGGAACAAGACAGGACAGCCACAGGTAGCAAGAGGCACATGGCCAAAGTGTTTACAAAGTAACATTGCTGAAAGCCATGAGGCTACAGGTATAGACTAAGACTAAAAACAGACTAGACAGACACAACAGAAGTTGCATGTAAACAGGACAATGATGTGTACTTGTAAGGGTCTTGCCAAACGTAGCAACCCTGACACTACTGCAGCGGTCTGGGAGGAAGGACAGAGACAAGTGAGCCCTAATCTCACCCCAGCCACTGTCCCTTCCTACTTGTCTCACTGTCCTAATGACAGGAACAACTTGGAGCCGGTCCCTACTCTGAATAAGTGACAACACAGAATGAAGACAGGACGCACAAACAACAAAAGAGAGGTCAGGAAGCCAAGGGGTCAGTAACAAACGAGCAAAGCAGTACAAAGTCAAAATCCAAGAGAATAGCCAGGGGCAAGCCAAAGGGTCAGAGAATCAAGTAGCAAAGTATAAAGGAATAGTAAGAGAGCAGGCAAAACACAAGTGAAATAACCGGAAACTTGCTGAGAAATGACATCCTGTATATAGAAAGTCTGGGCCCAGCCACAGAGCTGATAGGTACACAGGCTGTCAATCACACAGGCCAGGAAGAGATTAACTCTATGCAGTCCAGAGAGAAATGTTCCTAATTACACGGGTGTGGCTTTACACAGCAAGGGAACTAGGACCATGTTCAGACTGAGCATCAAGAAACTTAAACAAAGAACCAAACTGAAGACACCTCCTTCGCCACAGCGTGCGAGTGGAGGGTGGCGCCGAGACCCGAAACGGCAGAGACGTTACAGTACTAAAGACAGACTTATATAGATACAGACACACAGGGATAGGCTGGAGGAAGTAAAGCAGGTTTAAAGTAATAATTAAGGAGACAGAACACGGAGGTCTGCTAAGAAAGGTGGAGTAGCTGTCCCCTTTGGTCTGTAGCAGAACAGCTGGAGCTAAGATGTCTACCAGAATAAAGTTCACACCAAAAATCTTTCACACACAAGACAGGAACAGGTTCAGACTCAGGATAAACAACAGGTACAGGTTAAGGTTTATACCCCAAATGGTCCATATCCAAAGGGTTAACAAGTTCAGGTCCAGGTCAGGGTTATACTCCCAATGGATCCCATACCCAAAGAGTTAACAGATTCAGGTTCAGGTCAGGTTTATACCCCAAGGGCCCAATGCCCAAAGGGTTAACAGATTAAAGTCAGGTCACACAAAAGATAACACAGGTAAATAAACCACAAGACTCCAAAAATACAGAGAAGATTTAGAAACAGATCACACAGGGCAGAAACAGGGACAGGGATGTCAAAACCGAAATCCTTTGGGCACAGTTCACACAACGTAAAGTAAATTGGAATCTGAGGTGGTGTTTCATCTTAGATCCCTCTCCAAGTTCCAGCCCTGTGTAACCCCAGTCGGGGAGTAATAATTATTTCTTATTTTACAATGCACTGGCCAATTACAAAAAATAAATGAATCAATAAAGCTTTAACCCAGAAACCCCTATAATGGCCTTGATCACCAGTGATGCTACATTAACCCTTAGATCACCATGAATGCTGTCAGTAACCTCTTCATCATACTAGACCACCAGAAATTCTTATATAGCACCTTTCCTGCTGTAGATCACCAGGGCTGCTACATTAACCCCTGTAATAACCTTGGTCACCAGGGCTGCTACATTAACCCCTGTACTACCCTAGATCACCAGGGCTGCTACATTAACCCCTGTACTACCCTAGGTCACCAGGGCTGCTACATTAACCCCTGTACTACCCTAGATCACCAGGGCTGCTACATTAACCCCTGTACTACCCTAGATCACCAGGGCTGCTACATTAATCCCTGTACTACCCTAGATCACCAGGCCTGCTGCATTAATCCCTATACTACCCTAGGTCACCAGGGCTACTACATTAACCCCTGTAATAACCTTGGTCATCAGGTCTGTAACATTAACTACTGTACTGCCCTAAGCCACCAGGGATACTACGTTAACCCCTGTACTACCATCGATCACTAGGGATACCACATTAACCCCTAAACTACTGTGGGTGACCAGGGATAATCATTAACCCCTATACTACCCTAGGTCACCAGGGATGCTATATTAACTTTTGTATTGCCAGAAAGGATTTTAGTACAATGTACTACACCACCAAGGATGTTGGCATTTACTCCTTCAGTACCTAGACCTCCTTGGAACCCTGCATTTACCTCTTAGGCTAGGTTCACAATTGCGCCCGATTTCCGCTTGGGCATTCCGTTCCCCATTCTGCTTTGGGCGGAAATTGGACGGAAACCCGGGGGGACCCCATTATAGTCTATGGGGTCCGCGGATTTCCACGGGTAACCACTTTTCTAAGCAGTTTAGGTTTCTGTTCGTGGGGTAACAAAGCAGACCCCAAAAACGGAAACCCGAACGCAGGTGTGAAGCTGGCGTCACCTACCCAGACTATCAGGGATGTTGTACAACCATCTTCCACATGCGAATAAACCCTAACTGTGGGCAGGTGGGAGGAGATACAAGGGCGACAAAGCTGGCTAAGTGGGCTGTCTAATGAGAAATGCTCCAGGATGTTACGTAACAAACTGAGGTGTTAAAGGGAACTTGCCCTTTAAGGTCTGCTCTGGAATTCCACTTAAAATGTTTCCTTCATGTCTATTCCAAGTGAGAAATTCTGCTAAACCGTCCTGACATGAAAAGTGAGAGCAGAATTGAGGAGTTGTGTAATTCCTGGTTATGTATGCGGCCCGGCATTGTTCTGTCCCTTTACGGCCCTCGCCACCATTATTTATGGAGCGCAGCATGACAGGACGGAGGACATTACTCCGCACAACAGTCCTGCCGTTGTGTTAACATAAGCAATGCGGCTTCTCATCCCTGTAATTCTCCCTCGTCTTGTGTTGTCACTGATAACAGATTTCAGCTGGAGAGACCCCGGGCCCTGAGGATGAGGTAAGTGATCTGCACCGAACACAACCATTTATCAAATTTACATCTAAATATAATGTGTCAATGAGGAATCGCTGCAAAGCAAGACAAATGTGCACAACTCCGCACAACTCCACATACATCATGCACGGAAGAGGCTTTTTTTTTTAGTTTTTTGTTTTCACAAAAACTGTGGAAATTTGATTCGTAAAACAGAATTAGTATTTACTAATGTTCTGAAGTAATGGAAGCCAATAAAAGGCACACTGGTCACCATCCCATGCATGAGACTGTGATCGCGCTGGGTAGTACTGTCAGTGACCGACTGCTCCACCCTAGGTGTGAGAAGGAGCGCTATTGGAAGTCTTTCCTCCCCACCGCGGTTAGGCTGTACAACCAACACCGACCTAAGCGGAGATCATTACACACAGAGAACTGAAATATCTCTCTGCCTGTTATATCCCCCCCCCCCCTCTGCTACGTCCTATCTGTCTGTCTGCTATTAATGTAATGCCTCTCACCTTGGAACATTCCTGTACATGTTATATTTGTATTTGTATCTGCTTATCTTTGCTGCTGTAACACACTGAATTTCCCCATTGTGGGACTATTAAAGGACTATTATTACTATTATTATTATAAAAGTAAATCCGCAGATTCGTTCTGCATATTCACTGCACTCGAAGTAGGACGCAGGAATGTAGGATATAAGCCCAAGCGAATCACAAGTAACCAAAACCGCAGCCTGTGACCAACCTGCGGGCCAGGGCCCCATGTCGCAAAAATGCCGTGATTTGGCCACGCGGAAACGCAGCAGCAAAAATCGTGGCATTTTACAGTACCTGCAAAATGGATGGGATCCTGGCTAATCCCATCCACAAATTGCAGAAAAATATCTGCAGCAGAAATGCTGCAATTTCATAAACCATCGCGTTTTTGCATATTACAACATGTCATGTTACCTATGGAAACCCTGGAGAATTCTATGTAGGTATAATAGGCACAAAAAGTCCGCAGAGGTCTTTTCCGCAACGCTTTTTGGCTGCAGCTCGCTACGTGGGGCTTTAGCCTTAGTTTATTATTGGGTTGTTTTGCTAATACTTCAGAAAGGGAATTCTGTATCAAGTGGTCCAAACGTGACCCCAGAAACCACACTAAGCTGTATACAGACCCCAGACCAGACCCCCTAAATACAGAGTCCAGGCTAACTAAATACAGATCCAAGAATAGACCCACTAAATACAGATCCTCTAAATATAGACTTCAGACCAGACCAACTAAACGCGGACACCTAGCCAAACCCCTTAAATAAAGACCCCCAGGCCAAACCCCTTAAATAAAGACCCCCAGGCCAAACCCCTTAAATAAAGACCCCCAGGCCAAACCCTTTAAATACCCCCAGACCAAACCCCTTAAACCAGACTAGCTAAATACAGACCCCAGACCAGATCTCCTAAACACAGACTCCAAACCATACCTCCTAAATACCGACTTCAGACCAAGTAAATACAGATCCCTGATCAGATCCCCCAAAACAGACCCCAGACCAGAACCCTAAATACAGACTCCAGACCAGCTAAGGCCCCCACTTACCATGTGCTATGTATGATAGTGGTGTCTTAGTATACGGTAGCCCCTTCAGCCTCCAGGGCTACCTCTGCACCACCTGTAGCTCTGCCCCTGCGCCTAACCAGATTCCCTAAACCTATATAGATTCCAGATCCTGCCCTGTAATGGATGTGGCTGGGCCAAAGCATTAAACTGCAGCACGTCCATTACCTTTGCTGCTTTCTGCGGGTTTAGGTTGCCGCCACCTTCGCTCATCTTTGACCAGTATGTTGCCTGGTGGAGGTGACTGACCTGAGGGCAGGCGTCTACAGCACAGAGAATACTCATGGCAGTGTTTATGGGGGCTCATTATGGCGGCACTGCGGGTGGCACTATTATAGGACTGATGAACTATGGTGGCCATAGCTGTATAATCCGCAGCAGGGCCCCCGACCTACCATGTGCTACTGAGATACGGATGTATTTTTATGTGCCTGAAGAATATTGTAACCCCCCAGGACATGGAGGTGACTACTGTCAGCTACAGCCCCCACACCTGGTATATGGACATTGGGGTCAGCAATCTTCTATGATAGTATTATGGTGTATAATGCCAGCTCCTGTCCCTGTAGGGGCCACTGACGTCCCTTTCCTGGTCTATGACTCAAGATACAGCCTTGTTATGTTATTACATTAGAAATAAATGTATTATTTCCCATCCAAAAATAATTCTGGGCATCCAGGACCCTTCCCCCTCACTATTTGCCCGTCTGTGCGGATTTACTCCATATATTTAAATGCAGCTGCATCCAGTTTTGCAGGGCTAAACGTTCTGGCAGACAATGGCGCCAGCAAATTTAGTGCGGCACTTGATAAATGAGGCTCGCAATGCTTAAGGAACCTTTGAAACACTTGTTAGATAAACTGCTTGGTTTACAGCCCAGCCGTGCGGCGTGACCTGCAAATATGCAAAGCCAAGCTCTTTCCTAAGGTTCTGCCCGGTGTGAAGGAAGCCGAGGCCCAGCTTCTATATTTCTTACAGAGATTATCCGGATTTATGTAAATCAAGCTCAATCTACTGGAAATGGAAATTTCTGCAACTTTCTAATAGACTCGATGTTTCTTTTCTTCATCATTTTCAAGATTCTCTGCTCGCTTTTAGTGACTGAGAAGTGGAGACAATTCTATCCAGGTTAGACAATGCTCTGTGAGCTCAACACATCAGGAGCAGCTGTAGAAATCTCTCTGATAGCTTGGTACAATGTATCACTCAGGACTCCAGGCTGCTGAGCTCACAGAGCATTGTCTAGACTGGATACAATTGTTGCCACTTCTCAGCTGAGAGCAGGACTAGCTATGTACCAGTTTGCTACAATGTATCGGTCTGGAGTCCAGGCTGTTGAGTTCACAGAGCATTGTCCAGTCTGGATACAATTATCTCCGCTGAGAGGAGGACTAGCTATGTACTAGGTTGCTACAATGTATCAGTTTAGAGTCCAGGCTGTTGAGCTTACAGAGCATTGTCTAGATCGGATACGATTGTCTCCACTCTTCAGCTGAACAAACACTGGTACTCGTCTTCTCTCACCTCTCTTGGACCCCCTTGCAGCATTTGGTTCACGTTTCCCATTGTCTTCAGTCCTTGTGGGGCCTCTTATGGCCTCCTGGGTGACATCAGTGGCCCTGGGTCACCCCTGAGGCTGTGATTGGGCCTCAGTGGTCATGTGTTCAATCCTTAAGCTAAAATGGTAAGCAAACCTTGCAAATATTTGCAAACAACTCTCTCAAGGTTTGCCCATCTCTCGTCTACACTATGTCCAAGGCAACATATTGTATTTTTGCTACAATGATGAACTGTCTGAAGTGGACTGAAGAAGTCCTGCACACAGGAGCCCCCTCTGAGAGTGGCTGGTGACACATGCCCCAGTCTGGGAACAAACTAAGTGCCCCTATTGGTTACATTGGGGGTTTCTTGCTTCCACAACTTTGTCCCTATCACATCTACAGTCACGTCCAGCAGAATTACAGCTACTACCACCAGTCACTGCAGTGTGAACTGCAGCAAATCCCTTTCCATTCAGCCTGAAAGTAGCAGTTTGCGGAGCATACAGGGTTAAACGTAATTCCATGTCTTATAAGAAATGCTGATCAATGTATGACGATGTGTATGGGTTTTGGATATAGGCAGGGGAGGATGTTTGTGTCCTGCATTATTTGATTTAATGTATATCATTATATATTATAGCAATTTTAATTGGAAGCAACGCCCTAAAGGCATCATTCTCATTGGATGAAATATGTAAGGGCAAGTCCCGGGGCTGTTACTAGAAAGTCAAAGCATTGCTGCGAGGTCTCATAGAGTGCCATACAGTCTTGTGCTCATTGTCTTCCTGAATGGATCAGTCCTTTCCCCCAAGAGAGTTACTTAAGAACTGGAGGCTTAAGATGCATAAGATGAGATCCTTAGTCTGGGGATCATCTGCCTTATTTCAGTAAATCCATGAGAACAATCCCCAAGGCTAAGATCCAGCGCAGTGGTTGTGAAACTTATTCCTCCATCTTATGGAAGATTTGTTGTTTGTTATCCACCTGTTTTAGGTCAGTACACCATGAGTTTACCACTTGCGTCACTATCAAGGGCACCCCAACCACCATCAGGTACAGGGAGGGTCTGGAAGAAACTACTACTACCACCATCCACACTGCAGGCTCCCCCGTCACCATTGCACTGACCCTTGTACAGTTCAGGAGGTTTAGTGGAACCAATTACAACCACCATCAGCCCAACTGTGACCGACTACTACTCCCATTCAGCAAGCATAGGGGAAACCACAACAGAGGCAAATAAGACAAACTGCATAAACAAAGAGCATTTGGGAGGGGGAAAGTGATACCCCTTCGTGACCGACCATGTTTGTGTCTTCAAGAGTCTTCTTATTCACTGGCTGCAAACCAAGATCTTGCAAATGGGGAAGAATTAAAACACAAAGTTTATTAGAAAGTTCTAGAACTTCTAATACAATTTCATTTATATAAAACCAAAAACCTCTGTAACCCGTCCCGATAACTACCCGCGTGGGACTTAGCTGGCCGCCTCTTACTGGACGGCGCCGCCATGTTATCTTTTTAGGTTCTGGAGTAAAATAATTACTGTTAATGAGCTCGCACACCAATAACTCTGCTCCTGGGGGGAATCCATGTTAATGCCGAGACGTCTCCTGCACAAATGTGATTTCTGCTTCTTCTTCTCTCTGAATCACTGCAATAATTAAAAAATAATTTCATTGAAATAAATTCCCAAAACGCAAAAGTTTGGAGCACAGAAAAGTGATCCAGGAAAATAATTATTTTTTCTTATTACATTCTTACCATTAGGAATATAAAAATTATGTGTAGTGATATACGGAAATCAATGGAACTTGTCATGGTGCCGACTAGCGATGAGCGAATCAAAGCTGCAGAAGTGGAATTCGATCCGAAGTTCAGGAAATATTCGATTTGCATCGAATACGAATTTCCACACACTTTGTGATAACGATTCGCATTTAGTTCAAAATGGCTGCTCTACATGGGGCAAGGGACTCTGGGAATGCGGGATCACCCACAATGCCATGCGTGCAGCCAATCAGCAGTTAGCTCTGTGATGTCACATCTCTTTAACCCCTTCGCGAGCACACACGGCATGTTTGACCGCGGCATCCAAGGTGTTAAATCCCCCTGATTGGTTATGGAGCAGGGTGTTAGCTGTAACTGACAGCTGTAACTGACACCTAACATCCTGCTCCATAACCGATCCGGGGTTTTAACAACTTGGAATACCGCGGTCAAACATGCCCATGGCATCCAAGGGGTTCCGCCATTTTGACGCCCACCCACCCACCCTGGTTCTCTGCAGCCAATAAATAGCTGTTTTTGGTATGCGATTCGCCGCAATTTAATTCAGATCGAATAGAATCATATCGAGAAATTCGGCAAACTTGTGGAATCGGATTTTTAAATACTTCGCTCATCTCTAGTGGCGACCCTTCCCCCCTTCTCCTCCTCCAAGGGACTCCTTTGAGTCAAACTCGTGACTAGCATATTTGTGATTAGTGATGGGCGAACCTCGTGACCATTCGCGAGGTTCACCAGCAAGTTTGGTTTTGGTCCGAGCCTAAAGTGTCATCCTTATTGAAAGAAAGCCATTTTAATGGGATGGAGGTGTGGCATTGCCTAGTGACCAATGGATGTGATGTCACTTCCTATGAAGAAGAAGAAAGCAGCCATGTTTTTGTGTTTTGCACAACCCCTTTAACTCGGAATTTATGAAAATGGACTTTCTAAATTTGACAACTCCTGAAGTTTTCTCCGATCATGCCCTTTGTATATATAATAAACTGAATATAAAAATAGGAATTTTTTGTGCAGCTGAAATGCAATTAAATTGAGAGATTTCCTGAGACAAATGTTTAGAATTAACAAATGTCTCTTGTAATGGAAGGGGGCAGAGATTTATCAGCAATGCCTCTGGGGATAGCATACAGCTCCGTATAAAACCTGCCATTAATCTGAGCAATCCTGTGACATATCCCGGTGATGAATGTCTCTAATACACTACCACGGTGAGCAGGCACTGGCTCGGCACCAACTTTTAGGATCCTCATCTCTTGTCCAGAATGGAGAGAGGCTACAAAGAACATCTCTTGCTCTGGAGGACCCGTCATGTCCTGCAAAACATAGACTACCCAACAGACAGTCCAGAAACACCAAAGTGGCAGAGCAAGATGTGACATAGGGAGGACATGCCAGAGCAGACCTAAGATGGAACAGGAGATGACCTTGGATGGAACCATAAGATGGTTGGAGCAATGACCAGGCACAGAACTAGGAGATGTCAGGAACAGGGTCCAGGGACAGCCAGGTTTGGGACCAGTAGATACCAGGAACAGCAGCCAGGATCAAGTGGTGTCACACCAGGATTGAGGTCTTGGCACAGACAGATGATAACTTCAACAGGCTCAGCAGGTTGTGGAACCACTGTGTTAGCAAAATGGTTTGACTTTGGGCCATCTCTTAGTGCATTTTCTAAGCAGACCCCTGGAATTGACCCTTTAACAGGGATGTGGACTTCACTTAAGGGAAGTCTGCCAGGTAGCTACCTCTTGAGATGGTCCCGATATTGATAACAAGTGGCCCAGCAGTCCAGAAGAGGCTGGTGCAAAGAACCAGGGATCAGGCAATAGAGTGGTCAGAGGCAAGGAAGAGGTCAGGGCAGGTGGTAATGGTTAGAGGTCAGGTCCAAGCAAGGGTTCAGCATAGGTAACTGGAAGGTCTGGAACAGTGGACAAGTGCAAGATCAGGAACAAGTGAAAGGACAGGCCATGGACAGATAACAGGCAGGGCTGGTGCAGAAGACAGAAGGTCAGGAACTAGCCAAGTGTCCGACCACAGATAACAGGCAGTACTAGTAGAGCAGACAGGTATGAGGTCAGGAATAAGCCAAGTCTCAAATCAGGGGTCAGACTCAGATTAGGAACACCTTATGGCAGGTCTGGCAAGCTGAAATAGAATAGGGCCAGGAGGGATTGACTGGGGACACAGTTACTCAGGTTTTAGGATTTACTTTAGGTTTAGGAGTGCAGAGGATACAGGCAGGTCTCAGGATCGGGATTTGGGGTTCACATGATCAGGAATCAGGTACGACTGAAACAGGGTAGCAACAGGCAGAATCCACAGACAAGAAAACAGGGCAGAACAGACCCAGGACCTGCTGCAGAGCAAAAAACATCAATCCTCAGGTCAGGGCTGATGGGACGGGCAGATTTAAAGGGTGTGGCTGACAGAAGAACCAAAATGTAGCAGAGGCAAAGACATGAAATAGCAGAGCGGACTTACTCACAAAAGCATAACATCAATGACACTAAGCAGCAGCTACATGATGAATAAGGAGCCCATCCCCCGCTGCGGCTTTCAGGGCATCCTTTGGCAATTTTTCAAGCTATAGCAAATTATTAAATTCTCGCTAAGCGACCCTTTGCCATATCCTATAGATGCGTGAAATATATCCTGGACGCGGCGTCCTCTAGTGTGTCTTTAGTTCCACGAGTGAACATAGAAAGCGACATTATACAGCGATTGATTTTGTGATAAGTGAGCATTGGTAAAAAGTCGCCTTTAGCAATTGCGCTTCACATTCACTTTTATTACACTGTAAAAGAGACGGAAT
Source organism: Leptodactylus fallax (assembly GCA_947044405.1). Taxonomy (NCBI): domain Eukaryota; kingdom Metazoa; phylum Chordata; class Amphibia; order Anura; family Leptodactylidae; genus Leptodactylus; species Leptodactylus fallax. The sequence goes on from CAMRHE010000531.1 coordinate 293,488, forward strand.
ATATTCTGCTTACTGCACTTCAATATTGTTAACCTGTGAGATCACTGAGGAACTTGTACAAGTCAAAGAGTCCACAGAATTTTTTGCAATAAAAAAATGTGTGAAGCGTTTTTGGACTACAGCGGAGATAATAGCTATATGTAGATGATACGCCCTGTGGATACTGGAACATCAGGTTACTCGTCTGATATTAGAGGGTAATACTGGACTTTACATTGGATTTTTACATTGACTTTTTGTTAAATTTTCCAACTGGTCCAATCCTTGTCCTCCTGCCACTAGGGGGAGCTCACTGCATACTAATGCATACAAGTCAATGGATGTGATACAAATCCATATATAGAAGGTCCCACCCCCAGTGGCTGCTGCCAGGATCCTGTCAGTACAAAAATAGTCATTGGAGCCGCGACTAATAATAATTTACTAATATATTGTATTATCATGTCATTTATGGATTCTGCTCATTCCTATAGCTTTCAGGAACGGTCACCTCAACTGCCTTGGTTCAGGTTGTTCTGGGTCTAAACCTTATATAGCACTACTATTATATTATATTATATTATATTATATTATATTATATTATATAGCACTACTATTATATTATATATTATATAGCACTACTATTATCTTATATTATATTATATAGCACTACTATTATATTATATTATATAGCACTACTATTATATTATATATTATATAGCACTACTATCTTATATTATATTATATAGCACTACTATTATATTATATTATATTATATAGCACTACTATTATATTATATTATATAGCACTACTATTATATTATATATTATATAGCACTACTATTATATTATATAGCACTACTATTATATTATATTATATTATATTATATAGCACTACTACAGTATATTATATATTATATAACACTATTATATTATATAGCACTACTATTATATTATATATTATTTAGCACTACTATTATATTATATATTATATAGCAGTACTATTATCATATATTATATTATATTATATTATATAGCAGTACTATTATCATATATTATATTATATATTATATAGCACTACTACAGTATTATATTATATATTATATAGCACTATTATATATTATATATTATATAACACTATTATATTATATTATATAGCACTACTATTATATTATATATTATTTAGCACTACTATTATATTATATATTATATAGCACTACTATTATATTACATATTATATAGCACTATTATCTTATATTATATAGCACTACTATTATATTATATATTGTATAGCACTACTATTATCTTATATTATATTATATAGCACTACTATTATATTATATATTATATATTATATAGCACTACTACAGTATTATATTATATATTATATAGCACTACTATTATATTATATTATATAGTACTACTATTATATTATATTATATTATATTATATAACACTACTATTATATTATATTATATTATATTATATAGCACTACTATTATATTATATTATATTATATATTATATAGCACTACTATTATATTATATTATATTATATATTATATAGCACTACTATTATATTATATAGAACTACTAGGTCTATATAGGAAAATTTGTTACAGTATTTGGCGATTTTGCAAGTTTTCCCACCTTCAAAGAATGGAGAGGTCGGTAATGTTTATGTTGGCTACACTTCAACTGAGAGAGAGACAGAATCTAAAAAAAATCCAGAAAATCACATTAAGATTTTTAAATAATTAATTTGCATTTTATTGCATGAAATAAGTATTTGATCACCGACCAAGCGGTAAGACTTCCGGCTCTCACAGACCTGTTAGTTTTTCCTCCTCTGCACTCATTACCTGTATAATAGACACCTGTCCACACACTCTATCACACTCCGACCTCTCCACCATGGCCAAGACCAAAGTGCTGTCTAAGGACACAATTGGCCAAACCATCATTTCTGTCCAGGCCTGTTTCATGTTGAAGCCTGGTTGGAAAGCAATGTCTGACTTTCATTTGTTCATTTTCCTAGAATTTTTATATATTATTACTTTTGTCAGATTCAAGTTATTTCTGTGACCATTGTGGGGTTTTCTTTCATTACACGAGGGGAACCAATAATTTTGTCCACGTGTGTACATACAGCGGAAAGATGATGGCCATCACAGAATGTGGACATTACAGGGCTCTGATGGGAGAACTACAACTCCCAGTCCCTGAAGGCTATAGACTGAGCCACAGGATGCCTTCCATTCCTAGACCATCGTTCAGACTGTACTCTGCAGAATGTACATGACTAGTTTTCAGACTGCGACATCTCCTTTCAAACAATCCAATCTTTATTGTAGCAAATCGAACATTAAAGTCTTGTTCAAGTCCTTAGTCATGGCCGTATAATGCGGTACATATTAAAGCAGTATAAGAAGATATCTTGGTCTGACATATATAGAGAGGTATCGGGATGAAGATGACATGAGATATAAGAGAGGAGCAGACATTACACGATGGAGGGAATTCTCACATTACAGCCCAATATCCACATACAATCTCCATACATATAAGCATCTGTGTTTCAGGATTACAGCCAAATCTCCCTGCAGCGAGCGGCGCTATAACCCGTCACAGCCGTGCAGGTTGTTTATATCAGGGATGACAGATCAGAATGTCGGTAAATATATGAGGCGGGGGGCTCATAAACCAGATTAACTCTCGCTGCTGCAATGGTGATAATATCGCTGATACACAGAAAGGACACACACACGAGTCAGTATCAATGTGCAAGTTTGATAACCTAGCGACACATATAGACAATGATGTGCAAAAGTTTTAGGCAGGCGTGGAATAAATACTGCATAGTAAGAATGCTTTCAGAAATAGAAGGGTTAATAAGTTTATTTTTTTCAATGAACGGAATGAAGAGAAATGTAAATTCCATCAATATTTGGTGTGACCTTTGCTCTTTCCCCTCCATCAGTTCTTCTTGGTACTTGCAGACAGTTTTTGGCAGAGCTCGGCAGGGAGGTTGTTCCCGCCGCCATCTTGGAGAACTAAGCACAGATCTTCTGTGGATGTTGCTTGCTCCAATCCGTCTGTCTCTTCATGTCATCCCAGACAGACTGGATGATGCTGAGATCAGGGCTATATCTGTAGGGGCCGGATCATCACTTCCAGGACTCCTCCTCCAGATGGCAGATAGTCACTTACCTTAATGATTTCTGCTCAGGAGGAGCTCACAGTGACACCCCAAGATATACAATGGGACTGAGCTGTAAACAGGCCATGTGACAAATGAATATGACGTCACAAGGTCCATGAAATGGAAGAGGGATCAGAGAGTGCCGCTGCCACATCCCAAAGTCTCTAGAGCCACAGCTTGCATTCCATCCATACACAGCTGATTATACAGATTATACAGTGCAGAGGTTCAGAATGCACATACCTAATGATTGCCAGCAGATGGCAGCATTGTTATTACATCTACAGCCGCAGCACCAGAGACAAGACCAATGACTAGACATCAGTGTGAGTGAAGCTGCATAATGACTTCATCAGGTAAATACCTGCTTATATTTTGGACAAGTTGCCTTATAAATAAATAAGATGCAGGCTCCATGAAATGCAAAGAAACGTATGAAGAGATCTTACACTTGTGCCGGAGCCTTTATTGAAGAAAGCGGCTTTACCCAGGATGTAGCTGCTGTAATCCATGCACAGGTCTGTGTGTGTCTGATAGAAAATTCTGTTTCATTGAAGGAGAAGAAATTGGAATGATCGTATTGGGAAGAGAAAAAAACATAAACAGGAACATTTGCATATTTTAAGCGCAGGTTCAACATTAGAAAACCTTCTGACAGTGTACACATAGAACTAAAGTGCAAGAAATGTGGAATAACTGTGTACATATATTACAGCACAGTACTTACTCCAGAGCTGCGCTCACTATTCTGCTGGTACAGTCACTGTGTACATACATTACATTACTTATCCTGTACTGATCCTGAGTTACATCCTGTATTATACTCCAGAGCTGCGCTCACTATTCTGCTGGTACAGTCACTGTGTACATACATTACATTACTTATCCTGTACTGATCCTGAGTTACATCCTGTATTATACTCCAGAGCTGCGCTCACTATTCTGCTGGTACAGTCACTGTGTACATACATTACATTACTTATCCTGTACTGATCCTGAGTTACATCCTGTATTATACTCCAGAGCTGCGCTCACTATTCTGCTGGTGCAGTCACTGTGTACATACATTACATTACTTATCCTGTACTGATCCTGAGTTACATCCTGTATTATACCCCAGAGCTGCGCTCACTATTCTGCTGGTGCAGTCACTGTGTACATACATTACATTACTTATCCTGTACTGATCCTGAGTTACATCCTGTATTATACTCCAGAGCTGCGCTCACTATTCTGCTGGTGCAGTCACTGTGTATATACATTACATTACTTATCCTGTACTGATCCTGAGTTACATCCTGTATTATACTCCAGAGCTGCGCTCACTATTCTGCTGGTACAGTCACTGTGTACATACATTACATTACTTATCCTGTACTGATCCTGAGTTACATCCTGTATTATACTCCAGAGCTGCGCTCACTATACTGCTGGTGCAGTCACTGTGTACATACATTACATTACTTATCCTGTACTGATCCTGAGTTACATCCTGTATTATACTCCAGAGCTGCGCTCACTATTCTGCTGGTACAGTCACTGTGTACATACATTACATTACTTATCCTGTACTGATCCTGAGTTACATCCTGTATTATACTCCAGAGCTGCGCTCACTATTCTGCTGGTACAGTCACTGTGTACATACATTACATTACTTATCCTGTACTGATCCTGAGTTACATCCTGTATTATACTCCAGAGCTGCGCTCACTATTCTGCTGGTACAGTCACTGTGTACATACATTACATTACATATCCTGTACTGATCCTGAGTTACATCCTGTATTATACTCCAGAGCTGCGCTCACTATTCTGCTGGTGCAGTCACTGTGTACATACATTACATTACTTATCCTGTACTGATCCTGAGTTACATCCTGTATTATACTCCAGAGCAGCACTCACTATTCTGCTGGTGTAGTCACTGTGTACATACATTACATTACCTATCCTGTACTGATCCTGAGTTACATCCTGTATTATACTCCAGAGCTGTGCTCACTATTCTGCTGGTACAGTCACTGTGTACATACATTACATTACTTATCCTGTACTGATCCTGAGTTACATCCTGTATTATACTCCAGAGCTGCGCTCACTATTCTGCTGGTACAGTCACTGTGTACATATATTACATTACTTATCCTGTACTGATCCTGAGTTACATCCTGTATTATACTCCAGAGCTGCACTCACTATTCTGCTGGTGCAGTCACTGTGTACATACATTACATTACTTATCCTGTACTGATCCTGAGTTACATCCTGTATTACACTCCAGAGCTGTGCTCACTATTCTGCTGGTGCAGTCACTGTGTACATACATTACATTACTTATCCTGTACTGATCCTGAGTTACATCCTGTATTATACTCCAGAGCTGCGCTCACTATTCTGCTGGTACAGTCACTGTGTACATACATTACATTACTTATCCTGTACTGATCCTGAGTTACATCCTGTATTATACTCCGGAGCTGCACTCACTATTCTGCTGGTGCAGTCACTGTGTACATACATTACATTACTTATCCTGTATTATGCTCCAGAGCTGCACTCACTATTCTGCTGGTACAGTCACTGTGTACATACATTACATTACTTATCCTTTTATTAGGCCTAGTGTATCCTTCATCAATTTTTCAATCCATTTCCTCCTGACATTAAATGTGCCAGAATTATTGACGTTGCGTTGTTTAGAGGACTGGCTGGATCTGTAGACCGATCACTACTTACTGGGCTGACAGTGTTTGCACTATACTACTCCCTATAGAATAATATATAAAATACTTTTTATAGTTAGTGATTTGTTTGCTTCACTTTTTCCAACAATGTTTTTTTCTGTATTTGAGTTGATATTTTTAGATTGTTATATCAGAAGTTGAAATATAATTTATGGTAAAAGTTGACTACAATGATAAGAATTTTTCAAAGTATTTAGAAATGTTGAGCTCCTTTTGCTTTATTTGAGCTGAGTCTCGGGTTCTCAGTCCGGGGTGTTTTGCAGTTTTATGATCTTTTGCACGTCTTGCTGGCGCCATATATAATACATTTTACAACGCCTCCTGTAACCAGACTCCTCGCTCATGCGGCTGAGCTTTCGCTGCCTACACACTCATTTTTCCTTTGCATCACAAATTACAACAGAAAAATCCAACAATATCCTGAGATCGGGCTTATAAATGTCGTGCTACAGAAGTGTCCGGAAAACAAACATCATGTCCGCTCCTTTACTACACGGCATAAAAATATTACGGCGCTAATAGAGAGATTCCAAATGTCACTGTATAGGGCATGTGTGCTCAGGACCTTTACTGGGTTTTTACAGCTTAGACACACTGCAAGAATAAAAGAGGACAAGTTTAATCAAGTTTATAAGAAAAGAACATTTTCGGATAAAAAAAAAGTTTCCAAAGTTTTTTTGTCTTGTATTTCTTGTGTGTTGTATTGATACAATGTAAAATGTACTTACTGTATCATAATATTAATCATCCAAGGTGTTCAAGAGAGAATAATAATAATAATAATAATAATAATAATAATAATAATAATATTAATAAAATGTTGTTATTATTCTCATCATCCCTGGTGTTCTAGAGAGAATAATAATAATTAATAATAATAATAATAATAATAATAATAATAATAATAATAATAATACAATCATCATCATCCCTTGGTGGATTGATCTCGAGATAATAATAAAAAAACAATAATAGTATAAAAAAATACTAATAATATAACAGCTAATAATAATAATAATAATAATAATAATAACATACTAAATAATAACAATAATACAATCATCATCATCCCTTGGTGGATTGATCTGGAGATTGATAGAGAGATAATAATAAAATAATAATAATAGTATAAAAATAACAAAAAAATACTAATAATATAACAAATAATAATAATAATAATCATAATAATAATCCTAAGAATAATTAAACTTTAAGAATAATTAAACTTTATGAGGCCCCTGGTGGCCCAGAGAGAAAAATAATACATCCAGTCAAATTATAATCCCTGGACATCCAGTGAGTCCAATAATAATGGAAATAATAATAATAATAAAACAGATAACAATAATAATAATAATAATAATAATAATAATAATAATAATAAACCAGATAATAATAACAACAATAATAATAATTATTAATAATAATAATACAGTTAATAATAATCATAATATTATAACAGATAATAATAATAATAATAATAATAATAATAATAATAATAATAATAATAATAATAATAATAATAATATTGTTATTATTATTCTCATCATCCCTGGTGTTCTAGAACAAATAATAATAATGGCAATAATAATAATAATAATAATAATAATAATAATAATAATAATAATATCCCTGGTAGTCTAGAGATTATAATAATATTAACCCCTGATGTTGATATAATATTGAAAATCCTTGGTGGCCCAGTGGGTATATTTACTTTTAGTGAACCAATGAGAAGGGCAATATAAAATTACTTTCATAATAATTCTGTTGGCCATGGACATTACTGGTAATTTTACAATTTTTTTTTTTCTAATTGTACTAATTTTTTACTAATTTAGCTTGTGGTCCATTGTATTTACTAAAAATCATAAGTAGCTTAGTCAATTTCCTCTTCTTGCTCTTCATCTATTTTGTTGGGTTTATCGGAGTGGGGCAAAAATGGATCTTTACTTCAAAGACAAGAACTCAACACAAAAAAATTCTAAATAATTCTCTTTAAGCAACTGAGAGCTTTTTGCCTGTGCCGATTGTACTTGTCACTGGTCACTGACTATACTGGTCCATGATTTCCATGTATTGTCCTCTATCATCTGCTCTGTCCTCAGTGCCGAGCTGCATTACACTGGTTCGGTAGAGCTGTCAGTGGTGGCGCTCATGCAGGGTCATGTCCTTTATGACCAGTGACATCTTCTAATAATACTTAAAATAATTAAAATTTATGAAGCCCCTGCTGGCCCAGAGAGAAAAATAATACATCCAGTCAAATAATAATCCCTAGATGTCCAGCGAGTCCAATAATTGCTGGACATCCAGTCCAATAATAATTCCTAGACGTCCAACCTAATATTTTCTGAACCTCCAGACTAAAAATAATCCCTGGACATTCAGTGAATTTGATAATAATCTCTGGACATCCAGTCTAATAATAATTCCAACAGGCATAATGAGCAAAATATTAATGTCTAGCTGTCTAATGGATAGCATGGATAATACTTATCTTTGGAAGTCCTTTTAGTAAAATAATTATCCCTGGTGGCCTAGAGAGTACATTAATAATAGTCTCTGGTGGCCTAGAGAGTACATTAATAATAATCCCTGGTTGCCTAGTGAGTATATTAATAATAACCCTTGGCGGCCTAAAGAGTGTAAAATAATTTTTGGTGAATCAAGAAGTTTATTATGGATAGTCCATATCATATAATAAGTCCATATCATATAATAATTAATTTAGTGAGCATGATAGTAATCCCTGGTGGCCTAGAGAGTGTAAAAATAGTCAATGGTAGACTTAGGTATGTAAAATAATCTCTGGTGAATTAAAAAAAAGTATAATATTTATATTTGGAAGCCAAATAGATTTAATAAGTATGTTAGTGAGTATAATAATAGTCCCTGCTGGCCCAGAGAGAATATAATAAATAATAGTATTATAATTAATAAATAACAATATATTAATATATTATATAAATAATAATAATGATAATAATAATAATAATAATAATAATAATAACCCCAGATGGCCTAGAGAGTTTAATAATGATCACTGGAGCTAGAGAGCATACAAATAATGGATGTAGTCTAGAGAGTATTTTAATAATCCCTGGTGGTTTAGAGAGTATAATAATAATAATAATAATACCTGTTGGCCTAGAGAGTATAATAATAATCCCTGGTTACCTAGAGTGTGTAATAATTGTAATCCCTGGTGGCCTAGAGAATATTATAATAATTCCTGGTGGCCTAGAGAGTATAATAATAATCCCTGGTGGCCTAGAGAGTATTATAATGATCCCTGTGAACTATAGAATATAATAATCCTTCTTGGTGGCCTAAAAAGTATACTACTACTACTACTACTACTACTACTAATAATAATAATACCTGGTGGCCTAAAAAGTATACTACTACTACTACTACTACTACTACTACTACTACTACTAATAATAATAATAATAATAATAATAATAATAATACCTGGTGGTTTAGAGAGTGTAATTATAAAAATCCCTACTGGCCTAGAGAGTATAATAATAATCCCTGGTGGCCTAGAGAGTATTATAATGATCCCTGTGAACTATAGAATATAATAATCCTTCTTGGTGGCCTAAAAAGTATACTACTACTACTACTACTACTACTACTACTACTAATAATACCTGGTGGCCTAAAAAGTATACTACTACTACTACTACTACTACTACTACTACTAATAATAATACCTGGTGGTTTAGAGAGTGTAATTATAAAAATCCCTACTGGCCTAGAGAGTATAATAATAATAATCCCTGGTGGCCTAGAGAGTATTATAATGATACCTGTGGACTATAGATTATTATAATCCATCCTGATGGCCTAAAAAGTATAATGATAATAATCTTTGGGGCTCAGTAAGAATAAGAATTACCTTAGGTCCAGTAAATATTATACCTTTCCCTGAAGGTCTAGTGAATATATTGATAATGGAGAATTAGTGAGTAGAATAATAATAAATCTCGGCATCCTAATAGCTATAATAAAAATTCCTGTGGCCTTGCTAGTGTCTTAGTGAGTTAAAAATATCTTTGTATCTTAGTAGTTTAATAATATAGCATCAGCTCAGTTATTCTAGCCTTACAAATATCCCTGGTGGTCCAGTGTGTTCAGTAATATCATACTAATAAATATTCATGCCTTCTCACTAGGATTCGCCATTATCATTTGATCAATTTTGCACCGGTTGAGAGAAAGTAGAGGCCACTTCCTCGCAGATCTGCTGAGAATTTGTCTATGTCCTTGCTTGTATGGGTTTATTTTGGAGGTTAAGGACCAAGTCATTTTTTTATTTTTTCACTTTCATCCTTGAATTTGAGCTGTAACGTTTTTTATTGATGTAGCTGTATAAGGACTTGTTTTGTGCAGAACCAGTTGTATTTTTCAGTGGCACCCTTTTTGTTTACCTAGAATGATATAATTTATTGACATTGATACTTTATTATGAATTTTTGGGGGAGGGGTTAAAATGAAACAGCCGTTCTGTCATTGTTTTTGATTTTTTTTTTTTTTTTATAAAATTCTCAGCTTTATTGTACAAGTGGGTATAAATGTGACAATACCAAATATGTCTAGTTTTTTATTTAAATTATTTTAATGTTTTGATACGTTTGCCTCTTACCCCCCCACAATATATGACCCCCTTTTCTTAGGCCCCGCATGGTGTATGACCCTCTTTATTTGGCCCCCTTATAGTATAAGGGGTCCTTCCCCCCCCCCCACAGTATGTGACCTCTTTTTTTATGCCCCCCCCACACTATATGACCCCTCGGGGGCAGTCTTTTTTTTAAATGGCTGCTACTTATTGTTTTATTGTAATAGGTAGTGGCCTGGACAGGAGGGTGGATGGGTGAGCAAAAATTATTGGCCGCTACCTATTACAATAATATAATAAGTAAAAAAAAGTCTGCCACCCCCCTTGTTTATTCCATGAGGCGGTTCCTGAGGTCATGGAAGATGCGCCCCTGGTTAAGGGGTTAAAGGGGCAAATTCAGGCTCAGTGCCTAGAGGAGCCTAAGTTGCAAATTTGGCCTTGCCTAAACTATCCCTCCCGGCCACTCAACAGTCGCAATGTCTTTACTTATGCCCTTGAGAAGTTGCGTCGAGGCTTAGCTCCGGTATCTTGACAAGACACCCAGAGCCTCGTCTCAGGTAGATTTAAAGTCCATCTCCTTAGAAGTAGCAGCAGCTGCGCCCGGTGATGAGAAATTCAACTTTCATCTTAATTTGCCTTTGTGTTCAAATCCCTTTATCTCCTCCCAAGCCATTAATAATGACCTCCAAATCTCCCGGGGTTCTGTCTCCACCGGCCCCTCTCACATTAATGCTGATTTCAATCTTCTGCGTTAAACACGGGTCACAACTGGAAGGTAATTAAGTGACAATTCACGAGACGTTCTCCTTTAGTGTCATCGTAACGACTTCTCATAAAAAAATAAAGAAAAAAATCGGACGCGAAATTAAAAAAGGTGAATTTTGGCTTTAGGGTGACACGATGAAAAAATGATTAGGGGAGACTGATCGCCTCATTAAAATTCATCCCGAGCGAGCTGATAAATGACAAATCTAGAAGGAGGGGATGGAAGCCGGAGGAGATGACTAGGTAATATGCTTTATGTGTAAGCCGAATAGTCCTGCTATACTGGGACAGCAATATGGGAGACTTGGTACGAGGCTGAAATTTGTTCAACTTTTTGAAATATTCTATAAAAGTTGTACTGTCTCTTACTGGACCCTGAGGGAGGGAATGGAAGCCGCTGAGATGACTAGGTCATATGCTTTATGTGCAAGTGTAATAGTGACGGTACACTGGGGTGGCAGTATGGGAAATATTGCAGGGTGCTGAATTTTTCTCAACTTTTTGAAATAATCACAATGGCCCCTAAAAGGATGGACATACCATTGGTGCCATCTGTGTAGTTGCACAGTAGGTCAGGAGACTCTATCACCTTAACAGCAGATTTCTACTGTCTTGCACATGGGCCGTCTTTGTCCGTGCCTGCCCTAAAAAAGTTGGACTGACTTTTGCTGCCCACTGAGGGAGGGAATGGAATACAGAAGAGGACTGGATACTATTTTTTTTGTGTAAACATAATAGTTCTCCTATACTGGGACGGCAAAATGGGAGATTTGATACAATGCGAAAATGTTTTCAACTTTTTGAAATATTCAAAAACACCCGTAAAAAAATTGTACTGACTTTTGCTGGCCATTGACAGAGGAAATGGAAGCTGGTAGAGATGGCTGGGTTATATGCTTTATGTACAAGCATAACAGTGGTTCTATACTGGGCCAGAATTTAGGAGACATGGAACCGTGTTGAATTTTTTTCTCAACTTTTTGAAATATTCAGAATTGCCCCTAAAAAGTTTTACAGGCTTTTACTGGCCACTGTTGGTCTATACCAGAGATCTTCTTCCTGTGTCCTTCCATTGTTGCTAACAGGGACATAGCTATAGGGGGTGCTGCGGTAGCATTTGCTGCCAGTAACTGGACATCGAGGGGCCCCAAAGATTCCTCTGTCACATAAAATATACCACTTTTTTTTTAAATAGCACAATGTAACAAGGGGCCTCGTTTTGCATTGGAGCCCTGGAGTTCCAGATTATACATCAGACTCTTCTCAGTATCCTCTCATAACCCAGGACATGCTGGTAGATGTTGTTTTTTAAAAGCCAAAAAGGCACAGGTTGCTGACCACTGGTCACTACAGAAAAGCTACCTTCACCCACAGGAATTATTCTTGTCAATGAGGCAGGAGGTGCCCTGTGTCACGTGCCTCCGCAATTTCTCTAGTTTCCAGCAATTTGATGATTGGATGGATGCATTTTTGTGAACAGCAAAAAAAAAAAAAAAAGAATCGCTATGTGGCGGTGACATGGCAGCTTAACCATGAAAGAATGGGCATTTTCCAATATCTAAAGCGATATAATCTATGAGGGGGTTTAGCACTTAATTCAGGCCGACAGTTTGAGTCAATGCAATTTCTAAGCAGATGAAATCGGAGATTTGTGGCACTGAAAATGTGATAAAATAGCAAACCTGCAAATTATAATAATAAGTTCTCAAATAACATGTCTATAACTCATCTCAGCTCTATCCTAGAGGGCCGAGTAACAGATGCTGCTGCAAAAGGGAGGGGAAGAGGTAAGTAGCCCGACATACTGATAATGGGCACCACAAATGCAATATTATAGTGTGTGTGGGGTAGTATTATAGTAGTTATATTCTTGTACATAGGAGCAGTATTATAGTAGTTATATTCTTGTACATAGGAGTAGTATTATAGTAGTTATATTCTTGTACATAGGAGCAGTATTATAGTAGTTATATTCTTGTACATAGGAGGTAGTATTATAGTAGTTATATTCTTGTACAGAGGAGCAGTATTATAGTAGTTATATTCTTGTACATAGGAGCAGTATTATAGTAGTTATATTCTTGTACATAGGAGCAGTATTATAGTAGTTATATTCTTGTACATAGGAGTAGTATTATAGTAGTTATATTCTTGTACATAGGAGGTAGTATTATAGTAGTTATATTCTTGTACATAGGGGCAGTATTATAGTAGTTATATTCTTGTACATAGGGGGCAGTATTATAGTAGTTATATTCTTGTACATAGGAGCAGTATTATAGTAGTTATACTCTTGTATATAGGAGGTAGTATTATAGTAGTTATATTCTTGTATATAGGAGGTAGTATTATAGTAGTTATATTCTTGTACATAGGAGGTAGTATTATAGTAGTTATATTCTTGTACATAGGAGCAGTATTATAGTAGTTATATTCTTGTACAAAGGATTAGTATTATAGTAGTTATATTCTTATACATAGGAGCAGTATTATAGTAGTTATATTCTTGTACATAGGAGCAGTATTATAGTAGTTATATTCTTGTACATAGGAGCAGTATTATAGTAGTTATATTCTTGTACATAGGAGCAGTATTATAGTAGTTATATTCTTGTACATAGGAGCAGTATTATAGTAGTTATATTCTTGTACATAGGAGTAGTATTATAGTAGTTATATTCTTGTACATAGGGGCAGTATTATAGTAGTTATATTCTTGTACATAGGAGGCAGTATTATAGTAGTTATATTCTTGTACATAGGAGTTAGTATTATAGTAGTTATATTCTTGTACAAAGGATTAGTATTATAGTAGTTATATTCTTATACATAGGAGCAGTATTATAGTAGTTATATTCTTGTACATAGGAGCAGTATTATAGTAGTTATATTCTTGTACATAGGAGCAGTATTATAGTAGTTATATTCTTGTACATAGGAGCAGTATTATAGTAGTTATATTCTTGTACATAGGAGCAGTATTATAGTAGTTATATTCTTGTACATAGGAGTTAGTATTATAGTAGTTATATTCTTGTACAAAGGAGTAGTATTATAGTAGTTATATTCTTGTACATAGGAGCAGTATTATAGTAGTTATATTCTTGTACATAGGAGCAGTATTATAGTAGTTATATTCTTGTACATAGGAGCAGTATTATAGTAGTTATATTCTTGTACATAGGAGGTAGTATTATAGTAGTTATATTCTTGTACATAGGAGTAGTATTATAGTAGTTATATTCTTGTACATAGGATCAGTATTATAGTAGTTATATTCTTGTACATCGGAGCAGTATTATAGTAATTATATTCTTGTACATAGGAGCAGTATTATAGTAGTTATATTCTTGTACATAGGGGCAGTATTATAGTAGTTATATTCTTGTACATAGGAGCAGTATTATAGTAGTTATATTCTTGTACATAGGAGCAGTATTATAGTAGTTATATTCTTGTACATAGGAGCAGTATTATAGTAGTTATATTCTTGCACATAGGAGCAGTATTATAGTAGTTATATTCTTGTACATAGGAGTAGTATTATAGTAGTTATATTCTTGTACATAGGAGCAGTATTATAGTAGTTATATTCTTGTACATAGGAGCAGTATTATAGTAGTTATATTCTTGTACATAGGAGTAGTATTATAGTAGTTATATTCTTGTACATAGGAGTAGTATTATAGTAGTTATATTCTTGTACATAGGAGCAGTATTATAGTAGTTATATTCTTGTACATAGGGGCAGTATTATAGTAGTTATATTCTTGTACATAGGAGCAGTATTATAGTAGTTATATTCTTGTACATAGGAGTAGTATTATAGTAGTTATATTCTTGTACATAGGAACAGTATTATAGTAGTTATATTCTTGTACATAGGTGCAGTATTATAGTAGTTATATTCTTGTACATAGGGGGCAGTATTATATTAGTTATATTATGAGCATGAGACCTTTCTACCTACCAAGAGAACTATCGCATGTCATCGTGATAGCTGCATATGTCCCCCCCTCTGCGAAAGCTGACACTGCCTGCGAGGTCCTACAAGCCACGCTGAGCCTTCTACAGTTAAAACATCCCCAGGCCCTCTTTCTTGTGTCGGGTGATTTCAACCATGCCTCTCCATCATCCACACTTCCCAGTTTCACACAGTATGTAACCTGCCACACAAGAGACAACAAAACACTGGACTTGTTCTTTGCCAACGCGAGGGAGGCATATAACTCATCAGCCCTACCGCCCCTGGGGAGATCGGATCACAACCTAGTAAATCTCCGACCTGTGTACAAGCCACTTGTACGTAGAGAACCAGCTGTCACCCGCACAGTGAGGATATGGTCCGAGGAGAGTGATGAGACTCTGAGGGATTGTTTTGACACAACCGCATGGGAAGTGCTGCAGGATTCTTATGGAGAAGATATAGAAGGACTCACACACTGCATAACAGACTACATTAATTTTTGTGTGGACAACACAGTACCCACAAAAGTGGTGAGGTGCTTCTCCAATAACAAACCATGGATTAACTCTGATATAAAAACACTACTTAAGGAGAAAAAGATGGCATTTAGGACAAGAGATAAGGAGGGGGTTGGGGGAAGTACAAAAGGAGCTGAGGCATCAAATCAGGCAGGGAAAAGCCAGTTATAAAGAAAAAATGGAAAAGCAAATGGAAAGAAAAGACATAAGGGGGGTCTGGGAGGGGCTTAAGTCAATTTCGGGTCATAAACAGTCGGTCTGCCAGATTGAGGCAGATGTTAATTGGCTTAATGAACTAAACCTATTCTTCAACAGATTTGATCACACACCAGCTCCTCCCACCCCAGCATGTCCTTCAGCTCCCCTCACCACAATGACTTCACCCCATTCACCCCATGCGGCTACTTCCCAACAGACCAGTAAATCCAGAAATCCGTCTTTATCTGACCACAGTCTGACCTTCACACGGGCCCAGGTGAGGAAGGAGATGAAAAAGATCAAGGCGTGGAAAGCCGCAGGGCCAGATGACATCAGTGCAAGGCTAATTAAGACTTGCGGGAACCAGCTGTGTGGTATAATTACATATATGTATAATATGAGCCTGAGGCAGGAAATAGTCCCTGAATTATGGAAATCTTCTTGTGTGGTACCAGTTCCAAAGAAACCCCACCCTATGGACCTCAACGACTACAGACCTGTAGCACTGACATCCCACCTGATGAAGATCTTGGAGAGATTGGTTCTCACACATCTCCGCCCTCTAGTGAGCCACGCTATGGACCCACTCCAGTTTGCTTATCGGCCGGGCATTGGGGTAGATGATGCCATCATCCATCTTCTGCACAGGGCTCTGTCTCACCTGGAGAAACCAGGGAACACGGTGAGAATAATGTTCTTTGATTTCTCCAGTGCTTTTAACACCATACAGCCCAGGTTATTGAGGGACAAGCTGGGCCTTGCTGGAGTGGACCACCACCTCTCCAACTGGATCCTAGACTACCTCACAAATCGACCTCAATACGTGAGAGCCCAAGACTGTGTGTCAGGTACCGTGATCTGTAATACGGGGGCACCTCAGGGTACGGTTCTCGCCCCTTTCCTCTTCACACTGTACACTGCAGATTTTAGGTGCAACTCATCCAGCTGCTACCTACAGAAGTATTCTGACGACTCTGCAATAGTGGGTCTCATCACAGATGATGATGATAGGGAGTACAGAGAGCTGAACCAGGATTTTGTGGACTGGTGCCACCGGGACCACCTGAAGATTAACGTGGGGAAGACCAAGGAGATGGTGGTGGACTTCCGCAAAGGCAGAAGCCCTCCTAAACCAGTGGACATCCTGGGGACGGGCATCGAGATTGTGAACACCTATAAGTACCTGGGTTTGCTCCTTAATAATAAGCTGGACTGGGCAGATCATATGGAGGCCCTGTACAGGAAGGGCCACAGCAGGCTCTACCTGCTTAGGAAGCTGAGAGCCTTTGGAATCCGGGGGGCACTTCTTAGAACTTTCTTCAACTCGGTAGTGGCATCAGCCATCTTCTTTGGAGTGGCCTGCTGGGGGAGCAGTATATCAACCAGGGATAGGAATAGACTCGACAAGCTGATTAGAAGGGCCAGCTCTGTCCTGGGGAGCCCACTGGACCCAGTGCAGGTGGTGGGTGACAGAAGGATACTGTCCGTGGTGAGCTCCATGCAGAAGAAGAAGTCCCATCCCATGCATGAGACTGTGATCGCGCTGAGCAGTACTGTCAGTGACCGACTGCTCCACCCTAGGTGTGAGAAGGAGCGCTATCGGAAGTCTTTCCTCCCCACCGCGGTTAGGCTGTACAACCAACACCGACCTAAGCGGAGATCATTACATACAGAGAACTGAAATATCTCTCTGCCTGTTAAATCCCCCCCCCCTCTGCTACGTCCTACCTGTCTGTCTGCTATTAATGTAATGCCTCTCACCTTGGAACATTCCTGTACATGTTGTATTTGTATTTGTATCTGCTTATCTTATCTTTGCTGCTGTAACACACTGAATTTCCCCACTGTGGGACTATTAAAGGACTATTATTATTATTATTATTATTATTATTATTATTGTACATAGGAACAGTATTATAGTAGTTATATTCTTGTACATAGGAGGTAGTATTATAGCAGTTATATTCTTGTACATAGGAGTAGTATTATAGTAGTTATATTCTTGTATATAGGAGCAGTATTATAGTAGTTATATTCTTGTACATAGGAGCAGTATTATAGTAGTTATATTCTTGTACATAGGGGTAGTATTATAGTAGTTATATTCTTGTACATAGGAGGCAGAATTATAGTAGTTATATTCTTGTACATAGCAGGCAGTATTATAGTAGTTATATTCTTGTACATAGGGGGCAGTATTATAGTAGTTATATTATTGTACATAGGAACAGTATTATAGTAGTTATATTCTTGTACATAGGAGGTAGTATTATAGTAGTTATATTCTTGTACATAGGAGTAGTATTATAGTAGTTATATTCTTGTACATAGGGGCAGTATTATAGTAGTTATATTCTTGTACATAGGAGGTAGTATTATAGTAGTTATATTCTTGTACATAGGGGGCAGTATTATAGTAGTTATATTCTTGTACATAGGAGAAGTATTATAGTAGTTATATTCTTGTACATAGGAGCAGTATTATAGTAGTTATATTCTTGTACATAGGAGCAGTATTATAGTAGTTATATTCTTGTACATAGGAGGTAGTATTATAGTAGTTTTATTCTTGTATATAGGAAGTAGTATTATAGTAGTTATATTCTTGTACATGGGGTAGTATTATAGTAGTTATATTCTTGTACATAGGGGCAGTATTATAGCAGTTATATTCTTGTACATAGGGGGTAGTATTATAGTAGTTATATTCTTGTACATAGGAGGTAGTATTATAGTAGTTATATTCTTGTACATAGGAGAAGTATTATAGTAGTTATATTCTTGTACATAGGAGCAGTATTATAGTAGTTATATTCTTGTACATAGGAGTAGTATTATAGTAGTTATATTCTTGTACATAGGAGTAGTATTATAGTAGTTATATTCCTGTACATAGGAGAAGTATTATAGTAGTTATATTCTTGTACATAGGAGGTAGTATTATAGTAGTTATATTCTTCTACATAGGGGCAGTATTATAGTAGTTATATTCTTGTACATAGGAGCAGTATTATAGTAGTTATATTCTTGTACATAGGAGTAGTATTATAGTAGTTATATTCTTGTACATAGGGGGCAGTGTTATAGTAGTTATCTTCTTGTACATAGGGGCCGTATTATAGTAGTTATATTCTTGTACATAGCAGTAGTATTATAATAGGTATATTCTTGTACATAGGAGCAGTATTATAGTAGTTATATTCTTGTACATAGGAGGTAGTATTATAGTAGTTATATTCTTGTACATAGGGGGCAGTATTATAGTAGTTATATTCTTGTACATAGGAGAAGTATTATAGTAGTTATATTCTTGTACATAGGAGCAGTATTATAGTAGTTATATTCTTGTACATAGGAGCAGTATTATAGTAGTTATATTCTTGTACATAGGAGGTAGTATTATAGTAGTTTTATTCTTGTATATAGGAAGTATTATTATAGTAGTTATATTCTTGTACATGGGGTAGTATTATAGTAGTTATATTCTTGTACATAGGGGCAGTATTATAGCAGTTATATTCTTGTACATAGGGGGTAGTATTATAGTAGTTATATTCTTGTACATAGGGGTAGTATTATAGTAGTTATATTCTTGTACATAGGAGGTAGTATTATAGTAGTTATATTCTTGTACATAGGAGAAGTATTATAGTAGTTATATTCTTGTACATAGAAGCAGTATTATAGTAGTTATATTCTTGTACATAGGAGTAGTATTATAGTAGTTATATTCTTGCACATAGGAGCAGTATTATAGTAGTTATATTCTTGTACATAGGAGCAGTATTATAGTAGTTATATTCTTGTACATAGGAGTAGTATTATAGTAGTTATATTCTTGTACATAGGAGTAGTATTATAGTAGTTATATTCTTGTACATAGGAGTAGTATTATAGTAGTTATATTCTTGTACATAGGAGCAGTATTATAGTAGTTATATTCTTGTACATAGGAGCAGTATTATAGTAGTTATATTCTTGTACATAGGAGCAGTATTATAGTAGTTATATTCTTGTACATAGGAGCAGTATTATAGTAGTTATATTCTTGTACATAGGAGCAGTATTATAGTAGTTATATTCTTGTACATAGGAGGTAGTATTATAGTAGTTATATTCTTGTACATAGGAACAGTATTATAGTAGTTATATTCTTGTACATAGGAGCAGTATTATAGTAGTTATATTCTTGTACATAGGAATAGTATTATAGTAGTTATATTCTTGTACATAGGGGGCAGTATTATAGTAGTTATATTCTTGTACATAGGAGCAGTATTATAGTAGTTATATTCTTGTACATAGGGGGCAGTGTTATAGTAGTTATCTTCTTGTACATAGGGGCCGTATTATAGTAGTTATATTCTTGTACATAGGTGCAGTATATAAGGAGCACAGAACCACTAGATAACTTCCACTGTTCTTATGTTATTGTGATTCAAAGCATGCCATATAAAAGTATAAATATCCATGAACATTCTCATACTCATATAGATACACACACACACACACACACACACTATATATATATATATATATATATATATATATATATATATATAGTCATTAATGTTGCTCTCTCCGGTCTTTGCCTCCATGGTACACAGTCTCTTCATTTCCATACACATTTGACAGCCTAGTATCCTGGAGCTGATAAGTTGGTGGCGGCCATGAGACGTTTTCGAGTGGTGCAGGAAATAAAATCTTTATTAATATACATTCGGTTTTGCGTAGATTTTAAACAATAACAGACGTGCTCTGCTGGAAAATTATTTCAATTAGTGGTTAGTGAGCAGTGGAAAGGCCGTAAAACCAGGAATATACTGTCACTGGTGTAATAATAAAACCACACAAGCATATAGTAAAGTTATTTGCCTGACATTAGATAAAGTCCAGAGATTTGCGCTCCTGACTTATGAGCTGTCATAGCAAGATGGAAATGAAACTGTTTTTTGTTTTTGTTATTAAAAGTAAAATTTAAAGGGCCAGTACACCTCAACTATGTACTTTATTTACTATATTTTTGTTCATGGGCCAATTTTCCCTGGTTCAGGACTAGATACATTTTCAGGTGTTTTCGTACATGCAGTTTTGAGGGCTATGACATTTTTTTCATTTGGATTTTTTAACTAATTTTTGCATCTTTTTTCGCTGACACATAGCGCTTTTATTGTTATGGTATTTTTATTTTTGCATTTTTTTTGTAAATGTTATGTAGGTGTCTGTTTTTCACATGTTTCAGGTTTTTTTTTTTTTTAATAGCACAAAGTGCTACTAAAAACATTTTAAAATAGTTTTTGTTATGGTAATTTTTATTTTGTTTGTCAGTCGGGGTTGGGGCTAGAAGCTGTGATGTGGGCGTGGTATTGGCGTATTATTTTTTTAAAATATTTTACTTTAATTTTTATTTTTTACTCATTTATTTTGATTGTTATTATTATTTTACATCGTGTCCCCATAAGGTTATAACAGATATTTGGGGGCATTGTAAAAGTACTTTTTTGTTTTTTGTTTTTTTTTGGTGGGGGGACTGACTTGCCCTGTATCATTTAGCCCCAGTTTCAGGAACAGTAATAAACCTTCCCTGCCTTTTCTACAGGAGCTTCGCGTGTAGTTACAGCCAGAGCTCCTCAGTTCTGCAGCTGCAATATATAGAGTTAAGAGTAGACCGCCAGGACGTAAAAAGTCTGTGGACGGTCCAGAACCAGTTAATGGATAGATTTCTGGTGTAGTGCACCCATATATCTTCCAGAAATAGTCATCTGTTCTGGTCTTGAGGCAGCAGAACCCTTAATAATACTGTATACTACCGCCATCTTGTGTGACTGTCCGATGAAGGTGGACAACATACAGATGTGTCTACCCTTATCTGTGTTTGATTTTAATTAAAGACTCCAATTTTTTGTTAAACCAATTTGATCCAAGATCACGACATGTTGACAAAATTCTTCACAGGCTGCAATTTACAACCTGACCACTTGGTGCCCTTCCCTCTATCCCTTGGATTTAATACAAGTTATACCACTATATACTGTATATATATCACCATATATTGCACTGTGCACTTATTTAATGCTGAAATATATAGTATATATAAATAATATCATGTTATAGTACACATAAATAATGCTTCTATATACTGCACACATAGATAATACTCCCATACTGTACACATAAATAATGGTACTATATAACTCTACACATAAATAACACAGCCATATTGTACATATAAATAATGCTACTATATGTTTTACACATAAATAATACAGCTATACTGTACACATAAATGATATTACTGTATTATACAAATAATGAATTGTACTATATACTGTGCACATAAATATTACTGCTATATACTGTACACATAAATATAATACTCTCATATTGTACACATAAACTATGCTTTTATATACTGCAAACAGATATAATTCTGCCATAATTTAGACATAAATAATGTTACTATATACTCTACACATAAATAATACAGCCATATTGTACACATTAATAACGCTACTAAATACTGTATACATAAATAATAACACCATATTTCACAATTAATGTCTCTATATTCTACACAGATAAATAATACTGCCATATACTGTACACATACATTTTGCTGTCCATATACATTATACTGAGCAGAGGAAGCAGTTGGAATTGTACAGTCAATGTGGACATGGCCCAAATAGAAGTAAGCAGGGACAGGTCTAGAAGAGGATTTCTGGGACCGCCGCTGGACCAGTCTCATAATGAGCCCCCATGGCCGCTGTCTTGGCCACCATATTGGTTGCCCGGCATCCATCTTGTCCCACAAAACTAGACCATGTACAATAGAACTTCTCACCAGGCGAGGACAACTTGAGGAATCTTCGCACTGGAATGTTCTGTGAATTTCCACCATTCATTTTGTCAGCAAGGAGAAGAAAAAAAAAAAAAAAAGTTTTAGACAAGGGACATAAAGCGAGCTTTACACGGACATTTGCTTCCCAAAATGATTGTCACAGAGGAACAAGGAAGATTAAGCACACGCTACCAGGACATTTATTTTGCCAAGAATTATCTGAGCAGGAAAGAGATAGCGGAAGATAAACTCGAGTGAAAAGTGACATTTATCTAACCTGGTTCTGCGGAACACGGAGGACGTGTAGAATAAAAGCCGAGCCTTGAAGACATTCATTTCTCCTGGAATTGTCAGCGGCAGAGACGACAAATAAATATCCATGGTATGAAGATGTTTCTTCTTCTCCCCCCCCCTCCCCTCTCCGCATCTGAAGGAAACGTGTGGGTGAGACGTCTATTGTCATCCATTAATATTTCTCCTGCCAGAGAAGATGATTGATTTAATCCATCTGGCTACAAGGCAAAGGTAGAAGAAGGTGCCGAGTCTAAGTGTTTGTCATTGAACGTCTCAAGTCAATTCCATTGACAGGTTTGAAAACATGGAGCTTATTAGGAGATCTCCGGATATTCTGACGGATGCCAAAGCTGCCCCTTACTAAAGTGATCACATGATCTGCGACTTTTCTGTACTTGATGCGGAAGAAGAGACTATACATTTAGCGACTGCTGTATCAGTGTAGGGAGACTAATTAAGCGTACGCGATCCACAGGGAATTCTGGGAAAAGGTATGTAAATAACCTTATCTTAAGGGATCAGGAAAACTGCCCCTCTAGAAAACTGCCGCCCACTGCAAGGGAACTTAAGTCAATGCCTGACTTTCACGAAATATCATAACGTGACCTGGATATAGAAGCCAAGCCAAAAATTTATTTTGCAAGCGGAAAAGACTCTCATCTGCAGACACGGTTCTTGCCCCTTGTCAGTGCAGAGCGGGGTACTAGCTGGCTAGATGGGAGGCTATTTAAGTGGGTAAAAGAGGCTTCTTGAAAGTTAGGCATTGACTTCTAGGGAGTTACCCTCTATTAAGTGACACTAGATAACAAAAAATATTTCTTGTATAGGCTTTCCCTACATTTTTCAACTCTTGAAGTGTCTGAAGTTTGACAACCTCCTATCAAGGTCTGGTAAGGTATTAGAGGGAGGCCCCAGTATCAAAAATCCTATTCAAACTTAGTCAAGTGCAACATTTTAACCTCGAAAAACCCAACGTTGCCCAATGGACACAAATGGAGCTCAGTCAGGATCCATATAATAAGCAAACTGCTGAATAATGGTGGTCATAGATGTGAGGGCGGCCTCTAGGACGCGGGCCCCAACCTGTGGCCCTTCAGCTCGCAAATCTACAACTCCCAACATGAAACAGTCGCAGGCTCTTTGTTGTCAGTGAAAAGAAACATTCTAGGTTATTCCCTTTTTAGGGGCCGTTCACATGTAGGAATTTGATACTCATTTGGGGGCAGATTCCGCTCCTGAATCTAAAGCAGATTCTGCTCCGATTATTTTTAATGGGATTCAGAGATCACAGCAGGTCACTAAAAAAATAAGCATCCTGCTCGGTCTCGTCCCGGATATCGCAGCTCGAGACTCCCCGCTGATAAGGACCATTCATCTGGGCCTAACCAGCAGTGGAAAGTCGCAACGCAATGCTGACGACCTGACAGAAAACGGCGGCAGAAAAGGAAGAGGAATTCTTTATAGTCTTAATACTTCTCACAGCTGAGGGTTTGTTACAATTGTCCAGCATAATAAGCGGAGGCCCAGCGGAGTTGAGGATGGAAAATAAGCATTTCTCACCACTTCAGGGCTCCGATGTGGCATCTGGTCCTCTAAGTGTGGTCTTCTGGACTCTTCCAGCCTCCTGGCATTGGGGGAGTACTTAAGCCCAATTTTAGCAGTCACATGGGACATGCCGACATCATGGCGCTCTGAGGCTCAGTCACAAGTATCAGCAGCTTCCTGACACCTGTGACATCACACATGAGGTTAGAAGAGGCCAAGATGGAGTGAGAGAGGATCAGAAGTCACATCAGAGCCCCAGAGAGGTGAAAGGTCAATATGCCGGTTTTATTGTTCCCCCACCTCCACCAGTCCTCCATTTATATTCTGGGCCCTGAAGAAAATCTGGATTACTGCACTGACAAACTCAGCTCCGCTACATTAGCTGACTCCCGGTTGCAGCCAGCTCTGCTACATCTGCAGTGGTGGAGTAATGATCGTACCTGATCCCGATTGTCACACCATGTGTCTTATATACACATTATATACTTCCAGCGCCTCGCGGCACAGGCGTGGGAGGCAGCAGCTGTAATTTTAATGTTACATTTTACATTTTATAGAATAGACTGTAAAAACTCAATTTAGTCGGAGCCCCACGATCCCCGCATTTACATAATGCACAGACCTGGAAAGCCGGGAGATGACTCTTCAAGGAGCAAAAACTCATGCAGAGGAATCGGCTCAGCACCCTTTCACTGCTGGAGGAAGGAGAACCAGAAAACTTTTCTCACTAGTCACTCTCAGGAAATGGAAAAGCTGACTGTAGTCAGTACAATAATGACAAATCATTAGAATAGTCACAGCAGCACAGAGTATTTCTGGAGAAGAATGGGGACAATTTATCTTGCCTTGTGCTGCAGTTTTCTGGTGTACAAGGCCTGAAAAAAAGTCTAAATTTTCGGCACACACCTTTTATGCCCCAAACATAACTTTTTTTTGTATTTTCTGCCTTATTTGTAACTGTCGTAAGGGTTGGGACCAAAGTGGGTCAGATATGAGGGATACAACAGATTTATTACACCTTGTGCAAGTTATAGCTGTAGTCTATACCATCTATAGATATTTTGTATATATATATATATATATATATATATATATATATATATATATTGTATATATGCTATCTGCAAAGTGTAGCCAATGTGACCCTGTGGGATTATGTGTGGGAGGAGTGGGAGACTTCCTTCCCACAGGCATACTGCTGTAGAATTAACTAATTGTTGTATTTGCTACTTATTAGTGCTTTCCTGTGAGCCTGAAAAGATTATAAACCCCAGTCACAAAACCCAGCTCCCCAAAGACTGTGTCTTCTACACCTGCACTACATTACACCCTGACAGTGTCATCCTGCTCCTACCTCTAATGGTGTGCCACCTCATGCCACTAAATACTATACTAAATAATAGTGGCATACAAATAGCCATCCAAAAATACTGGTAACACACAAATAGTGCCCCTACAGTAATAAGTGACACACATAGAAATGATTGTGCCCAGGAAATAGTGACCCCATAGCACTAATGCTTCCCCAATGTGCCATGTTAATAATAGTGCCCTCCTTAGTACCCACAGTAATGGTGTCCCAATTACTAATAATGCTGTCACAAAGTACCCTGTTATTGATAGTGCCCTCTATAGTGCCCCCATTAGTCATAGTTCCCTTAATAGCAATAGTGCTGTATTAATAGTACCTTCTATAGTTCTCCTATTTGTAATAATACTGCCCAAGAGTGCCCTGTTAATAATAGTACCCTCCATAACACCCCTGTTAGTAATAGTGTCTCCATTTGTAATAATGGTGCTCTAACGTACCCTGCTAGTTGTGTACTCCATAGTGTCCCTATTAGTAACAATGCCCGCTTGACTAATAATACTGCCCCGGAGTGCCCTGGTACTAATAGAGTCCTCAATAGTAATAGTGCTTTCTCATTGTGCCATGTTAACAATAATGCCCTCAATAGTTCCCCATTGGTAATAATATCACTGACCCTATTAGTAATAGTGCCCGCAATTGTAGTAGTGCTTTCCCATTGTGCCATGTTATTAATTGTGCCCTCTATAGTGACCCTATTAATAATAATCCTGTTAATGAAAGTGCCCTCCATAGTGACTCTATTAGTATGCATGATCACAAGAACGGTGAGCAAAAATCCCAGAACCCCACAGGGGGACCTAGTGAGTGACCTGCAGAAAGCTGGGACTAACGTAACAAAGGCTACGCCGCCAGGGACTCAGATCCTGCAGTGCCAGACGTGTCCCCCTGCTTAAGCCAGTACATATCCGGGCCCGTCTGAAGTTTGCTAGAGAGCATTTGGATGTTCCAGAAGAGTATTGGGAGAATGTCATATGGTCACATGAAACCAAAGTAGAACTGTTTGGTAGAAACACAACTCGTGGTGTTTGGAGGAGAGTGAATGCTGAGTTGTATCCAGAGAACACCATACCTACTGTGAAGCATGGGGGGGGCAACATCATGTATGGGGCTGTTTCTCTGCAAAGGGACCAGGACAACTGATCCGTGTACATGAAAGAATGAATGGGGCCATGTATGGTGAGATTTTGAGTGCAAACCTCCTTCCATCAGCAAGGGCATTGAAGATGAAACGTGGCTGGGTCTTTCAGCATGACAATGATCCCAAGCACACCGCCAGGGCAACGAAGGAGCGGCTTCGTAAGAAGCATTTCAAGGTCCTGGAGTGGCCTAGCCAGTCTCCAGATCTCATCCCCATAGAAAACCTTTGGAGGGAGTTGAAAGTCCGTGTTGTCCAGCGACAGCCCCAAAACATCCCTGCTCTAGAGGAGATCTGCATGGAGGAATGGGCCGACATACCAGCAACAGTGTGTAACAACCTTGTGAGGACTTACAGGAAACGTTTCACCTCTGTCATTGCCAACAAAGGAGATAGAACAAAGTATTGAGATGAACTTTTGTTATTGACCAAATACTTATTTTCCACCATAATTTGCAAATAAATTCTTTAAAAATCAGACAATGTGATTTTCTGGATTAGTTTTCTCATTTTGTCTCTCATAGTTGAGGTCTACCTATGATGACAATTACAGGCCGGCCTCAGCTTTATAAGTGGGAGAACTTGCACAATTGATGGCTGACTAAATACTTTTTTTCCCCACTGTATATTATCTTGTGGCTTCTTCCCTCATTGCTTACATCCTCTTCTTACACCTCATGGTTATGGCTGCAGCTTCTCTCTTGATGTGACTTTGGGCTTTGTGCATAGAGCTGCTATGGTAACATGTGGATATAATATCACACAGTGACGTCAGGCACCGCTGCACAGGAAAGTGACTGCACACCTCCAGCCTCAGAGCTGCCGAGGACTCAAGGCTCCATCAAAGGATAGAACAATCCTATTCTAATTCTGTAAGGATCAGCTGTAGGATGGCCCGCCGCACAATACAATACACCGCAGCCTCATAAAAGGCAGTGAACTGGCTAGTTATGTGTTAGAATAATCCGGAACCTACAGCACAGTCTGCTCCTACTGTATAAATATAAGCAGCGGGACACCGAACTCTGCTCCTCCTGCATTGGAGTAATCTGAGACAGTAAGGACACAAAACTACCCTTCTCCTGTGTTACAATAACTACACCCAGGCATGACTATGGGATCGCAACGAGCTGGTTTCATTACAAATTTTACAATTTTTGAATTCAAAATTTTTGGGGTTCTCCACCCATGAATCACTATTATACCCTGCACACTCTGCAGAGTGCAGATATATACTGCAATAAACACTGATATTCACCTTCCCTCACCTCTCCTGGGTCCTCTTCTGTCATCTTTTGTTCTGTTCCAGTCTCCTGGGTGATGTCATGAGTCCTGGGGAGCTGCTAAGACCTGTGATTGGGTCACAGCACTTTCGTAGGGGTGCAATGATATCCTAAAGTTTGCATCACACCACATATGGCTGACCTCTTGCTCCTTCTTGTTTTCGCAAACAGGCAACTCTAGCAAGGTGGATCAAACAGAAAGAGTGAAATCAGCTTCAAAATCAGCTCAAAGTTCCCCAGTGTGAACAAGCCCTAGAATGGAGAATGGATGGCTGTATACAACTTATGGTAATAGAGATGGCTAATGTAGCCAAACCCATCAATATGAGGGGGTCATGGAGATGAGGAGACCCTTACCTTTGCTCAAAGCTGGTTTAGAACTACAAGTTTTCATGAAACCAATCTGATACAATATTGCTACATGCTAGCAAAAACATAATGGGTTGTAATTCACAACATAGCCACTGGGCGGCCACACATAGAGACATATAACAGAGACATCTTGAGGCAGAATAACACAAAATGATATTGTATTGAAAAACCGGTCATCTCATAACACACCTATCTGGAGATTGCATGGCTATATGATCCTAAATAGGTGTCAACAATGGTTTTGACTATAGGGTTTAACTTATTTGAAGGGGTTCACATACTTTTGGTGATGCACTGTTTTTCTCTTATCTCTTCTCATATATATATATATATATATATGAAAATGAGTTTCTGTCTGTCTGTTCTTTATGCGCGACCAAACGACTGGACTGATCCTCACCAAATTTGTCACACATGTACATCAGGTGTCCGGGAAGGTTTTAGACTGGGTCTCTCTAGGACATACCGTTCCTGAGATACAGTATTCCTAAAAAATGACCTGCATTAGCCAATACAAGTCTGCAAGTCTTTCACTCATATTCCAACTGCCATACACACGGCCACATGTCCCTTATCAGCCAATAGAAGCTCGCAGGAGCTTAGTCTCCACATGCTCACAGCTTTACTCCAGGTTTCCATAACAACCCAGCCATTTTTCTTCACTGCTGTAGGTCAGCTTTAAAGGGGTAGGGCACTGTGGATGACACTGTTACACAAGGTCACATACACACAGCTTTACTCCAGGTTTCCATAACAACTGATCGCAGGTTTTTCACTGATATCCAAACTGAAATACACATGATCACATGACGCTTATGGACCAATGGAAACTCGCAGGTTCTTCAGTCTTCACATACACACAGCTTTACACCAGGTTTACATAGCAACCAAGCTATGGGGCCACTACACAAACAAAAAATGAAATATACTCGTGCAAAGCCAAGTCCTTCTGCTAGTATCTATATAAAGATTACAGACTTGCCATTGATTATGTGTTGGAATTTACCATTGTAAAGGGGGTGCACATACTTCTGGGCACATATTGATGTTTTTATACAGAGAATACATGAATACATGTTTAGAAATGAGCCACTATTGACTACTGGGGTCAAATACTTATGGTCAAGTAAAATACCCTACTACACAAGGCTTTAGACACAGGTATGACAGTGCTCGCCCCCTTTAAGCAGAGCAGTGTCACTTCGGAGCCTTCATGACAAGCGTCTCCAGCGTCCGATTGAATAAATAATGTCATTTCTATCAGCCGGGTATTATAGAGCAAATCGTTGTGGCATTTAGTCTCATAGACGGCGCACAATGAAATCATCAGTCTTCTCCTCTGCATGATGCTAATGACTCCGCTTCTCTATTCAGCTGATTCCGCATCAGGAAGTGTAAAAATAATCAACCAACACAGATTCTCCAAAAGCCAGATGGATTTCTTCAGGAGGAAATCATTTAAGGGGCAAAAAGTACAAAAAAAATAAAAAAATCAACGGTGTAAAAGATGGAGTCAGATCCTGCTCCTGAGAAGGTCTCCATAATGTGATGCCATGTGAAGGTGCATTACAGCACCATATGGCAGCACACAGGGTGCGGTGGCTCTGCTTGTCTCTGTGTATGTAGAGTCATGAGGAGACACCACCGTATTAAAGAGGATCGCCTTCCCCCGTAACGAGATTGAAGGGGTGGTGACCCATTTCCATGACAGCCGGGACCCTATTTAAGGCTCCCCGCCCTGTCATTACTAAACCTCTAATCCAGGTTGCCATAGGCATTGTGTAATAGAAGGGAATGGGCATCACAATATACTGCAATAGATTAGTATTGCGGTACATTGTATTGGTGATCAAGTCTTCTAGAAGGTCTTAAAATAAGTTTAAAAAAAAAAATAAAAAAGTTTTGAAGAAATTAAAATCACCCCCCTTTCCCTAGATCAGAAATAAAAAATAAATAATACAAACATAAACTCATTAGTCATCCCTGCATCTAAAAATGTCCAAACTATAAAAATATAATAAATATAATATATTTATGGTTTATAAATTTTTATAAATATATTTATCCTATACAGTGAATGTTGTAGCTGGAAAAAAAACCTAAATGGCCGAGCTGCTGTTTTTTTTCTCTTCTGAAAAAAATTTAAGAACCAACCAAAATGGTATCAATTTGTCCTTCAAAAAAGAAAAACGTTCGGAAATATAAAAAAATTGTGGGTGTCAGAAATTTTTTTTGTTCAAAGTTTAGATTTTTTGCAAAGGTATTAGAAAAACGATAGAAATTTGATATTGCTGTAATCATAGCGACCCGCAGAATATTGCTAGCATGTCATTTCGGCTGCACAGTGAACACTGTAAAATAACATAACAAAATGTCACGAGTAGTTTTCTTCTAATTCTACCTATTCTGAATTTTTACATTGTACAGAATATTAACCCCTTCTCGCCATTTTTCTATTTACGTTTTTGACTACCTGTTTCTCAAGAGCCATAACTTTTTTATTTTCTGTTCACAGAGCCATATGAAGGGTTAAAGTTTATGGACAAATTGTACTTCGAAAGGGTACCATGTGATAGTCCATATGATGTACTGCGAAGATGGAAAAAAATTCTGAATGGGGTGGAACTGGAGAAAAACAGCGTTGGTGCGACATTCTTACAGGCTTCGTGCTTACGGCGCTCATTGTGCATCCAAAATGACAGGTCACCTGTATTCTATGAGTCAGTACGATTCCAGGGATAGCACATTTTTATAATTTTTTTGTTTTAATCCCTTAAAAAAACTTTGCAAAGAAAGCGCCATATTGTGACCCATAACTTTTTTATATTTATGTGCATGGGGATGCATAGAGCGTCTTTTTTGGCGTGGCTAGATGTACTTTTTAGATATCCCACATTGGGGAATGTTTATTGCTTCAATTACTTTTTATTTAATGTTTTATGGGAGGTGAAATGTCAAAAAAACGTCAATTTGAGCATCTTGATTTTTTTTCCTGCTACAGCGTTGACCGTGCGTCTTTGGGCGAGGGGATGTATAATTTGTTTATGTTTATTTTTGTTTATTAATCCTTATTTGAGATTTAGGGAAAGGCGAGGGATTTGAATTTTTATATTTTTTTCATTTTATTATTTTTTTTTTTATTTTTTTTTTTACTTTTCCTTAGACTTTTTTGAAGCCCTCCAAGGGGGCTAAAACCTGCGATCTTTAGATTATTTGTCTCCTAGACTGCAATACTATTGTATTGCAGTCTATTAGTAAATAGCTATATGCCTATTCAGGTCTCAACTACTGAGCGGTCACCATATTTAAAAACCATAATAGTATGGCGGATGTTGGGAAGGGGTTAATGGTGCCATTATGAAGTACAATTTGTCCCATGAAAATAAGGGGGGTTTTCACACTTCTGTTGGTGACCGTCAGTAGTGTCCGTTGCTATTGTCCGTTACAAGATTTTAGCATCGGACACTAGCTGAACTGTCAGAAATCCTTTAAAATTTCCATTCATTTCAATGGGTTTTTATATTGTGTCCGTTAGTGTCCGTTTGTGTCCGTTTACACCAAATCCGTCAGAAGTCCGTTATTTTTTCGCGGACAAAAAATTCCTACATGCAGGACTTTTTGTCTGTTTGAAAAAACGGATTCTTGATGAACAGCAAGTGTCCGTTATTTTTTTAACTTTGAAATCTATGGGTACTGTCCGTTATTTTATGTCCATTTTTTTCCTGCGCATGCTCAGAAAGCAGAAAAAAAAAAACGGACAGTGTTAAAAAACAGACACTAACTGATGCTAATGTGTCCGTTTTTTTTAACTAATCCATTAATTGTATCAGTTAAAAAAACGGACACATTAACATCAGTTAGTGTCTGTTAATGTCTGTTATGATAGGTATCCGCTTTTTTTTTTTTTTCTTTTTTTAACGGACACTATCAGAACGGAAATCAACGGTAGTGTGAACCCTGCCTAAGCTCTCGTACAGACAAGTGAATAAAAAAATAAAAACGTTCTGGCTTTTGGAAGGCAGGGAGAAAAAAAATCCAAAAATGTAAAATAAAAAATGGAGTTAAAATCTGAATGCAGTGAGCTGCCCCTACTGGTGACTGCTGGAAAATACTAGGATTGCGTCTTGTTCATCCCATTCTGGACATATTACCTACATCTGTGGGAGATACGCTGCCGCTGGTGGAGCTATATACGTGTGTTTATTATATAAGTGTTGACAGGTCCTTAATTCTCTTTTTTATAAGTTAACCAGCACGAGATGTAATTCACTCCGAGCAGTCTGATTATAAAGCCATTGTACTGTACAGTCCTGTCATCATGAGATTCACACCAGTCGGCTTTCTAGATAATTGCAGGATGCGGAGAACATCTATACTGTCTACAGAGCTTGAGCGCTGTACACACAAGTCACAGGCTCAGCACGAACAAACACATTATTATGATTCCTGATAACTTTGTGAAACAGTCTCTGTGCTGGCTGCTGTACGGCTTGTCAGACGTGTAACTCAAAGCCCTTGGGACCAAAGCAAAATCTGTAACCCCCACCCACCAGGTGCCATTAATAATACTGGAGTCTTGTCATGCTACAGAGGGGACCCTCAGGGAATAACACCTTGGTATCGCTCTTACCTCTGCACCCTCTATAACTATCAATTCTACAGCATGTTTTTAGGTTGTCTGATTTAAAAGCCTTAAAACTGTGACCCCTTAATGGCCAACTGATTATGGGGGTACCCCAGTTATCAGATTATATTGCCAGGGGGAGTCACAATATACACAGAGTCCTTGGCCTTCATTAAGACAACGGTGGTATCCTGGAGTCAAGAGCAAAGAACGGTGAACCTTGTGAGATCTGTTTTGCTGACCTGTTTTGTTTCAGCCCAAACTGGAAGTGCTATTATTATATTGTGGGTTCTCTTCAGTCCCAGGAGTATAAAAGTCAAGGCCCAAAGGGAGGTGCCAAAACGTAATAAACATTTATATTCACCTCTTCCCACCTCTCCTGTGCTTCTGGCATCTGGCGCTCCCTTGAGGTCCTCTTCTAGCCTATTGGGTGATATCATGGACCTCAGGGGACTACTGAGGCCTGTGATTGGGTCTCATCAGTCACATGGGGTGCGGCAGAGTTATGGCTTTGATGCCACAGCATGTTGTCACCCAGAAGGCCAGAAGATGATCAAAAAGAACCATTGAGGAAGACCAGGAAAGGTGAGTATTACAAAGTGCTTATTACAGTTGTTCCCCTGGGTCTCCACGTATTATACTCAGGGGTCTGACAAGTATAATAGTGATTTATGAACCTCAATAAGTTTGGATTTGGGCCAAACCAGAAACCTTTGGGAAATTCAGAATGAATTTGGGTTCATTCCAAACCGGTTTGCTTGTATCTAGTCAAGGCGAATCTACTATCTAGCTAAAGCTAGGGAAAAGAAAATGTGAAATGTAAGGCTAAGGGCCCATGTTGCAGACAAGCTGCTTTATTTTTGTTGCAGGTTTTGTGTGGATTGAGCAGAAGGGAGAAGTAGAAGAGCCTGCTTTTATTCAGAAAAAATTGCAACAAAATAAAGCAACTGCAACGTGGGGTCTTAGCCTAAAGCTGTAAAACATATAACACCATCTCATGACTATTCTGGAAACATATGAGAAAAAATAAGTTCCTTTGCAAATAGAATCAATTAAAATATCTTGATGTGTATACAGCTCCAATGCAGACTTGTGTCGCTATGGTAACAGACTACAAACTCACCCTATGTAGTCTGATCCTGTCATGTGTTGCTTTTTTGCTTATTACTTCAGAGAACTTTAAATAATTTAGGTCAATATCAATCGAACACAGTTCATTGTATATTCCTGAAAAGAATTCTGAACTGCATGTTCTTCCATGAATCACATTGTGCACATCCATGTCAGTATGAGAGGGAGACACAGGCATAGGTTATAGAATTGAGATAAGGAATAATGAGAGAGAAGCTTTACAGAATAAGCTCACTGAACTCCAAGTCTACAGCTCTACAAGGAGACATGTCAGCGTAATATATGGGAGACATGTATACATAGCAATAAGCACTGAGATAAGGAATGAATATATGAAGCAGGTTCACATGAAATGGTCACCAAGCTCTGAAAATGCAGATATGTCAGGAATAAAAAGAAAAACAGCACTGAGCAGTGAGTTAAGGGAAATGAGGAATAGTCGCTTCACAGAGGATGCCCACTGAACTCTGAACCTGCAGCTCCACAAGCAGACATGTCAGTGTAAGAAAAAAGGGAAGCCCGGACTACCCAGGCTAGAGCACTGACATGAGGAGTGAAGAGAGACAGCAGCTTTACAACAAATGTTTACTGAGCTCTGACCAAACAGATCTACAAGCACAAATGTCATTGTGAGAAAGGGAGACACAGACATAATGTAGAACATTGAGATGAGGAACAAAACAGAGCAGCTTCAGGAGAAATACTTAGTGAGCTCTGAACTTGCAACTCCACAAGCAGACATGTCAGTGTAAGAAAATGGGAAGCACGGACTACCCAAGCTAGAGCATTGACATGAGGAATAAAGAAACACAGCAGCTTTACAATAAATGTTTACTGAGCTCTGACCAAACAGATCTACAAACACAAATGTCATTGTGAGAAAGGGAGACACAGACATAATCTAGAACATTGAGATGAGGAACAAAACAGAGCAGCTTCAGGAGAAATACTTAGTGAGCTCTGAACCTGCAGCTCCACAAGTAATCATGTCAGTGTGAACAAAGGAAAACAAAGAGCATTGAGTATTAAGACATAGTATGAAAGGTGGATGGAGAACAGCTTCACAGGAAATGCTCAATGACCTCTCAACCTGCAGATTCAGGTCTAGGAAACTCTTGGTGGGAGTGTCCTCCTTTAATTCTTTGAAGCTACAATCCGGACTCTAGAAACTATATAGAATATACCACATTCAAAATAACACATGGTAGGTAGAGTGCAAGGTAGGTACAGTATTCCCTGTGAAGCTGTTCTCAATTCTTCATTCTATATCTTAAAGTTCGATGGTCTATTTCCTCCTTTCTTTACCCTGACAGTTATGCTTGTGGATCTGCAGGTTTAGAGCTCAGTGAGTATTTCCTGTGAAACTGTTTTCAGAAATAAACTATATAGGAAACTGTCAGTTAGTCGTTGTTGACAGATTCTCTTATAATGTCTCCATTTATTACAATACACTGAATACACACAATTCATCTTCTATAAATTTGTTTAGCTCATTAACAGGATTTTCAGATATTTAAAAAATTTTGCAAATTTGCTGCATGACTTCTCAGTTGCAAATATAGTGACTGTGGCTAACATGCATCTAAAAGTCCGTCTCATATATATAGTGTCAGCCTTGGGCTCACCAGAAAAAATTATTTTGAGGGCCTAACCTCCAACAGCCCCATAGTACAATTTAAGTTTGGATGTCTTGTGCTGGAACATTATTGTGTTAGATCACATTGGAGGATACTCTATATTGGGCCAGTCCATCACTGATCACATTGCAGTCACATCATCATACCTCTAGTGTTTACATCTGGATGTCATGTAATCTGATCGGATCAGTAGCAGAACAATGTTTTATATGAAGACTGGAGTAAATACGCCACTACCTTGCACTTTGTGATAGAGTAGCAAACAGGTGGCTTGGAATAAAGTCAATATCTGTGAAAAATATGAGAACAATACAATACATTGGTAATCCTATCCACAGTAATCTCTGGCAGCATGAAAACAACTGTGCTGTACAGAACTGTGAGAGATAATGGGCAGATTTATCAGTCCTTCTATGCCAGTTTTCTAGCATAGAGGAATGATATTGTGGCTCACATTTTGTTCAAGGCCCTTTCTTGCACCAAACATATTCCACAACCCCCATTCCATTGTGCAAATGTGGGTGGAGAAGGCCTGAAATATTCATTATAACACACCAGTTTTCTAATGTGAGTTATAATGAAAATTTACGTCAGTTCCTAACTAGAGTAGTTTCCATTCTGGCGCTGAGATGTGCAGGTGATTTATGAAAAGGCTGGAGTCTCTTCGTAAATTCATTCCCTTCATCAGTCGGACCTTATTAAGACTGGTGTACGATATGCCAGTTTTAATAGATCTGCCCCATTGTCTTTTGCAGTACATAAGTAATACTGTCCACAACATGAAATCATTGGTAATACAGCCCTGACATCATGATAACAACTGTGCTGCACAGATATGGAAAAGATCATGGGGAATCTCTACCTCTGGACTATGTTGATGTCATATATCTTCTGAAGTGTGAATGGGACTTTTTGGCCAGTATGTAATAATCCCAATCATTTTGAGTAGTAGAATGTTTTATCATTGGCACACATGCTTGGAAAAGCACACCAAATTCTGATTATTTTCCTTACATGCAATAGTACTTTTCAATAAAACATAGCCTTGCAATCCCCATTTGTAGGATATTTTAAGCCCCACCTTCAATTTACCCCAAAACACCTACAAAACCTTTAAGAAACTTCCATTTCCAGGACACCTAACCCCCTCAAGACCAATTCTGGAGGGCAAATCCATTCACTTTCACTAGTCCAGTGACGTAGAACAACTGATGACCGCTGAGCCACATAAAACTGCACAATGTGATTCCCCTCTGGGTTATATGGAGATTAATATGTTTATATGTCATTTATATACGTTGTGATGAATGTTATGTGTCACAATGACATCCGATGACTTTCCTCTCTGTAGACGGGCAATGTCCATAAATGAGTGATCGCGCCTCATAATCACCATAAAGAACAATCACCTAAATGGATGTAGCATGTTCTGACAAGGTCAGCGTCTATAATCATATTACCTGGATTGGATGTGCGCTCAGTTGTCAGAGGTTGTTCAATGTCTCCAGCGATGTCCTCCATGTGACCCATTCCTGACTCCTACAATGACTTCATAGTTTTGCATGTACTGTAAATATACAATGTGTATATTGGAACAGCGTAAAAAATTGGGCTATGGTGGGGGTTAGTAAAGATCTTATACTGGACAGAACCAGAACCCTTACCTTCCTCAACTGATATCTGAATAGTCTGCTAGTCACTGGATGAGACCACCACTCGAGGACCACCATACTTGTGTTCTTTATGGCAGACATACACACAGTGTCAGAATTGTTCCAGTCACTATTATAATTAAGCAGAGTGCAGTAAAATGACTGTTAAAAAAGAGCGCAGTGAACTGGCAAAGGAGGGGGGAGGACTTGTGCAAGTACTAACAATAGGAATGTGTGCGGCAACAGCAACATTACTTCTGGTCTTGACAGCCTTGCTGTACTTCCTGAGAATAAAGACAGTTTGGTTGAAACTAGTGAAACATAAATGTTGAGTAAGGGTTCTGTGTGTTCCTTCTGTGTTGTAACATGTACACTGATGAGCAAAAGGGTAACAATGTTTTGAACTTTTCACTTTCCAGCTCCAGATCTCACCATCCACTACAGCTTGGAACGTGAGACTACCATCATGTTATAGACAATCCTCTTGACTATCTCATACATAAATGTGACTTGTAACTATTTAGCATTTGATCAGTTCTGCAGATTCTTGTCATGTAACTACATTGGTACTGTTTTGCTCCTGGTAGTGGAAAAATATTTTTCTTCTTGCAGACTACAAATTACAGACTGTTCTCTCATTCCCTATATCTCATGGTGTTATTAGGTTGATTCCCAAGCGAAAGGTCACTGGTTCAAATCGAGGATCAGCCAAGAAAAGAGAAACAACATCATCCAGCTCATCGATAGTGGGCTTTCGGCTAAGATGATTGCCAAACTATATCATGTGAGAGCTCAAGACCAATCTATGGACTGAACCACTCAAACTAGAAACAAAACAAATGTTGAGAAGTTTGTGCATCTCTATTGGGCACCATGACTAGTTCTATTACACCCTATAAACACTATAATTGATATTATTATAAATCCATTATGGCTGCACTATTATCTAAGTGCTACACTTGGTAGTTTTGGTGTGGTCTACGAAATCGGTGGGGGGGGGGATGCCTTTGACAGGGGTCATACTTAGCACAATCTGCTTTCCCTCATTCTCATTCACTATGACAATGAACTGTGTTCCAATTTGTATATTTTTCTCCTATAATCTTCCCGTCGACATCTTCTTAGAAATCAACATTCTCTTAATGTAAATCAACTTGACTTTTTCTTAATATCCCAGACAAGTTCTTCCTGTAACTCAACATTTCCTCGCCTTCCTCGGACCCCCTAATGTGTGCACGTAATAGATATATTTGTCAAGTATCGGCTATGGCCTCCTTTGTTGGCGCTCCTCGCTAGATATTAATATCACTGTTCGCTTATTAAAGTTTCTAGGTTTAATGATGCTGATATCAATTTTCTGATTCACTCTATCACCAGGGAACGACGGTGGCTCGACGGAGAAAAAGGCAAATTTAAGAGTAGTCTATTTCTGACCCTACTGAGTAGCTATTAATATTGTATTAGAATTTCAGTGGGAGAAGTAAAGGTGATTATGGCTGTGCAATCCTCACACTGAGAGCTCCTGCCACGGTGCAAAGAATATCAATACGTGTGGCGGCCATTACTTTGCTCAGAAAATGTGTAATCTGATCACAAAAATTGTCATTTTGTTTTTCAACAAAAAAAATCAGTACAAATGTCAGAACTTAAAGGGATTTTCCAGGATAAATAATTGATACATATGTTTAGGATAGGTCATGAATTAAAGATCACCAGGGGCCAGACCCCCAGGCAGTGCAGTGTAGTGGTCATGTGATCGCTGCAGCCTCTTCATTACTTCCAAACACATTGCCTTGTATAGTGGCCACAGCTCAGCCCATTCACTTGAATAGGACTAAACTGTAATCAGGACATGTGACCAATGAACGTGATGTCACATGGCCTGTTGCTAATCCTTGTGAGGTCTGGTGTTTGGCACCTGACATTGTTGATCATGACGTCAGAGAGTTGGGAAACATTGAAGGGGTTAAAGAGTATAAGATACAACAACACATTAAACAGTCTGCCGTCCACCATTGGTCTATCCATAGCCATATCTGTTGCATTAAAAAGCATGAAAGTATTTGGATACAGTCCTAGAAGCCCTCAGAATGTCATATGCAATTAGAGCACTTGTGATCTTCAAGGTCTTCCAAAACTAAACTTGGGTCTGAATTGGTCGAATACGAAATTTAACAAATTTTTGACAAATTCACTCATCTTTGGTTTCTGAATTTCTGAATGTAATTTTACAGGATATATTGTACTTTATATTCTAGTTGTATGTCTGTTGTACTTAAAATAAAACAAATTTCTCACTGC
This sequence comes from Leptodactylus fallax, assembly GCA_947044405.1. Lineage (NCBI taxonomy): Eukaryota > Metazoa > Chordata > Amphibia > Anura > Leptodactylidae > Leptodactylus > Leptodactylus fallax. Next base: position 333,676 of record CAMRHE010000531.1, read on the forward strand.
TGGTGACCTTCACAAGTTTAGGTGCCCGCTGGAAACTTTTAGAAAGCTGCTTGATGGACAGATTTTGATATGATCTCCCAGATATATTTCTGTATAATGGGCAAGGTCATTGCTGCACCCACATTCAGAGCTATTATAACAAATGAACAGACGGTGGGAACGCAACGGAGATCCTGAGCTCTTCTCCCAGAGGACACAGTCAGAATTATGTCACCTCCTTTGGTAATGGCACTTTACTGATAAATTCCTTAAGACATCTCCCTGGGCGGCAAAGAATGTGATCTGTAGTCTCAAAAATACCAGGAAATAATGTTCTAAAATAATAATATTCAACTGCTGTAATCTAACAATAAAAGTACTAAAGATACTAACTATATAAAGTTATTTCACAACTGGGAAAAGCAAAATTATTTTCATTTTTATAACAAACCGCTTAAAGAACTGTTTAAGATGAATAGAGAAATAATTACCATAAAGCAACAGGAATAAAATTACTACAATACTACCCCTAGAGAGAAAAATAAAATTACTGCTTCCTATGTATAACAATATAACTACTATAATACTGATCATATGTACAAGAATATAACTACTATAATACTGCTCCTATGTACAAGAATATAACTACTATAATACTGCCCCTATGTACAAGACTATAACTACTATAATACTGCTCCTATGTACAAGAATATAACTACTATAATACTGCTCCTATGTACAAGAATATAACTACTATAATACTGCCCCTATGTACAAGAATATAACTACTATAATACTACTCCTATGTACAAGAATATAACTACTATAATACTACCTCCTATGTACAAGAATATAGCTACTATAATACTACTCCTATGTACAAGAATATAACTCCTATGTACAAGAATATAACTACTATGTACAAGAATATAACTACTATAATACTACTCTTATGTACAAGCTTATAACTACTATAATACTACCTCCTATGTACAAGAATATAACTACTATAATACTACTCCTATGTACAAGAATATAACTACTATAATACTACTCCTATGTACAAGAATATAACTACTATAATACTACTCCTATGTACAAGAATATAACTACTATAATACTGCCCCTATGTACAAGAATATAACTACTATAATACTACTCCTATGTACAAGAATATAACTACTATAATACTGCTCCTATGTACAAGAATATAACTACTATAATACTGCTCCCTATACACAAGAATATAACTACTATAATACTGCTCCTATGTACAAGAATATAACTACTATAATACTGCTCCTATGTACAAGAATATAGCTATTATAATACTACTCCTATGTACAAGAATATAACTCCTATGTACAAGAATATAACTACTATGTACAAGAATATAACTACTATAATACTACTCTTATGTACAAGCTTATAACTACTATAATACTACTCCTATGTACAAGAATATAACTACTATAATACTGCCCCTATGTACAAGAATATAACTACTATAATACTGCTCCTATGTACAAGAATATAACTACTATAATACTGCTCCTATGTACAAGAATATAACTACTATAATACTGCTCCTATGTACAAGAATATAACTACTATAATACTACTCCTATGTACAAGAATATAACTACTATAATACTGCTCCTATGTACAAGAATATAACTACTATAATACTGCTCCTATGTACAAGAACATAACTACTATAATACTACTCCTATGTACAAGAATATAACTACTATAATACTGCCCCTATGTACAAGAATATAACTACTATAATACTACTCCTATGTACAAGAATATAACTACTATAATACTGCCCCTATGTACAAGAATATAACTACTATAATACTACTCCTATGTACAAGAATATAACTACTATAATACTGCCCCTATGTACAAGAATATAACTACTATAATACTACTCCTATGTACAAGAATATAACTACTATAATACTACTCCTATGTACAAGAATATAACTACTATAATACTGCTCCTATGTACAAGAATATAACTACTATAATACTACTCCTATGTACAAGAATATAACTACTATAATACTGCCCCTATGTACAGTCATGGCCAAAAGTTTTGAGAATGATACAAATATTAATTTTTACAAAGTCTACTGCTTCAGTTTTTCTAATGGCAATTTGCATATACTCCAGAATGTTATAAAGAGTGATCAGCTTAACAGCAATTACTTGCAAAGTCAATATTTGCCTAGAAAATGAACTTTATCCCCCAAAACACATTTCAACATCATTGCAGCCCTGCCTTAAAAGGACCACCTAACATCGTTTCAGTGATTGCTCCATTAACACAGGTGTGGGTGTTGATGAGGACAGGGCTGGAGATCAATCTGTCATGATTAAGTAAGAATGACACCACTGGACACTTTAAAAGGAGGCTGGTGCTTGCCATCATTGTTTCTCTTCTGTTAACCATGGTTATCTCTAAAGAAACACGTGCAGTCATCATTGCACTGCACAAAAATGGCCTAACTGGGAATAGTATTGCAGCTAGAAAGATTGCACCTCAGTCAACAATCTATCGCATCATCAAGAACTTCAAGGAGAGAGGTTCCATTGGTGCCAAAAAGGCTCCAGAGCGCCCAAGAAAGACCAGCAAGCGGCAGGACCGTCTCTTAAAAGTGTTTCAGCTGCGGGATGGGGCTACCAGCAGTGCAGAGCTTGCTGAGGAATGGCAGCAGGCAGGTGTGAGTCCATCTGCACGCACTGTGAGGCGGAGACTCTTGGAGCAAGGCCTGGCCTTAAGGAGGGCAGCAAAGAAGCCACTTCTCTCCAGAAAAAACATCTGGGACAGACTGATATTCTGCAAAAGGTACAGGGAGTGGACTGCTGAGGACTGGGGTAAAGTCATTTTCTCTGATGAATCCCCTTTTCGATTGTTTGGAACATCTGGAAAACAGCTTATTCGGAGAAGAAGAGGTGAGCGCTACCACCAGTCTTGTCTCATGCCAACTGTAAAGCATCCTGAAACCATTCATGTGTGGGGTTGCTTCTCAGCCAAGGGAATCGGCTCTCTCACAGTCTTGCCTAAAAACACAGCCATGAATAAAGAATGGTACCAGAATGTCCTCCAAGAGCAACTTCTCCCAACCGTCCAAGAGCAGTTTGGCGCTCAACAATGCCTTTTCCAGCATGATGGAGCACCTTGCCATAAAGCAAAGGTGATAACTAAATGGCTCAGGGAACAAAACATAGAGATTTTGGGTCCATGGCCTGGAAACTCCCCAGATCTTAATCCCATTGGGAACTTGTGGTCAATCATCAAGAGACGGGTGGACAAACAAAAACCAACAAATTCAGACAAAATTCAAGCATTGATTCTGCAAGAATGGACTGCTATCAGTCAGGATTTGGTCCAGAAGTTGATTGAGAGCATGCCAGGGAGAATTGCAGAGGTCCTGAAGAAGAAGGGTCAACACTGCAAATATTGACTTGCTGCATTAACTCATTCTAACTGTCAATATAAGCTTCTGTTACTCATAATATGAATGCAATTCTATTTCTGTATGTGATAAAAACATCTGACAAACACACATAAAAACCAGAGGGCAGCAGATCATGTGAAAATAGAATATTTGTGTCATTCTCAAAACTTTTGGCCATGACTGTACAAGAATATAACTACTATAATACTACTCCTATGTACAAGAATATAACTACTATAATACTGCTCCTATGTACAAGAATATAACTACTATAATACTACTCCTATGTACAAGAATATAACTACTATAATACTGCTCCTATGTACAAGAATATAACTACTATAATACTGCTCCTATGTACAAGAATATAACTACTATAATACTGCTCCTATGTACAAGAATATAACTACTATAATACTACTCCTATGTACAAGAATAAAACTACTATAATACTGCCCCCTATGTACAAGAATATAACTACTATAATACTGCTCCTATGTACAAGAATATAACTACTATAATACTGCTCCTATGTACAAGAATATAACTACTATAATACTGCTCCTATGTACAAGAATATAACTACTATAATACTGCTCCTATGTACAAGAATATAACTACTATAATACCACTCCTATGTACAAGAATATAACTACTATAATACTGCTCCTATGTACAAGAATATAACTACTATAATACTGTTCCTATGTACAAGAATATAACTAGTATAATACTACCTCCTGAATACCGTATAAGTATATTACTAATTTTATTTTATTTTTTCACTTTTTTTTTCATTAGGGTTTTTTTTTGGCACAGTTATTGGGGTCACTTTCCTGGGTACATGCTGTCCTGGTGTTATATTCTTTCTGGATTATTTCTGGAACATGTGAAGAATGAATACAGATCAGATTATGAATGTAGAACATTATGTTACATACAAAGGTGACCCATGAACATAAGACTAAGAATTCAACCTTATGGCTCTCAAAGGACAAGTGCTATGAGTTAGATGAGATCTGGCTTGGTCTCCATCTTGCCCACCAGTGCCCGCCGTGAGGCCCTCGTTCCTTGCGTGATTCACAAGCAGGACATTGTTCTCCGGTCAGTGTGAGTTTAGTTAAAAGTGAAGCATTGAACATAACAGAGTCTTTCTTCACTCTCGGCCTGAAGTCGGGGTTACATCATTTTCTTCCATGTGTCTTTCTTCCACATTAATGTCTTTTCTCTTCTCCTTCCAAAGAATCTTTTCTTCTCACATTTTCTTTTGATCCTAAAAAATAATAAAAAGTAATAAGGGGGAAAAAAGTTCCGTTCCGCTCCACAGATTTGCAATACCGGTGAAGAATCAATCCATCCATTGTCACACGACCGGCTCTTAATCATCCGCCGTCTTCCTATCTACCTTCCAATTGTTGAGGTGTAAATTAATAGGCAGCCGGCAAAGATGGATCCGAAATAAAAATTATATCTGTAGAGAAAGGACTGTGTTTCTTTCCCATTGTTCTGGGACTGTCTTGAAGGGTTACTCAATGACCCGTGTCATGCCGGTATTTGTTCTGTTGAATTACTGTTCTAATCCGGTTCACTATCAACATCTATCAGGCCTGCTGAGATCCGCTCCCTGTTCTGCTGGTATATGATGTAGCAGAGCTGAATTTGTCATTTAATGTAACCTAAGATGAAAACTTAAAAGGACACACCATTAAACATAAAGATCCCATTGACACTTTATTCTATCCATTGAGTAATGGCCCAAATAATTGGAATTTTATCATAATTACCATAAAAGACGACTTACTGAGTATGACCATGTCTATCAGGAGAGGAGGTGTCACCCGACCAGGATGGGTACGTATGACAATGGTGGTGTTACTTTATGCTTTACTAATGTGTTTTTGTTTTTTTTTTCAGTAAAGTGCTGTAAATTGGACTATGTCGGATTTGGCGTTAGTTAGTGGCTGCCATAAAGTCACTCTTCCCCAACACCCACAAGGCTCAGTTGTTTTTACAGGAAGCCAGTTGACCTATATATTTTTGGCATGTGGGAGGAAACCGGAGTGCCCTGAGGAAACCCTACACAAACATAGGATCATAGGGTGATGAGTCATACTAATATTCATCATCCATGGTGGTCTAGGGTGGTGGTGAGGTTATACTAATATCCATGGTGGTCTAGTGTGGTGGTGAGGTTATACTGATATCCATTATCCATGGTGGTCTAGTGTGGTGGTGAGGTTATACTGATATCCATGGTGGTCTACTGTGGTGGTGAGGTTATACTGATATCCATGGTGGTCTAGGGTGGTGGTGAGGTTATACTGATATCCATAATCCATGGTGGTCTAGGGTGGTGGTGAGGTTATACTGATATCCATGGTGGTCTAGGGTGGTGGTGAGGTTATACTGATATCCACCACCCATGGTGGTCTACTGTGGTGGTGAGGTTATACTGATATCCATGGTGGTCTAGGGTGGTGGTGAGGTTATACTGATATCCATGGTGGTCTAGGGTGGTGGTGAGGTTATACTGATATCCACCACCCATGGTGGTCTAGGATAATGAAAAGGTTATACTGTTAGCCATTATCCATGGTGGCCTACGTTGGGTGATCTGCTGACCCAACATCACCCCCACCCACTGGCTTTATTATTTATTTCAGACAACCCCCTTAAAAACTTTCCTTACTCCTGAATCAAATTCAACACAATGTTGCAACATAGTAGCTAAAACCTTCACAAGCTGCACATCACAATGTAACCACTGGGTGGCCGCCCATAGAGACCTGTAGCATATCACTGTGTGACAGAGTATTACATAATCATGCAGTCTTATGTATGACCCTGGAGCCTTGGCCTTCTACATACACTCTTGTCATTGATGTGCATTGACTTCAACTTCTACTGAATCTCTTAATGTAAAATGTCAGCCCCTCCCCCCTGACCGCAGCATCCTGTTACTATATTACACTGTAGTATCTGTATAATCACTATATACACTATTGCAAGTGGACGCTGACATCAGGATAGGGTTAATGGCCAGAACAATCCCCGGTCTCCTCTGTTTTATAGAAATTTGCTGATGTATAGATGTTGTATCCTATAATGCTGCCAGTTCTGAGTCCTGCCGTGTCGGGCATCGCCGGCCAGAGATTAATGGGGTATTGAACGCTCGATTATTTGTTACTATTACAAGAGTTTTACAGTTTTATGTAATTAAATCTTATGAAATGTCTAATGAAAAATTAGATATACATTATATACACTTAATATACATCTCTGCTTGATGTCAGTGATTGGAAACATCCAGACCGCAGGCTGCTCACTCAGGTGGAGGACTTGTTACAATGTAACAGAACTGTCTCTTCTAACAAGCCATGTATCAGCAGGAGAGAGCTCAGCAAAACAACAATGTTCTCATTCACTGACAACAAGCAGAGGGAGGACTAGAAATACAAGGTGTATTAGAGATAGTAATTAAAGTAGAACGATCTACGACTACGCAATGTACACTATATCAGTACTGCTACACAGTGTACACTATATCAGTACGACTACACAACGTACACTACATCAGTATGACCACACAATATATACTACATCAGTACAACTACACAACGTATGCTACATCAGTACAACTACACAACGTATGCTACATCAATACAGCTACACAATGTAGGCTACATCAGTACAACTACACAACGTATGCTACATCAATACAACTACACAATGTACGCTACATCAGTACAACTACACAACGTACACTACATCAATACAACTACACAATGTACACTACATCAGTATGACCACACAATATATACTACATCAGTACAATTAAACAATGTATGCTACATCAGTACAACTACACAACGTACACTACATCAGTACAACTACACAATGTACACTACATCAATACAACTACACAACGTACACTACATCAGTACAACTACACAACGTACACTACATCAATACAACTACACAATGTACACTACATCAATACAACTACACAATGTACACTACATCAGTACAACTACACAACGTACGCTACATCAATACAACTACACAATGTACACTACATCAATACAACTACACAATGTACACTACATCAATACAACTACACAATGTACACTACATCAGTACAATTACACAATGTATGCTACATCATTACGACTACACAACGTACACTACATCAGTACGACTACACAACGTACACTACATAAGTACGACTACACAACGTACACTACACTACGAATAGATTTGCATTTCATTCCTGAGTGGAGCATCTCGTGCCAGTGGAGGAATTGATAAAGAATGTCATAGGAAGCAACAGTCCTAATGAATTCTCTAGAGAGGGCCATATCATGTCTATTTAGTGCCAAGCAGTGCCTGGAGAATGCTGTACTTTACCAACATACAGCCATATATTGTCCACATGGTGCCAAACTTTGCTAAATGGAACCAAACAGTGCCCAAATATAGCCAAATGGTGCCATACAGTACCTATGTTGTGCCACAGAGTGCCATACCGTACCCATATTGTGTCACAGAGTGCCATACAGTACCCATATTGTGCCACAGAGTGCCATACAGTACCCATATTGTGCCACAGAGTGCCATACCGTACCCATATTGCGCCACAGAGTGCCATACAGTACCCATATTGTGCCACAGAGTGCCATACAGTACCCATATTGTGCCACAGAGTGCCATACTGTACCCATATTGCGCCACAGAGTGCCATACAGTACCCATATTGTGCCACAGAGTGCCATACCGTACCCATATTGCGCCACAGAGTGCCATACAGTACCCATATTGTGCCACAGAGTGCCATACCGTGCCCATATTGTGCCACAGAGTGCCATACAGTACCCATATTGTGCCACAGAGTGCCATACCGTACCCATATTGCGCCACAGAGTGCCATACAGTACCCATATTGTGCCACAGAGTGCCATACAGTACCCATATTGTGCCACAGAGTGCCATACTGTACCCATATTGTGCCACAGAGTGCCATACCGTACCCATATTGTGCCACAGAGTGCCACACTTTGCAGACCTAATACAATGCCCCAAACCTGTTGTGCTGATCCTACTATCACAAACCATGCTAGATCGTGCGATTTAAGGTTTTTAACTCTCCTTTGTTCACAGTAAATTCTCCAATGACAATAGCAAATAGTAGACCGCGGTGTATCCTGTCACCGCAGAGCGTTAACTACGCTCAGAACAAATGGGATATAATGTAATATAATATAATCATGTGCGCTATACGGGTTTCCTTGACTACGATTGTTCCACACAAAATTCTGACCTTTTGCTATAGAACATTTCAAGCTGTAACTGCTGAGCTGACACTTGTACAATTCCCAGGTGTGACATTACTCCAGGTACGGCTTTTAAGAGAACAAAAGTGGATGGAGAATATGTTTCCTGCTCTCTTCTGGCTTTACATGGGAAGTTTTAGAAGTAAGGACCATGAAAATGATGCGGAAACCAAATAAATGTGGGGTAAAAGTTAGACGTTTTATAAGGTTTTTCAATTGATGTATTAATATATTACCAGTTTAATTAGAAAAGAAAAGAAAAACAAAAAAGTCAACAGAAAGAGGCTCTGCCCCTTTAAAGACACACAGACTGTTAAAAAAAACCGGAAACTTTAACATTTAGGCTTTGTGGTTACAGTTCTTAGACACAGTGCTCAGTGATTATAGTGACAGTTCTTAGGCACAATGCTTGGTGGTTATGGATATAGTTTTTAGGTACAATACCCGATGGTTATGGTTACAGTTCTTAGGCACAATTCTCAATGATTATAATGACAGTTCTTAGGCACAATACTTGGTGGTTTGGGGTACAGTTTTAGACATAATACCTGATGGTTATGGTTACAATTCTTAGGCAAAATGCTTGGTGGTTATAGTTCCTAAATACAATGCTTGGTGGTTACAATTCCTAGGTATAATGCTTGTTGTTATGAGTACAGTTTTTAGGTACAATACCTGATGGTTATGGTTATAGTTCTTAGGCACAATGCTTGGTGGTTACAGTTCCTAGGCATCATGCTTGGTGGTTTTGGGTACAGTTTTTAGGCACAATACCTGAAGATTATGGTTACAGTTCCTAGGCACAATGCTTGGTGGTTATTGGTACAGTTTTTAGGCACAAAACCTGATGGTTATGGTTACAAGTCTTAGGCACAATGCTCAGTGATTAGAGTGACAGTTCTTAGGCACAAAGCTTGGTGGTTACAGTTCCAATGCACCATGTTTGGAAGTTATGGTTACAGTTTTTAAGCACAATACCTGATGGTTGGTGGTTGGTGGTTATGGATATAGTTTTTAGGTATAATACCTGATGGTTATAGTTACAGTTCTTAGGCACAATTCTCAATGATTATATTGACAGTTCTTAGGCACAATACTTGGTGGTTTGGGGTACAGTTTTTAGGCATAATACTTGATGGTTATGGTTACAGTTCTTAGGAACAATGCTCAGTGATTAGAGTGACAGTTCTTAGGCACAATGCTTGGTGGTTACAGTTCCAAGGCATCATACTTGGTGGTTATGGTTACAGTTTTTAGGCACAATACCTGAAGATTATGGTTACATTTCCTAGGCACAATGCTTGGTGGTTATTGGTACAGTTTTTAGGCACAATACCTGATGGTTATGGTTACAAGTCTTAGGCACAATGCTCAGTGATTAGAGTGACAGTTCTTAGGCACAAAGCTTGGTGGTTACAGTTCCAATGCACCATGTTTGTTAGTTATGGTTACAGTTTTTAAGCACAATACTTGATGGTTATGTTTATAGTTCTTAGCACAATGGTTGGTGGTTATGGATATAGTTTTTAGGTATAATACCTGATGGTTATAGTTACAGTTCTTAGGCACAATTCTCAATGATTATATTGACAGTTCTTAGGCACAATACTTGGTGGTTTGGGGTACAGTTTTTAGGCATAATACCTGATAGTTATGGTTACAGTTCTTAGGCACAATGCTTGGTGGTTATAGTTCCTAAGCACAATGCTTGGTGGTTACAGTTCCTAGGCATAATGCTTGTTGTAATTACTCTATTTTTCCACATTTAGACTCAGACTCCAACTGCTATGACATGCAGGGTCAGTCAGAAGAAGTAAGTCTCCTCTAATTCATTAAACAACTAGTTATTGATTCATATGAAAGTAAATATGTAACAAACTATACATCTAATTATTTATATATCAATAATTGTAGAACATAACTAACTATTAATGATTTTATTTTGAAGCTGGAGTCAGAGTCAGTAACTTTTTTCCAACTCCGAATTTCCCCAAAATTGGTCCCAATTGTGACTTTGACTCCATGACTCTGACTCAAAAGCCCTGGCTCTTAGGCACAATGCTTGGTGACTACAGTTTTTAGGCACAATACTTTGTGGTTACAATTATTAGGCACATTGCTCGGTGGTTACAGCTCTTAGGCACAATGCTCTGTGGTTGAAGTTCTTAGGCACAATGCTCTGTGGTTACAATTATTAGGCACAATGCTCTGTGGTTATAGTTCTTAGGCACATTGCTCGGTGGTTACAATTATTAGGCACAATGCTCTGTGGTTATAGTTCTTAGGCACATTGCTCGGTGGTTACAGCTCTTAGGCAAAATACTCTGTGGTTACAATTATTAGGCACAATGCTTGCAAAATACAGTTTTTAAGGCAAAACTTAAAGTAATACAGTGGCACTAATGGGATATCATGATGGCACTTGACTATGGATGGTTCATACATCTGCTGTGGGTTAGTATCATGCTGTGGTAACATCTAGAAACTTAGCTCATTATTCCCAGTTATGGATGTTCTCCCTCTCTCTCCCATCAGACCCATCCCAGATTATTCAGTGACAGTATCTTGCATTCAGCTTATCAGTCAATCCTCAGGCCCCTTTCCATTGGCATCTTACACCGTGTTTGACTCTTGCAGCCCTGCTTGGCTCACCACCACTTGTTTCTTACTGTGACCTAACTCCTCTCTCAGGAGCTGCAGCCTCCCTGAAGCTTGTTCAGCACCAGCAGCTCTGTCTCTTGCAGCCACCTGTTCCACGCCATCTGTCTTTCACTGGCACCTCATACAGCCTTTTAACGTGGCTTCTCCAACCATGAGAAATATGTGGTGCCATGCTCACACTGCACACATAGACCTCTGAACCAGACCTTCCATCATCATCTCCAAATGATCAGTATACAATGTCACAAACATAGCAAATTATTATAATATACAAAGCGAATGTTACATAATCACAAAGTAACAAACAGTGCACGACTTAAATGACATATTCCCCGGGTACACGTTACCCATGCAATAAAGCCAGTGTTGTAGAAAAGCAATTATACTATTTGTATGGTTTTAGAGTGTAGAGAGAAATCATAGAACCCAGAGGAACCCCCCACAAGCATGGGCAGAACATACAAATTACATATTGTGCTTGGTTTTGTTCGAAGCCAGGGCCCCAAACCTGCAAAGAGAATCCATGTTACCTAGTTGAAGTCTATAGAGATAAGTATTTCAAAAAGACTTAAAGAATAGGCCTTTGGGGATATTTGAGAATACTGAAGCTAGCTTGGCATGGCTCTATGCCAACATAAAACTGGTCTAAGATACATCATCGGGGAGACTCTTCATTACACAGCCTAATAGCGGGGGTCATGCCCAAGACCGTGGTATGAAATGTGGTATATGTTTGTCATTTCTGCTTTAATGGTTATGTTTGTATTTTTTACATGAGTTGCAGTGGCCGGTCAGGAGCACACATGAGTTGAAGACATGGTGGTCCACCACTGGAGCTTGCCAACCAGCCATCATTGATTTCTGCAATTCGGCAACCAAAGGTTTGGGAAGACATCACAGCTGTGGAAACAGCGAATCCCTGAGATGGGCAAAATGTCATATCGTTGACCAATATGTTAAAGTTTAACATGGATAAATTGTACCTAAGAAATAAGTCACCATCGTGAAAAGAGAAGAAATAAAGAATAGGTCAAATCAGATTGAAATACTCAAGAGGACAATGAAAATACTTTTATTGTCTACAAGGAAAACAGTACATTTTGGAACAAGGAGTCCACCAAGACATAAAGAAAAGTTCATTTTACTCCATGTAGTGGTTCAACTGGACAATCCAATGGGTCATACAGTACATGGGTTGCACCTCTGATATATGACTCATTATTGGGACCCCACTGATCATTAACCCTAAGCCCTTGGCTCCTCTTATAGCATGACTGAAGTGAGTAGAGGTTTTATGGGGTGGTGGTCATTCATATGCACTGCTATATATTCCTATGGGCAGGAGCAAACCCTTAAGTGTGGTACTCAACAGTTTCGGTCCAAAAAATCTCAATAAGAGAATAGGTCAAGATGAACTGAGATGCTGAATAAGATATTGAAAATCCTTTCTGCTTATAGCATTTACCATCAATTCCTCTCTCCCTCCTGCTGTCAGGCTTCCCATCTTGTAACCGTTGCTTTCATATTCCCTAGAAATCTAATTGCGAAAGATGAAATTCAATTTTTATCGGTCCCCGTAAACTTTTAATACTCCAGCTCCACCATGCATAATCATTTTTACCTTTTTTGCCTGATTTGGAAACCTTTTTTTTTATAGCCCCCGAATAATAGGATATCAAGAGTCGACGGGAGTTTGTACCCCCCAATGGCAGAGGGATGGAATGAAAACACCGGGAGATTGATAAGTGTGACTTGCTACAGGGAGCTTTCGACTCTGCTATGATCTAAGCGTGGAGGAATTACATAAGGTAATCAGCACGTCCTCGGAGGATCGTACCATTTAAAGTGAAATAATAAAAGATTAATAGAGAAGAGACTGAAATGAAAGCTATAAAAATGACAGATTGATATATACGAGTCAACGTCTTTATGATTAGGATGGCGTGTAATTGGAACGAGCCGATTCCATCCCACGGTTGGCCGGATCTCACTTTCATCATCCCCCGTTGAGTAGAACACAAGCACTCTCATTCGACAAACTAAAACAGTAGTTTTTAAGTTAATATTTTATGAAATGTCTCAATTTAAGCTGCCATAATGCAGACGTCTCGGAGGAGAGCGCTAAATTGAGAACGCCATGTACATGATTCTAACCGGTCCTCAATACCCAATGTGGAAAAAAATCCATTACACTTCATATAAGAGCCACACACTCATTTCTTCCTGCAGAATGACACGGCTTGTACCTGGGGAGGGTTTGCTGTAAGTATTCCTCAACTGCTCCAACTCTACCCATAACATGTTTATTCATGGATGCAGTCAGCATATGTGGAGGGAAAGGGATTGAGACGAGATTGAAAAACTCATAATGATGCTCACGGTGAAAAGTTTTGGAAAAATGGAGTCTGGAGACTGCCAGGAGAGCTCGGGTACATCTGTTCAATAAGCAGCAAATCTATATTACTTAGTAGGAATGATACGGAATTTAAAAGGATACATATATATAGTACATACATATGGCACCAAGTGGAGTGTGTACTGTACATGCATCGCTGGTATCTTGGCCGGTGTCCTGTTTGGTCAACGGGAAAATGAGATGGTACAAAGTGATGTTATTACAATATTAATATGGCAATTCTATACTGATTACCTATCCTTAAAGAGGTTTTCTGAGAACAATTATTTTTAAAATAGGCTGGAGGAGGTGAAAAAAAAAAAAAAATCATACCTGTCCCCAGTGCTCCAGAGGACCCAGCATGGTCTGGTCCTGCTGCTCTGGTATCTTCCATAAGTGAAACGTCTTGCCAGCTGTGACGTCCCGCATCCCTTCCACTAAAGCCACTGATTAGCCTCAGTGGTCACATGGACAACCCCTTTAAGGAAGGTCATCAATGTGTCATTGGTGGGAGTCTAACATCCTAGATCCCTCCAGTTAGTTGGTGTCTACTCCTCCAATGACCCTGGCTTTTCACCTATGGCACACTTTCATTCTGATGGGCTTGGTTGCCTAGTCTTTAGTCAGGGCTATTTGTGGACTAGTCTTTGGGTTTGTGGGTCAGGCCTCGCTCCTTGGTGGCTCCTTCAAACATCAAGTTCTTATTTCACATTCAACTGCTGCTTCTAATTCATTGTGTACACATAGGAGGGGGATGCACTTTGTTCCTGGGGGTCCTCCTCCAACCCTAACCTGTTCTGTTTTTATATGGAGGTACAGAAGAAGCCTTATGCACTTCCATGGTAGCCCTTGTACCAGCCATGTGCATGAGGCCTTGGGTCACCAGATTGTCTGGTAGGCTACTGAAATAAGCAGACTCCCCAAGTATCTGGTAAATCACCCAGGCTGCTCTCTGTTAATCCCTATGTGCTCTGAAACACCCCAATATGGGTGTGATCTTGTGGGAAGCAGGCCTGGATGCCCCAGACTTACTATTCTCCAGGACCGTTGCCAGCAAATGTTTCCAAGTATGACATATGTCCATTTGGTTCAGCCCAGTGTGCATGTGTTCTCAATTGAAAGAAGGAAGTAAGTTGCTGCCAGGCACCTTTGCGGCTGCTTATCTTCCCCTAGTAGAAGGATGTGTTTTAAAATCAATAAGTCTACACATTCATCTAATAGGCAGTGGTGGAGGAACCAGGTATTAAGGGTAAGAAGACACTTACCTTTTGCAGAGGCCATGAAAAAACTTTGTTCTAATATATGAAGAAATAAGTTCAAAAACTCTTATTTTCTGAGTCTCCGATTGTCCTATAGGGGCATATATATATATATATACAGTATATATATATATATATATATATATATATATATATATATATATATTTTTTTCACAGCTCTGCTTCATATGTGATTACCATACTAATAAACCGTGATATAATATGTGACATTTCTCCGCGGCAGGAAGGTCATGCTCTTGTTATAGGTTTATATGTAGAAGAAACTTATCAATCATTTCCCAAACAGAAAATCAAAAGAGAAGGAAATATACAGTGTAATAAATTATAGCTCCAACAGGGGACCTGGCACCACGATCGTCCCCGAGGGCCGCCTATGTTTTATGGTCTGTACATAGAATATAAAACACAACAATTGATCTTCTGTTTCCTGAACGACACCTTCGACATTTGTAACAAACACAAAAAAAAATATATAAAAATAACCCTTTTTTTCAAAGAAAATCAAATAAAAAGTGTAAAAACAAAATAAAAAAGATAACTATTTCCAGGACATTACATCCAGGATAAAAACACGACAAAATCTCAAAACTAGTATACAATGTTATTATAGGAGCTGAGATGTAACATGAAGCTTTTGGGTATCAGAACCCCCAACTAGAATATATTGTTTATAGCAGTGGTCTGCTCATATTGGGAAGAGACACCACTGTATGGGGGTAGGAGAAGGGCCCAATGGTCATGAGAAGGGCATGGGGAGAAAACAGAGCTATAAATCCTTTTAGGCATCAAAACCTCGATGGTGAACCTATTTTACTATGAAGATCCTTTTTCTATGTGCACCACTATAATTTAATGTTATGCCCAGTCCTGTATTAGACTACATGGGGTGAATACCTAATATTTTTGTCACCTATCCATTGTGTTACTGGAAGATCCATTGTAGGATTTGATAAAGTGACCATGGTTGTTACTTTTCGGTGATAGACGGTACAGTCATCGAGCAAAAGATCAGATTTCAACATAGTAACATTGGACTACTCGAGTCTAGATCTGTATGGGTGCAAATGGTTCGGTGCTTGCTCAACTGGGAGTATCTGGTGTTCAACTTCATCCTCTTTACCAAAAGGTGCATGTGGGTCTCCAGGTTAGGACTAGTGATGGGTGAACCTCGCGATATTTGCAATGTTCGGCTGCAAATTTCAGTTTGGACCAAAAAGTGCTGTTATTATATTCCAGGGTCTCTTCAGAACCAAACATATATGAAATGGAGCCCCAGCGGAAGTGTGGAAAAAATTAAAGAAAACACACCTCTCCTACGCATCTAGTTTTCTTTCCGAGCATTTGTTCTTAACCGAGAGGGTATCTGTGAGGAGAAGTTTTATGAATGGATAAGTATATGAATAGGAGTCAGTATTGGGCTAAAAACCTGCTATTTTGGTTAAAAGGCCAGCTGTTTTGGTTTCACAATTCTTCAGTTTACAAGGGAATGGACATACTCGGACCAAGTGGAGTTCTTCTGCCCGTCTTCCCTCATTGCACGTAACCCTCTGGTTCAAGTTCAGGTTGCTTTGGTTAGATTTTGTTTTTCAGATGTCACAACTAGTGGAAGGATTTTGGCCCTGGGATAGAATTTTGTGGATCTCCTACTTGGCTGCTACCTCTCAGCGATTGCCAGCATGGGACATTCAAGTGTAAAACCTGCAGTGGTTGCAATAGGTTATTAAAGCTTAATAAAGCTGTGGCCACTCTTACCCCAACCACAAGTCTCTGGATCATTTATTGGCGACTTAGGATGTAGAGGTTACTGATTGTTTGGGTTCCTGCAGTCACAGACAGACTTAGACCAAGGTGGCTTGAGACAGGGCCCAACAAAAGAAGAGAGAAACTGTTCCAGGAACACAATGTGATCAGGACACTGCTTTTTACACCAATGAATGAGGGAACTGGCTGGTCATCTATAGTTGATCCTGACAAACTTATCAGAAAAACTTGCATTGCCACAGATCTCAGAACTAGAAACAGTTGACTATTTTTCTATGCTGGAGTCACAGGATATGGCTGAGCAATGGGGACAAAACAACACAGGACTAAATTAGAAAGAAAGACTGACAGTAGACTATGAGGATCAAATGGCATCCTGCCAGCAGAGGAGAAGTGAGTAACAGAGCAAGGAGCCCAGCTTGTGACAGGGGTATTTATAATATTGGTGGCCATGGAGACGTTTGTCTACCTGGTGTAGGCACATGAATCAAAATGCTGCATTGATATATTACTCTACAAAGAAGTAAATTAGAAAGAAATACAGACTTGAATAGGCTACAAAGATCAAAAGGCATCCAGCCAGCAGGAGAGAAGTGAGTAAGAGCACAAACTACACAGTTAGTGACAGCGATCTTTCTAATGTTGGTGGTCAAGGGGGCGATTGCCTACTTGGGGCAAAGACATGAATCAAAATATTGTGTTGCTACATTCTTCACACAGGAGTAAATTAGAAAAAAAAAATGCAAACTTGAATAGACTACCAGGATCAAAAGGCATCCTACCAGCAGGAGAGAAGCGAGTAACAGCACAAAGAGCACAGTTAGTGACAGAGATCTTTCTAATGTTGGTGGCCAAGGGGGATATTGAATGAATCAAAATGCTTCATCTTTCTCAAGAGTTGTCCGAGATGTGTTCTTTGAATGACATCAGAAGAAATTCTGGGGGAAGATCTTGATATGAATTCCACCTATTGTATATAAAAAAGGGACAATTTAAATAGTGGTTCCCCGGAGAAGTCTAAGCTACAGAAATCTCCTTCCAGTTGTGAACGGTTCTGGGCTTTTGGGGCTATTGGGACAAAAACTGCTGCAGTAAACATTTATAATAAAATTTTTTTCAAAAACTAAAAATCATGAATTCCAGATGACCTCAACCCTATGCCCAACTTTAATCAAGATTGTCCAGTCTAGAGTATGGTCCAGTCTAGAGATTTCCTTCTTGTTTTAGAAGGAATTAAGTCTACCATCTCTACTTCTGAAACGTTGAGGTCCAATAGCCAATGAAGAATCAACAATGGAGGGAAAGCTGTGGACATTTCTTGGGTTGGCAGTAGACTCTGGGAAACTTCTGGAGAAGTTTTGGACTCTTGAAAGTTGTACTTTTCTGCATTTTTTATTAAGTATCCCCCAAATAATCTAGAATATCTTCAATTTCCTTCATACATTTTGAAGAAGACTCCAGGATCCTCTATTTACCATTTGTCTCGACTCGTCTCCAGATTTGAGCAGATGAGAAACACAACTGCCGGCGCCAGATGTAGCCGCTGAGATTTGCATAAGTCACCGAATCACAACAATATTTCTCATCATAAAGTCAGTGGGGATTAAATTAGCAGCAACAAAATGAGTTGTTAAACTATATAGAGCGCAGGAAATGTACAGAGATGGGGAAGTATCGCGGGGACAAAGGCGCAGCGTCATCTATGGCAAGACTGCAAGCTCCTTATAAATAATGATTAAGATTCAGCACATCTGCTAGCAGACAGGTACAGTATGCTTCCCGTTAGAAGCCCCCTCTGGCACTCAATTCATTAAAAAAAAAAAACCTCCCACGCTATTTCGGTTCAACAGATATTCATCTAGCGTATCCAAGCAGCCTTAACGCCATGTCACCAGCCTCCAACATGCTTGGCAGAAACAGCTTTGTTTTATCTGTGTGAATGTAAAAAAAAAAAAAGTGCAATGACTACATTTTTTAATTTTTTTCTTACATTTTCTAATGTTCTCAGTTTATATTTCTGTGAAGAAAAGAGCAGTTAGAGTATTTAGACTTTTTGCATACATTTTTATCTTTTTTTTTTGGAAAGTATGGAAATAAAAAATTTTGGATTTAAATTTTTTGGATTTTTAAACGACTTTTTAAAGAAAATATTTTTATTGTTTTATCTGCATGAATAAAAAAAATAAAAATGTTAAAATGGTTCGTAAATAACAGGTTTACAAAATGTTGTGAATTAAAAATAATGACATCTAAATATTTTTATTTAAATATTTTATTTTTAATATTATTTAATATTTATGTGAATTTAAAAATAGAATTGGAATTAGAATTGTATTTGAAAAAAAATATTATAATGTCATTTCTTTAAGAACAGGTTAATATTTAGGAAAAAAATTAAAATACACATCACTTAAAGTGAAAAAAAAAATAAAGAGTAAGTTTAAAAAAATATAGATCCACTTGTATACTGCACAGATTTCTGTGACAGGAGTTTAGCCAATAACTGCATTTTTTTAAAGATTTGATATGGCTTGTTTTCTTAAACTAGATCTAACATGGAAATCTCAACACAGATGTAATTAGAATGTAACTTCTATATGCTGCACTAAAATAAAAATTAAAAAAATTAAAAAACATTTTTGAAAATTTAATGTGTAAATTCAATCTAAATATGCTCCAAATATAACCTAACCCTACTCAAAAAGCCAATGAATTGCAAATAAAACATTTTGATGAGAAAGGTGGGCAGAGAACTGGATTTTCCCACCTCTAACCTGCAACTAAGTTGCTTAAGTTCATCTACACATGTGGACAAAATTGTTGGTTCCCCTCGTTTAATGAAAGAAAAACCCACAATGGTCACAGAAATAACTTGAATCGGACAAAAGTAATAATATATAAAAATTCTATGAAAATGAACAAATGAAAGTCAGACATTGCTTTCCAACCAGGCTTCAACAGAATTTTTAAAAAAAAGAAAACTCATGAAACAGGCCTGGACAGAAATGATGGTTCCCTTAACTTAATATTTTGTTGCACAACCTTTTGAGGCAATCCCTGCAATCAAACGATTCCTGTAACTGTCACTGAGACTTCTGCACCTCTCAGCAGGTATTTTGGCCACTCCTCATGAGCAAACTGCTCCAGTTGTCTCGGGTGTGAAGGGTGCCTTTTCCAGACGGCATGTTTCAGCTCCTTCCAAAGATGCTCAATAGGATTTAGGTCAGGGCACATAGAAGGCCACTTCAGAATAGTCCAATGTTTTCCTCTTAGCCATTCTTGGGTGTTTTTAGCTGTGTGTTTTGGGTCATTATCCTGTTACAAGACCATTGACCTGTGACTGAGACCAAGCTTTCTGACACTGGGCAGCAGATTTCTCTCTAGAATCCCTTGATAGTCTTGAGATTTCATTGTACCCTGCACAGATTCAAGACACCCTGTGCCAGATGCAGCAAAGCAGCCCCAGAACATAACAGAGCCTCCTCCATGTCTCACAGTAGGGACAGTGTTCTTTTCAAGATATTCTTCATTTTTCTATCTGTGAACATAGAGCTGATGTGCCTTGCCAAAAATTTCGATTTTGGTCTCATCTGTCCATAGGACATTCTCCCAGAAGCTTTGTGGCTTGTCAACATGTAGTTTGGCAAATTCCAGTTTTGTCAGATTCAAGTTATTTCTGTGACCATTGTGGGTTTTTCTTTCATTAAACAAGGGGTACCAACGATTTTGTTCATGTGTGTATAGCTCCCAGTTCCCCATTCCTAAAAATTTTGGTTAGAGTCGAAGTACAAGGTAGCAAGATCAGGAAGATCAGAAGTTGATAAAATACAGCAAGAACATAATAATATTAATGACAAATCTGCAATCCTTAATTCCTCCTTTGGTGGCGCTGAGCAATTAAACCCTGCTTCCCAGTTGCCCCACAGCAATTTATATAATATATATTGCATAGGCTACAAGAAGGAGACGGACAGAAGTAAGCGTGACTGCAGGATCAGACTACAGAGGTTTTTTTTAAAGTCTGTTACCATAGAGACACATAGATCTGCATGGGAGCTGAATGCAATATTGTGCGGCTAGCAGGAGTAGGCCCAAGATGGTGGCTACACTGGTCAAAGAGGGTTTGTCACCATAAGCCCTGAAGCAGCACTGTGATGAGGGGGACAGGAGTGTGTGGCTATGCTCTTCTTCCCTTCTTCAGTCCCATCTTTACTTTGTGGCAATCTGGGGCAACCCCTTTTACCTAGCACTCCTTTCCAACCACACTTGGGAGAATGTTTTGGCATTGCCAACCTAGCTCAGCAGTGGAGATGTTCAGTAATAAGCAGCTTCAAGAAGTCTTAGTTCTGCAAACAAGAAGGTCCAGTGACTTGGGACTGCCTGTCAGCCCTATCTGCCACTAACTAGCCTGAAAAGCTGAAGACGCTCTTACATGAAATTGTTCCCTCTTCTACAGCTATGTACCATCTAGCACCTCCTAAACTCCTCCCACATTCTAGAAACCCAAAGCGGAAGCCACTTCTGTTTGTACAGCACAGAAATGGCAGACTGACTCCTGAGTGTCCTGTGTGAAGAGCAAATAGTCACAAATAAACAAAAATGTCAGGATATCTTTAATGAAATTTGTGAAAATATATATATTTCATTTTAGATGCAGTTCTTTATATACTGGGTATATTGAGAACCCTTCAAGGTCATTCTATAGAACATTCTCACAGTCTTGTGCATATATTTGTAAATCAGTTCTAGTTAAACGACCTTCACAGTTTCTTTTTCAAGAAGTAAAAATGTCTACAAAAATTACTTTTCTTGATGATTTCCGTAAACTATTAAAAATATGCTGAGAAGATTCCTGGCGTGAAGTGTCAGAGAAAATAGAAGAAATAATAAATTGCACCACCTTTACAAAAACACAAATCTGTCTCAAGGACATAGTGATTCAGCTGCCAGACACGAGCAACGGACTGCCCAGATCTGTCTTACCACCCAGGGCTGGATTAACACATTGGTTGACTCCGAACTCCTTAATATTTTTACTCTTCCTTTTCTTCTCTATCCAGCCCAGACCACCATTAACATTTCTTCCAGCCATGATGTGTGGGCACTTGGAAATCTTTTACTCCTCACTTTTCCAGGATCCTCTACACTTAATCCTCAGCTTCTATACAAATTCCAAATCCTGCTGCTACCACCAATGCTCTGTCCTTGCCATTATATACCGTACTTCAGAAATAAATAATAGTGCCAGACAGATAATGGTTCCTGAAAACAATTTGGCCCCTAGTGACCAATGTGTTCCACTTGGTTTCAGACATGGTAAAAGTGCTTCCTTGCAGTAATCCCTGTTCTCCATGCAGTAACAGTGCGCTCTTGAGTACCAATACTTCTTAGTATACCACAAAAATTCTCCATGCAAAATTCAGACTGTGCTGTATGTACCCCAAAAGTATTCACCCATGGATTTATCAAAAAATCTCTAGAACAGAACTTTTAATGGAACCAATGGAACTATCTATCATCAGTCCATATCTACAGTGCCTTGCGAAAGTATTTAAACTTAATTCAAACATAAGGATATAAAATTTTAATTTTTTGGTGAAGAATGAACAACAAGTGGGACACAATTGTGAAGTGGAACGAAATTTATTGGTTATTTTAAACTTTTGTAAAAAATAAAAAACTGAAAAGTTGGGCGTGCAATATTATTGGGCCCCTTTACTTTCAGTGCAGCAAACTCAGTCCAGAAGTTCAGTGAGGATCTCTGAATGATCCAATGTTGTCCTAAATGACTGATGATGATAAATATAATCCACCTGTGTGTACAAGTCTCCGTATAAATGCACCTGCTCTGTGATAGTCTCAGGGTTCTATTTAAAGCGCAGAGAGCATCATAAAGACCAAGGAACACACCAGGCAGGTCCGTGATACTGTTGTGGAGAAGTTTAAAGCCGGATTTGGATACAAAAAGATTTCCCAAACTTTAAACATCCCAAGGAGCACTGTGCAAGCGATCATATTGAAATGGAAGGAGTATCAGACCACTGCAAATCTACCAAGACCCGGCCGTCCCCCTAAACTTTCATCTCAAACAAGGAGAAGTCTGATTGGAGATGCAGCCAAGAGGCCCATGATCAATCTGGATGAACTGCAGAGATCTACAGCTGAGGTGGGAGAGTCTGTCCATAGGACAACAATCAGTCGTACACTGCACAAATCTGGCCTTTATGGAAGAGTGGCAAGAAGAAAGCCATTTCTCAAAGATATCCATAAAAAGTCTCCTTTAAAGTTTGCCACAAGCCACCTGGAAGACACACCAAACATGTGGAAGAAGGTGCTCTGGTCAGATGAAACCAAAATCGAACTTTTTGGCCACAATGCAAAACGATATGTTTGGCGTAAAAGCAACACAGCTCATCCCCCTGAACACACCATCCCCACTGTCACACATGGTGGGGGCAGCATCATGGTTTGGGCCTGCTTTTCTTCAGCAGGGACAGGGAAGATGGTTAAAATTGATGGGAAGATGGATGGAGCCAAATACAGGACCATTCTGGAAGAAAACCTGTTGGAGTCTGCAAAAGACCTGAGACTGGGACGGAGATTTATCTACCAACAAGACAATGATCCCAAACATAAAGCCAAATCTACAATGGAAAGGTTCACAAATAAACGTATCCAGGTGTTAGAATGGCCAAGTCAAAGTCCAGACCTGAATCCAATCGAGAATCTGTGGAAAGAGCTGAAAACTGCTGTTCACAAACGCTCTCCATCCAACCTCACTGAGCTCCAGCTGTTTTCCAAGGAAGAATGGGCAAGAATTTAAGTCTCTCGATGTGCAAAACTGATAGAGACATACCCCAAGCGACTTGCAAAGTATTAACTTAAGGGGGCCGAATAATATTGCACGCCCCACTTTTCAGTTTTTTATTCTTTACAAAAGTTTAAAATATTGAATAAATTTTGTTCCACTTCACGATTGTGTCCCACTTGTTGTTGATTCTTCACCCAAAAAATTTAAATTTTATATCCTTATGTTTGAAGCCTGAAATGTGGCAAAAGGTTGAAAAGTTCAAGGGGGCCGAATACTTTCGCAAGGCACTGTATCTATGTATCTATCTATCTATCTATTTATCTATCTATCTCATATCTATCTATCTATCTCTATCCATCCATGAATATAAAATGCTGCCAATATCTTACAAAAAATGAAGTTATAATATTACAATCCAATGTCACTAGGTATCAGCCCACTCGGTGACACTTGACATACTGCATTTCATGGTTTTTGATATTTGCTGTTTTGGATATTTGGTATATACCAGCAGTGGGAGCCTTGTTGGGACAGATGGGCTCTTATAGTTTTCTTAAAGTTTAGGCCAAGAACCTCAAATGTATTTACACAGACAATAACCACTGTATTAAATCATTTAAACTTTATGTACTTATTATTTGCATATGTCTTGGCGCCCTCTAGAATTTTTTTTTCTATCTATGTATCTATCTTGATCTTATGAAGACTCCAGTCTGGCGCTGAAATGCTTAATCTTGTAACTATATCAGATGTGTCCTTGGGTGTTTGCCAGGGCTACTATTTATCAATCTATCTTTTATTACTATATATCATAATATATATGCAGTTTTGTGGAGTGACTTTTATGTTTGCACAGTAAATATGTGAGTGGTGGAGAATAGAAATGATTTTAGTCTTGATGGTAAACACGCCGGGCCGTCTAAGCTCTTTTTGCAATGCCTCTGGCTTCACTAGTCGCCTCGTGGTCCCCGCTGTGGCATGTAGATCCGACGTCCTTTATTGAACCGCGCTCCGCTGATTCTCTTTGACTTCTCTTGAGCCTGATTTGCATACTGAAAAGCTGCGCTGTCAGAACTTGTTGATAGCCGTATCCTGGGCGCAGCAACATCTGGTAATGCTCTTTATAGGAGGCTTTATTTAAAGGAACGGCGTTATCGATAACATGAAAGGACGATGTAGAGCGCTTTGTAGAGTCATACCTGAAAAAGCTGAAAGTGAAAGTCTGACCTAAAGTAATACAATATACAAAAGTAATCTCAATGTCAGAACCTGCCCATCCCGACACCGACCAAGGGTCCAGCACTAGACGGACTCCTCTGTCTGAGAGTATCACAACATATAGTACCTGTAAGGGGTGGAGGACGCCCCCTCCAGACTAAGCAGTGAATTGGTATTGTAACCACGGGCATAATCACAGGGGGTGTTATACTGTGTGTGGGGCAGTGGAGCTCCCCAAATATAGTGTAATGCCCTCTAAGTGCCCACACACAGTATACTGTCTCCTAAGAACTCCTACGCAGTAGAATGCCTTCTCAGTCACATCTCAGCCCAAAACTTTCGGAAGACATTACTCCTGCCCTAACCCATCTCTTCAACCTATCCCTAACCAATGGATCCTTCCCTTCCACCTTCAAACATACTACTGTCACACCTATACTTAAGAAACCCTCCCTCGACCCGTCATCTCCAGCCAACTATCGCCCCATCTCCCTGCTCCTATACGCCTAAAAATTACTGGAGCAACACGTCCACTCCGAACTGTCCTCCTATCCTATCCAATGTGCTCTTTGACAGACTACAGTCAGGCTTCAGACCCCATCACTCCACAGAAACTGCCCTAACCAAGGTCACTAATGACCTTCTAACTGCCAAATCCAAATGTCACTATTCTGTCCTCCTCCTCCTCGACCTCTCCTCTGCCTTTGACACAGTCGACCATTCCCTCCTGCTAGAAACTCTCTCATCCCTTGGCATCTCAGACTTGGCCCTTTCCTGGATCTCCTCATACCTCACCAACTGCACATTCAGCATCTCCCACTCGCACACCACCTCCCCGCCACGCCCTCTTTCTGTAGGTGTCCCACAAGGCTCTGTCCTAGGACCCCTCCTGTTCTCAATCTACACCCTAGACCTTGGCCAACTCATAGAATCCCATGGTTTCCATTACCATTGTTATGCTGACGACACCAAAATATATCTCTCTGGACCAGACATTACCTCCCTGTTGTCCAGAGTCCCAGAATGTCTAGCAGCCGTAGCCTCCTTTCTCTCCTCCCACTTTCTCAAACTCAACATGGAGAAAACGGAGTTCATAATCTTCTCCCCTCAACGCACGATCCCCCTACCTGACCCATCTATCAAAATTAATGGAACCACTCTCACCCCAGTCCCATGGGTCCGCTGCCTTGGGATAACCTTAGACTCTGACTTATCCTTCAAGCCGCATATTCAAACCCTCAACACCTCCTGCCGGCTCCAACTCAAGAACATCCATCGAATCCGCTCCTTCCTCACCCCTGAAACTACAAAGATACTAGTCCACGTTCTCATAATCTCCCGCTTAGACTACTGTAACACCCTTCTCCATGGCCTCCCAGCTAACACTCTCGCCCCCCTCCAGTCCACCTTATACTGTGCTGCTCGCCTAATACACCTCTCCCCCCGTTCTTCATCGGCCGCTCCCCTCTGCCAATCCCTTCACTGGCTACCCATCGCCCAGCGAATAGAGTTCAAATTACTAACGCTGACATACAAAGCCATCCACAGCCTGTCCCCTCCATATATCTCCGACCTAATCTCCCGATACCTGCCCACATGTAACCTCCGACCCTCCAAAGACCTCCTACTCCGCTCTGCTCTTATCTGCTCTTCACACAATCGTCTCCAAGACTTCTCCCGTGCATCCGCCATACTCTGGAACTCATTATCAAGACACATAAGACTGACCCCCACAATTACAAGCTTCAAGAAGGCCCTGAAGACTCCCCTATTCAGGAAGGCCTACAACCTCCAATAACACTACTGTCACCACCACCTGTACAGCCTCTCCCCCACCTTCTGTCTCTATCCCTCTTCCCTCATAGATTGTAAGCCCTTGCGGGCAGGGCCCTCTATCCCACTGTACCAGTGATCACTGTTAGTATTATCTGTTGTATATCTTGTGTACCATATGTAAATCCACAAATGTAAAGCACCATGGAATTAATATAATAATGTACAGCACCATGGAATTAATATAATAATGTACAGAGCACCATGGAAGTAATATAATAATGTAAAGCACATGGAATTAATGGAGCTATATAAATAAACAATAATAATAATAAAAATAATAATAATATAAGTTATACATCTTCTTGTATATAGTGATATCGACCATGCTGGTATAACCTGGGTATCTCCTGTATATAATTATATATGTAAAGCTGGTATAACCTGGGTATCTCCTGTATATAATTATATATGCACAGCTGCTATAACCTGGGTATCTCCTGTATATAATTATATATGTACAGCTGGTATAACCTGGGTATCTCCTGTATATAATTATATATGTACAGCTGGTATAACCTGGGTATCTCCTGTATATAATTATATATGTAAAGCTGTTATAAGTTATACATCTTCTTGTATATAGTGATATGGACCATGCTGGTATAACCTGGGTATCTCCTGTATATAATTATATATGTACAGCCGGTATAACCTGGATATCTCCTGTATATAATTATATATGTACAGCCGGTATAATCTGGGTATCTCCTGTATATAATTATATATGTACAGCTGGTATAACCTGGGTATCTCCTGTATATAATTATATATGTATAGCTGGTATAACCTGGGTATCTCCTGTATATAATTATATATGTACAGCTGGTATAACCTGGATATCTCCTGTATATAATTATATATGTACAGCCGGTATAATCTGGGTATCTCCTGTATATAATTATATATTTACAGCTGGTATAACCTGGGTATCTCCTGTATATAATTATATATGTACAGCCGGTATAACCTGGGTATCTCCTGTATATATAATTATATATATACAGCTGGTATAATCTGGGTATCTTCTGTATATAATTATATATGTAAAGCTGGTATAACCTGGGTATCTCCTGTATATAATTATATATGTACAGCTGGTATAACCTGGGTATCTCCTGTATATAATTATATATGTACAGCTGGTATAACCTGGGTATCTCCTGTATATAATTATATATGTACAGCCGGTATAATCTGGGTATCTCCTGTATATAATTATATATTTACAGCTGGTATAACCTGGGTACATCCTGTATATAATTATATATGTACAGCCGGTATAAGTTATACATCTTCTTGTATATAGTGATATGGACCATGCTGATATAACCTGGGTATCTCCTGTATATAATTATATATGTACAGCTGGTATAACCTGGGTATCTCCTGTATATAATTCTATATGTAGAGCTGGTATAACCTGGGTATCTCCTGTATATAATTCTATATGTAGAGCTGGTATAACCTGGGTATCTCCTGTATATAATTATATATGTACAGCTGGTATAACCTGGGTATCTCCTGTATATAATTATATATTTACAGCTGGTATAACCTGGGTATCTCCTGTATATAATTATATATGTACAGCTGGTATAACCTGGGTATATCCTGTATATAATTATATAAGTACAGCTGGTATAACCTGGGTATCTCCTGTATATAATTATATATGTACAGCTGGTATAACCTGGGTATCTCCTGTATATAATTATATATGTACAGCTGGTATAACCTGGGTATAACCTTTATAAAATTATATAAGTACAGGTTGTTTAAGTTTAACTTCTTTTTTTTTTTGGTTTTTGGGGCCCTGGTTGTTTGGGGGGCTGCTTTTTTTTTTTTTTTTTTTTTTTTTTTGGTTTTTTTCCCCTTGTTTTTTGTTTGGGGGGGCCCCAGGCATTCAGTGCAAGTTTTGTTTTGTAAATACAGTGAGTCAGACACATGTGAGGCAGAGCTGCTGGGGGGAGAGATGTGAGCAGAGCTGCTGAGACAGACATGTTATGTCTGGGGGAGTCTAAGAGCCACTTGTTCCTCTTTACTTCACAGTATATAGTTAGGTATGTGTTACCCCCTATATACTCACAGGACCTAGCTAGTAACCGTAGTTAGGGATCCATATATATATATATAGTTCAGGGCAGTGATAGGTTAGGCTTCCGAAGGCCAACTAGCTAGTTAGAGGCCCGGTGGCACTAGTAGTTTAGCTGGCAGGTTAAGGACTCAGTGTTAGGGTAGTCAGGCCTGCATCTACTGCCGTCACCGTCGCCCTGTTTGCTGCCTGTGAAGAATCTCACCATCATCATCATCTCCTGATCGGCTGTCTGTCATCTCCTGGAAGAATCCGAGGATCCACAGTCATCCACAGGGGCCCTGCATCTCTTCTGTTGCCTGGAGGTATTGTGCACTGGACTCTTGCTATATATCTATATATATACCCGGGTATATAACCTAAGACGGTTGAGGACTTGCTGGTTGTTGTAGTATTGCTGTGTTCTGAGTATATTGTATGTATGTACTATTACCCTGTTGATTCTTATAAAGCTACTGTTATAACCTTATGTGGTATCTGTATGTATTCTTCAGACTGTGAGATTAGTACAGTGATCCTTGTTAAGGCTACTAACTGTACCTCATGGGTAAGTCCCAGGAAGAGACCGCCCTGTAATATAGAGGCTCTATCCTGGGTGGAGGCACTGATATATTTCATATATGTTCCCACTCTTCCCTTCAGCGAAGGCTTCAGGTCCCATTATACACACAGGTCAGCGCCAGAGTCTGTTGCGGGAGGGATAATACTCATACCCCCCCCAATGGGGCTACACTGGTATAACCTGGGTATCTCCCGTATATAACTAGAGGTTTGATATTCTTAGCTTTCGCTCTGTTATACTATTCTCTGTTTGATAATCTAGAATATCTGATAATCCACCACTTTACAGGTCTTTTTATTGTTGGATTTAATGAGTTTTATAGTACTCAAATTGCTGATATTGTACGGCACAATATTACATCCAACCAGTTAAATCACTTTACGTACAGAATGCTAATGCGACCATTATATGGTATAAGTAAAATAAAAAGTGCAACATTTTCCATTATAATAAAATAATAGACAGCAGAGGCTGAGAAGTCGCCACAACGTGTAGGAATTACACCATCCACATAATTATTGTCATTATCCTATATGACCTTCACAGTCTCGGCTTTTATCCGGTAATTTCTCATATTGAACACTTGCTGCTTATATTTTGGCCTTTTTAAGTTCCATTAATTAGAGATTATAAACAGTAGGGGAAACATTCAGCGGAGAAGGCGATGGTGCTGACTATTTATTAGTGAGGAAATATTACCCACACCCCTGTAATTTTAGGATTTGGCTTAATGATAGTTTTTGCACGCATTTTCATTTGGCTTTCTTTGTTCCCCGCGATTTTTGACGTTTTTCGGCAAAATAAATTATAGATTGAAAATTTCTCCGGCAAATATTCTTTATTTTCTTAATTTGTTATAGTTTGCCTGTCTTGGATAGGCCTAGAATGAATATTTGTCCTTCACGCCGAATAGGTCCAAAATTATGTGTTGATTCATTTCTTATAGGGATGAGTGAAGCGGCTTGCAATGAGCGGGTTCTTTATGACGTTTCCAAATATTTCGGGTTCAGCCAAACCTGAGCTCTCTGGGTTAGTCACCCAGGTACAGTTATTATACCCAGGGTGTCCTCAGACCCCAGACTAACAATACATAATAATCGGAGGATCTGGGGAGATGCAGAAAAATAATAAACAGATCATTTTCACCTTCCCTCATCTCTCCGGGGCTCCAACACAGTATATGGTCTGCTTTTCTGGCATTTTACACCCTCTTGAGTCATGTCACGGACCGGTGAGACCTATGATTGGACCTTCATCCTCACATGGGCAATGTCGATGTCACAATGCTTGCGTCAAAGCGTTATGATGTACCCTTCATGCCCCATATGACTATGAGGTCCTCTCATGGGCCTCAAAGGTCCCCGTGGGGTTGCTGATGAGGTTGGAAGATGGGAGGTAGGAAGACTAAGAGAAACAAGGATGATGAGTATGATCAGTTTCCTAGTTTTTGGTACCTCCGCGGGGTCTCGGGTTATTATACTCTGGGGTCGGAAGGGTCTCTAGAGTATAATAACAACACTTCCGCTTTGGACGGAAGAAGTACAAACTTGCAGGTGAATCTTCTCCCGTTCATCTGATATAGACCTCCAAATCCTCTTAAAGTCACATGATAAAATTCTGACTTCCTGAAGCCATAGCTAGGGGGAACAAAGGAGCTTACAAGATGTATTAAACTCTTTAGCAGGTGGCAGGAGAAATCTAGAATGTTATCATTTAACTGGGGGTTTGGAGCTCTGGATCAGAATACTGTATAGGGATATATTAAGAAAGATACCAATAGGTAATTCACTTTAACCACTTGCATAGACATAACATAAGAATGGATGTATTCAGTAGTGATGGATAGTCCTCACAAGAATCGCTTTCAGAATATTTGAGAGGTTCACCTGCAAGATTCATTTAAGACCAAACTTTCTCCTAAGTGTCCTGATGTTGACACCTCACATGTGACCTTAGAGGCCCTTTGAGGCCCAGTCACATGCCTTAATGGTGACCAGAGTACACCAACGTCAGCGAGAAGGCCAGAAGATGTTGGGGACAAGGCTGGATACCAGGAGCCCAAGTGGAGTCCAAGATTGGTGAGTATACATTTTTTTTTTTTTACTTCCCTGGTCTCCAATTATTTTATACGTCGGGTGCTGTGGCTTGTACCTGTAATTCTAGCTGCTCTGGGAGGCTTAGACTGTGGGATCACTCGAGTTTGTGTTGTTCTGTGCTGTGTGGGTCTGGTGTTTGCCCTATGCTCGCCACATAAAAAAAAAAATTAAAAAAAAACCCTAAGGAAAAAAAAAAAAAGATACAATTTCTGGCAGAATCTGAAATTTTTGAAGCATTCGTCACCTGGGTTTTACAGATTTGTTTTCTCTAATCCTGAACATCAAGAACAAAGCAATAGCTATAATGTCACAAGCCATCAGCAATAATCCGAGGAACCTCTGATCTCCGCTATGCAACCCTTTGTATGCTATAATGAATTCAATTCAATATGCGTATTTGGCATCTCCACATTGTAACAACCTGTACAATAGTGACAACATTTTTTTGAACATTTTTTTTGATGATTGGTGTAAAAAAAAATTATAAAAAAGTGATATAATTATTTATTTTCCATAGAGAGGACTTTTCATCACCTCCATAAACTCCAGCTCTTTCCATCCATCAATAGGTGTCACTTCACTCATTCTGGCGAAGTTGGAATTTTTTTCTCTAGCTCCCAGGGTAGGTCTTCAGTATCTGATCTGTGGAGGTCTGACACTGAAACTGTGGTATGAAATGTGCATTATGGCCTGGAAAACCCCTTTAAGAAAGGGTAGATTTCTGTTGACTGTATGGCTCTATGGGGGCATACCATATCTATGGTACTTGTTGGCCTGGAAACATATTTGGTATTGGGGTTCATGAGCCTCAAACAACTGAGTGTGATCCATCTTACTGAAGATGTTCACTCGTGTTCAATGCTACCTCTAGTAAGAACCTGCATTGGCAAATGTCCAAAATAATACGGTAACTACCATGAGTTATCAGATATATCTACTAGGAATAGTCCATATGGAGAACCAGGAGATGCATGGGTGTCTTGGATTAGGCCATGGCTGGAGATACGAGGAGCAGCATTTAGGAATAGGAACGTGGTCACAGAACAGACCATACTGGGAACCAGGAGATGCTTGGATGTCTGGGATTAGGCCAGGTTTGGAGATTACATGAGCATCATCTAGGAAAAGAAAAATGATCACAACTGGTTCTAAATGAGCAAGTTTTATTACGAATTTTCCAAAAATCTCAGGTTTGGCCGGACCTGATATTTTTGAGGTTCACCACCCCTAAATCACTATTATTCTTGGGGTTCTTTTCCCGCAGGGGAGGTGCAGTAAAATGATGAACACTGATTTTCACCTTCCCTCACCTCTCTTGCAGTGATTGGTGCATGTTCCCGGCTTCTTCAGGCCTCTCCTGTGAAGCTGTTGTGCTCCACATTAGCCCTGAGGTCCAATCACAGGTGTCAGGGGTCCCCTGGGGCCCCTTGGTGTCACAGAAAAGGCCTGAAGAGGACCAAAGTCAGTGAAGAACTCTCACCAGAAGCCACAAAGACAATAGAGGTGAGGAAAGGTGAGTATCAGTGCCTATTATCTTAGCACACCTTTCCTGAGCCTCTGCTTACTATATTTTGGGTCTGAGCAGATATACAATAAAGTCACTTTTGATTTACACCAAATTTGGTCCGAAACAAAACTGCTAGGAGAACCTCATGAATATTTATGAAAAAAAATATCTTGTGAGGTTTGTGCATCTCTAATCACATCACCGGAACATGGAACAGATATCTACTAGGAATAGACCATACGAGGAACCAGTAGTTGCCTAGGTCTCTGGGATTAGGCCATGTCTGGAGATACCAGGAGCAGCATCTAGGAATAGAAACATGGTCACAGTACATGATAGGAACATAGTCACAGGACAGAGACATGGTCAATGGACAGAAATATGGTCAGAGGAGCATAGGAGAACATGGCCAGAACATAGCCAAGGATTGTCCCCAGTTCAGAGCTGTTTAGCAACCAAATGTAGCAATGAAAGATTCAGGTAGGAGCATAATCAGGAATAGCTGGTAGTGCTACAAATACCAGGAACTTCTTGAAGTAATCTAGACTTGACTGACTGCGTAGCTTTAGAAAGTTATATTACTCAGAACTAGGAAAGAAATTAACCATGTCTTTGTTGGGAAAGGAGCAGGATGTGTGTAGCAATGAAGACAGTAACACGCAGGAGTGAAAAAGAAATGAATGCAGACTTGAATAGACCATTAGGATCAAATGGCATTCTGCCAATGAGAGAATGAAGAGTAAAAGCATGGTTTATGACAACATGCTAGTTCTGGAAAACCAGTGGGAGCCAGTGTAGCTTTTCCAGACATCTCAATGGCAAGTATACAATACTTGTGCTGTACAACCAGATGGATATAAGCAGGGTTGGCTTTAGGTTGTATAATGCCCTCTGCAGTAGCTTCTATCACTGTCAGACTGGCTAACCGGAGTACCAGAGAATCCTCCAGAAGGCTCAAGGTCTAACCAATAATTGTCCAGCAGAAGATTCTCAAATTTAAAGAGTACTATAGTCTATCTATAGGGCCTGTAGAACCACAGCCCAAAACTGCCTTCTATAGTCCTCTCCTTCTTTACGATTTCCGGTAAGTCCGACTATATAAGTGATCCCACCATATAGCGCCCAAACAATACAATTATACAGTGTACAAGTAACCATGCCATAGAGTGTTCACATAAAAGAGTTAATACAGCCTTCTTGCTATAGGTTCGGGTTTGGGCAACCTACAGATGCCCAAGTCATCAAGTGGTGTTGCCCACCCAGTTATGGATGGAGAAATCTGGTCCACATCCCCTCCAGGAGCTGCAATGGTTACTAGGAAATGGATGACAATAGTTTTGGAGAACTTGACGCGAAAGGACAACTCAAGGATTTATATTTATGGATGATTTTATTTTCGGGGTAAACGCTCTATGAAATCCTTTTAGTCCATTGTATCCTATAAACTGTTATCCCCTTCCAGGCGTCAAGGAATAGAAGCTCATTGTGACAGCTGTAGTTGTGATAAGTACAACTCATCGGATACATGAATGGCTCGGTAACATCTGCCTTAGCTAAGCCCCTGCCTGCTTTATTAGCAGCTTGCATATAGAGGACCTGCTCAGTGAGCAGAAAGCATTTCATAAATCTGAGTGTGATTTGCATTCGTCGTCGGCTCGGCTCATTATCAGTGACCTCACTCGTTCTGCCGCCGTGCCTCCCTGCCTGCAAACTGTTGCCAGAGTACTTTAGGTTTTCACTATCTATTACCTTCCACACTCTGCTGAATTTCCTTTTTCAAAGTTCTCAACCATCAGAACGACATTTGTGATCTTTTCAACTAGTCATGGCAGACCTTGAGTTTGCAAAGTTTTTCCGATGACTTTGAAAGAAGTTCTACAAGAGATCGCAAAGTTCCCTCCGAGGGAAAGAATTACCATTGTAATTAGAATGATTATATAATTATGATGGAGATCCCATAAGCCAGAACTTTACTCTATTACCAAACACAGTCTGGAGCTTCAGGACTACATAGACATATGACCACACTCGTGTTTCTCCATAAACCATAACTACTGTATATTGAAATTTACAAACAATTAAACGTTAGACACTTCCTACCCCAGGGCGTACCTCTACATCAAGGGCGGGTAACATGACGTAATATTAGGTCAAGAAGATGGCACCAACTTAGCAGCTGAGCTGGCACCATCGAGAAGATGGAAGCTACAACACACAGCTGGCATCCTGCTCTAATGGCTGTGAAAACATAACTCGTGGCCATTTCCCTCTGTAGTTGCCACCATCAAAAGTGATGTGGCATCTAAGGGATCTCTTTGTGCTCCCCCACCCATTGGCACCACAATGAGTACAACATTAAAAAAAAACATTATGGGTTTCTGACAAGTTCCAGGCCATAGAAAGTTTTTGCATTCTTGGTCATATCCATTGGAAACTGATGAAGACAATATTCTACTTATTATACTCTGGGTTCTGAAGATGAGTAAACATAATAAAGTCTTACTCGCCTCTCTTGGGCTCTGTTGTGGTGTTCAGCAGTCCCTCTGCTTCCTTCTTGGGCCTCTTCTGACCTCCAGAATGAGGCCATCGTCCTCTGAGGACCACTGAGACCTGTTATCTGGCCTTAGCAGTCATGAGGTGTGTGTCAACGTCAACGCTTGCACCTAAACCCAGAAGAGGTAAGTAACAATGTTTCTTATATTTACTCACCTCCCTGAGGTCTCCACTTATTATTCTCTCGGATATGAAGAGAGTTTAACAGTGGTTTACAGGTGACGAACAAAAATTTGGGGTTCAGCCAAAGATGAAATTTTTGGAAAATATGTAATGAACTCACATTGTTACAAACCAATTCACTTATGCCTAGCAGACAAAAATGGGGATCCATGAAAAACGATCATGACATATTACAAATTTTGGCAATAATACTGATTATCAAAGTGCAAAAATGTTATGGGCCATGAAAGTAAAGATTCCAAAACCTGATCAATAGGGATATAATCATAAAACCAATCCCCTTACATTAATATATCTTATTAATACTGTATATGAAGACCTACTGTATATCTATATTGGTTGTCCAGTGTCCGTGTTTGAGCACAACAGAAGGGAATACTAAGATGTCAACAAACCAAAAAGTTCCATGAATGACAGAAATTGTTTTCTATGTTTTATGAGTGTCACCAGCAGCTTGTTAATGGTTTCCAAAGGGTAACAAGCTATAAAAATACAATATAAACAATATAGTAAGGAAGCTTATTGCAATGGAACTCAATGGTCTGTCTAACGTAAAGGGGTTGCCCCATGAACACAAACATATTTAAATTTATAGAAAATTTAAAATTTAAAATTTTGCAAATATAAATAAACATTTTGCAGAGTTTTAAAGATTTACTCTACTCATCTTAGGGGTCAAAGTCTTTATATCTTTTAGTACATGTAGTTTCCCTGCCTGACAATAAGGAAATCATAGAAAGTTCCTGCATTCATGGTCGTATCCATTGGACCCCACTAAGATGGTTACAGAAAATCTTTAAAACTATGCAAAATTTGTAATTATTTATATTTGAAAAAAATATTTTAATTGTCTACAGATGTAGTTATGGTTCAAGGGAAAAACCTTTAACTATGCGGCTCTCGGTGTTATAAGGCCAGTGTGTAGTACCTAGAAGGATACCTCTATGCCATGTGAAGTAGGAAAGGAAACCATTGAAATGCTCTCCACGTTTTCACTTTTCAAAATGAAGGGAAAAAAAATTAGAAAAACTTGGATACAAGCTCGACTTTGTGAATATGTTAGATGCTGATTTAATTGAATTAAATGTAATAAAACCTTCTAGATTCTTTGTTCCCATTCTATGAGCAGCATATCCCCCTGCTTAGCTTCATCCTTTGTTGTGAAGAGGGGTCCGAAGCTTAATTGTACTGTAGATCAAAGCTACAAACAAGAGAATTACATGTCTATTCCCAGCACGTTATTTATCACCCAATAATATAATTGTGCGGCTGTTTTTCAGCCCGAGCCGATTGTTACAGGGAGGCCTCGCCTTCCAATCCACAGGAAATTACACATACCTCTCTGCAAAATATATGATTTTTATGCGGCCTGAATCTCAACATTTAAGGCTGGTTGTATCTAAGAGGAAGTTGAAGAGAGCTGATAAAACAAAAGGAATATAACACAGGGATCGGAGAGCAGAGATACATTCATTACCCCAGGTCTGCTGATCAAAGGATTAGAGTAAATCTACTGCAAATGAATTTCACCTTGCAATTGATAAATCACTGAAACCTGGGACCAATCATGATGAGTACTAGAAAGTTATAGGAGATATATTTTTGTACATAGGGGGCAGTATTATAGTAGTTATATTCTTGTACATACGAGGTAGTATTATAGTAGTTATATTCTTGTATATAGGAGTAGTATTATAGTAGTTATATTCTTGTACATAGGGGGCAGTATTATAGTAGTTATATTCTTGTACATAGGAGGTATTATTATAGTAGTTATATTCTTGTACATAGGAGTAGTATTATAGTAGTTGTATTCTTGTACATAGGGGCAGTATTATAGTAGTTATATTCTTGTACATAGGAGGTAGTATTATAGTAGTTATATTCTTGTACATAGGAGCAGTATTATAGTAGTTATATTCTTGTACATAGGAGGTAGTATTATAGTAGTTATATTCTTGTACATAGGAGTAGTATTATAGTAGTTATATTCTTGTACATAGGGGGCAGTATTATAGTAGTTATATTCTTGTACATAGGAGTAGTAATATAGTAGTTATATTCTTGTACATAGGAGGTAGTATTATAGTAGTTATATTCTTGTACATAGGAGGTAGTATTATAGTAGTTATATTCTTGTACATAGGAGCAGTAT
This sequence comes from Leptodactylus fallax, assembly GCA_947044405.1. Classification (NCBI taxonomy): domain Eukaryota; kingdom Metazoa; phylum Chordata; class Amphibia; order Anura; family Leptodactylidae; genus Leptodactylus; species Leptodactylus fallax. The sequence continues at coordinate 371,565 of CAMRHE010000531.1, forward strand.
TATAGTAGTTATATTCTTGTACATAGGAGTAGTATTATAGTAGTTATATTCTTGTACATAGGAGGTAGTATTATAGTAGTTATAGTCTTGTACATAGGAGCAGTATTATAGTAGTTATATTCTTGTACGTAGGATTAGTATTATAGTAGTTATAGTCTTGTACATAGGAGGTAGTATTATAGTAGTTATATTCTTGTGCATAGGAGTAGTATTATAGTAGTTATAGTCTTGTACATAGGAGGTAGTATTATAGTAGTTATATTCTTGTACATAGGAGCAGTATTATAGTAGTTATATTCTTGTACATAGGAGTAGTATTATAGTAGTTATATTCTTGTACATAGGAGGTAGTATTATAGTAGTTATATTCTTGTACATAGGAGCAGTATTATAGTAGTTATATTCTTGTACATAGGGGGCAGTATTATAGTAGTTATATTCTTGTACAAAGGAGCAGTATTATAGTAGTTATATTCTTGTACATAGGAGGTAGTATTATAGTAGTTATATTCTTGTACATAGGAGCAGTATTATAGTAGTTATATTCTTGTACATAGGAGCAGTATTATAGTAGTTATATTCTTGTACATGAGTAGTATTATAGTAGTTATATTCTTGTACATAGGAGCAGTATTATAGTAGTTATATTCTTGTACATAGGAGCAGTATTATAGTAGTTATATTCTTGTACATAGGAGCAGTATTATAGTAGTTATATTCTTGTACATAGGGGGCAGTATTATAGTAGTTATATTCTTGTACATAGGAGCGGTATTATAGTAGTTATATTCTTGTACATAGGAGGTAGTATTATAGTAGTTATATTCTTGTACGTAGGAGCAGTATTATAGTAGTTATATTCTTGTACATAGGAGCAGTATTATAGTAGTTATATTCTTGTACATAGGAGCGGTATTATAGTAGTTATATTCTTGTACATAGGAGGTAGTATTATAGTAGTTATATTCTTGTACGTAGGAGCAGTATTATAGTAGTTATATTTTTGTACATAGGAGGCAGTATTATAGTAGTTATAGTCTTGTACATAGGAGCAGTATTATAGTAGTTATATTCTTGTGCATAGGAGTAGTATTATAGTAGTTATATTCTTGTGCATAGGAGTAGTATTATAGTAGTTATAGTCTTGTACATAGGAGCAGTATTATAGTAGTTATATTCTTGTACATAGGAGGTAGTATTATAGTAGTTATATTCTTGTACGTAGGAGCAGTATTATAGTAGTTATATTCTTGTACATAGGAGTAGTATTATAGTAGTTATATTCTTGTACATAGGAGGTAGTATTATAGTAGTTATATTCTTGTACATAGGAGCAGTATTATAGTAGTTATATTCTTGTGCATAGGAGTAGTATTATAGTAGTTATATTCTTGTACATAGGAGGTAGTATTATAGTAGTTATATTCTTGTACATAGGAGGTAGCATTATAGTAGTTATATTCTTGTACATAGGAGCAGTATTATAGTAGTTATATTCTTGTACATAGGGGGCAGTATTATAGTAGTTATATTCTTGTACATAGGAGCAGTATTATAGTAGTTATATTCTTGTACATAGGAGGTAGTATTATAGTAGTTATATTCTTGTACATAGGAGCAGTATTATAGTAGTTATATTCTTGTACATAGGAGCAGTATTATAGTAGTTATATTCTTGTACATAGGAGGTAGTATTATAGTAGTTATATTCTTGTACGTAGGAGCAGTATTATAGTAGTTATATTCTTGTACATAGGAGCAGTATTATAGTAGTTATATTCTTGTACATAGGAGGTAGTATTATAGTAGTTATATTCTTGTACGTAGGAGTAGTATTATAGTAGTTATATTCTTGTACATAGGAGGTAGTATTATAGTAGTTATATTCTTGTACATAGGAGCAGTATTATAGTAGTTATATTCTTGTGCATAGGAGTAGTATTATAGTAGTTATATTCTTGTACATAGGAGGTAGTATTATAGTAGTTATATTCTTGTACGTAGGAGTAGTATTATAGTAGTTATATTCTTGTACATAGGAGGTAGTATTATAGTAGTTATAGTCTTGTACATAGGAGCAGTATTATAGTAGTTATATTCTTGTGCATAGGAGTAGTATTATAGTAGTTATAGTCTTGTACATAGGAGGTAGTATTATAGTAGTTATAGTCTTGTACATAGGAGGTAGTATTATAGTAGTTATATTCTTGTACATAGGAGCAGTATTATAGTAGTTATATTCTTGTACATAGGGGGCAGTATTATAGTAGTTATATTCTTGTACATAGGAGCAGTATTATAGTAGTTATATTCTTGTACATAGGAGGTAGTATTATAGTAGTTATATTCTTGTACATAGGAGCAGTATTATAGTAGTTATATTCTTGTACATAGGAGCAGTATTATAGTAGTTATATTCTTGTACATAGGAGGTAGTATTATAGTAGTTATATTCTTGTACGTAGGAGTAGTATTATAGTAGTTATATTCTTGTACATAGGAGTAGTATTATAGTAGTTATATTCTTGTACATAGGAGGTAGTATTATAGTAGTTATATTCTTGTACGTAGGAGTAGTATTATAGTAGTTATATTCTTGTACATAGGAGGTAGTATTATAGTAGTTATAGTCTTGTACATAGGAGCAGTATTATAGTAGTTATATTCTTGTGCATAGGAGCAGTATTATAGTAGTTATATTCTTGTACATAGGAGGCAGTATTATAGTAGTTATATTCTTGTACGTAGGAGTAGTATTATAGTAGTTATATTCTTGTACATAGGAGGTAGTATTATAGTAGTTATAGTCTTGTACATAGGAGCAGTATTATAGTAGTTATATTCTTGTGCATAGGAGTAGTATTATAGTAGTTATATTCTTGTACATAGGAGGTAGTATTATAGTAGTTATATTCTTGTACGTAGGAGTAGTATTATAGTAGTTATATTCTTGTACATAGGAGGTAGTATTATAGTAGTTATAGTCTTGTACATAGGAGCAGTATTATAGTAGTTATATTCTTGTGCATAGGAGCAGTATTATAGTAGTTATATTCTTGTACATAGGAGCAGTATTATAGTAGTTATATTCTTGTGCATAGGAGCAGTATTATAGTAGTTATATTCTTGTACATAGGTAGTATTATAGTAGTTATATTCTTGTACATAGGGGCAGTATTATAGTAGTTATATTCTTGTACATAGGAGCAGTATTATAGTAGTTATATTCTTGTACATAGGAGTAGTATTATAGTAGTTATATTCTTGTACATAGGGGGCAGTATTATAGTAGTTATATTCTTGTACATAGGAGCAGTATTATAGTAGTTATATTCTTGTACATAGGGGGCAGTATTATAGTAGTTATATTCTTGTACATAGGAGCAGTATTATAGTAGTTATATTCTTGTACATAGGAGCAGTATTATAGTATTTATATTCTTGTGCATAGGAGCAGTATTATAGTAGTTATATTCTTGTACATAGGAGCAGTATTATAGTAGTTATATTATTGTGCATAGGAGCAGTATTATAGTAGTTATATTCTTGTACATAGGTAGTATTATAGTAGTTATATTCTTGTACATAGGGGCAGTATTATAGTAGTTATATTCTTGTACATAGGAGCAGTATTATAGTAGTTATATTCTTGTACATAGGAGCAGTATTATAGTAGTTATATTCTTGTACATAGGGGGCAGTATTATAGTAGTTATATTCTTGTACATAGGAGCAGTATTATAGTAGTTATATTCTTGTACATAGGAGGTAGTATTATAGTAGTTATATTCTTGTACGTAGGAGCAGTATTATAGTAGTTATATTCTTGTACATAGGAGTAGTATTATAGTAGTTATATTCTTGTACATAGGAGGTAGTATTATAGTAGTTATATTCTTGTACGTAGGAGTAGTATTATAGTAGTTATATTCTTGTACATAGGAGGTAGTATTATAGTAGTTATATTCTTGTACATAGGAGCAGTATTATAGTAGTTATATTCTTGTGCATAGGAGCAGTATTATAGTAGTTATATTCTTGTACATAGGAGGTAGTATTATAGTAGTTATATTCTTGTACGTAGGAGTAGTATTATAGTAGTTATATTCTTGTACATAGGAGGTAGTATTATAGTAGTTATATTCTTGTACATAGGAGCAGTATTATAGTAGTTATATTCTTGTGCATAGGATTAGTATTATAGTAGTTATATTCTTGTACATAGGAGCAGTATTATAGTAGTTATATTCTTGTACATAGGAGCAGTATTATAGTAGTTATATTCTTGTACATAGGGGGCAGTATTATAGTAGTTATATTCTTGTACATAGGAGCTGTATTATAGTAGTTATATTCTTGTACATAGGAGCGGTATTATAGTAGTTATATTCTTGTACATAGGAGCAGTATTATAGTAGTTATATTCTTGTACATAGGAGGTAGTATTATAGTAGTTATATTCTTGTACATAGGAGTAGTATTATAGTAGTTATATTCTTGTACATAGGGGCAGTATTATAGTAGTTATATTCTTGTACATAGGAGCAGTATTATAGTAGTTATATTCTTGTACATAGGAGGAAGTATTATAGTAGTTATATTCTTGTACATAGGAGCAGTATTATAGTAGTTATATTCTTGTACATAGGAGCAGTATTATAGTATTTATATTCTTGTGCATAGGAGTAGTATTATAGTAGTTATAGTCTTGTACATAGGAGCAGTATTATAGTAGTTATATTCTTGTGCATAGGAGCAGTATTATAGTAGTTATATTCTTGTACATAGTAGTATTATAGTAGTTATATTCTTGTACATAGGAGCAGTATTATAGTAGTTATATTCTTGTACATAGGAGCAGTATTATAGTAGTTATATTCTTGTACATAGGAGCAGTATTATAGTAGTTATATTCTTGTACATAGGGGGCAGTATTATAGTAGTTATATTCTTGTACATAGGAGCAGTATTATAGTAGTTATATTCTTGTACATAGGGGGTAGTATTATAGTAGTTATATTCTTGTACATAGGAGCAGTATTATAGTAGTTATATTCTTGTACATAGGAGCAGTATTATAGTAGTTATATTCTTGTACATAGGAGCGGTATTATAGTAGTTATATTCTTGTACATAGGAGCGGTATTATAGTAGTTATATTCTTGTACATAGGAGGTAGTATTATAGTAGTTATATTCTTGTACATAGGAGCAGTATTATAGTAGTTATATTCTTGTACATAGGAGCAGTATTATAGTAGTTATATTCTTGTACATAGGAGCAGTATTATAGTAGTTATATTCTTGTACATAGGAGCAGTATTATAGTAGTTATATTCTTGTACATAGGAGGTAGTATTATAGTAGTTATATTCTTGTACGTAGGAGCAGTATTATAGTAGTTATATTCTTGTACATAGGAGTAGTATTATAGTAGTTATATTCTTGTACATAGGAGGTAGTATTATAGTAGTTATATTCTTGTACATAGGAGCAGTATTATAGTAGTTATATTCTTGTGCATAGGAGTAGTATTATAGTAGTTATAGTCTTGTACATAGGAGGCAGTATTATAGTAGTTATATTCTTGTACATAGGAGGTAGTATTATAGTAGTTATATTCTTGTACATAGGAGCAGTATTATAGTAGTTATATTCTTGTACATAGGGGGCAGTATTATAGTAGTTATATTCTTGTACATAGGAGCAGTATTATAGTAGTTATATTCTTGTACATAGGAGGCAGTATTATAGTAGTTATATTCTTGTACATAGGAGCAGTATTATAGTAGTTATATTCTTGTACATAGGAGGTAGTATTATAGTAGTTATATTCTTGTACGTAGGAGTAGTATTATAGTAGTTATATTCTTGTACATAGGAGTAGTATTATAGTAGTTATATTCTTGTACATAGGAGGTAGTATTATAGTAGTTATATTCTTGTACGTAGGAGCAGTATTATAGTAGTTATATTCTTGTACATAGGAGGCAGTATTATAGTAGTTATATTCTTGTACATAGGAGCAGTATTATAGTAGTTATATTCTTGTACATAGGAGTAGTATTATAGTAGTTATATTCTTGTACATAGGAGGTAGTATTATAGTAGTTATATTCTTGTACGTAGGAGCAGTATTATAGTAGTTATATTCTTGTACATAGGAGGCAGTATTATAGTAGTTATATTCTTGTACATAGGAGCAGTATTATAGTAGTTATATTCTTGTGCATAGGAGTAGTATTATAGTAGTTATATTCTTGTACATAGGAGCAGTATTATAGTAGTTATATTATTGTGCATAGGAGCAGTATTATAGTAGTTATATTCTTTTACATAGTAGTATTATAGTAGTTATATTCTTGTACATAGGCGCAGTATTATAGTAGTTATATTCTTGTACATAGGAGCAGTATTATAGTAGTTATATTCTTGTACATAGGAGCAGTATTATAGTAGTTATATTCTTGTACATAGGGGGCAGTATTATAGTAGTTATATTCTTGTACATAGGAGCGGTATTATAGTAGTTATATTCTTGTACATAGGAGGTAGTATTATAGTAGTTATATTCTTGTACATAGGAGTAGTATTATAGTAGTTATATTCTTGTACATAGGGGGCAGTATTATAGTAGTTATATTCTTGTACATAGGAGCAGTATTATAGTAGTTATATTCTTTTACATAGGGGGTAGTATTATAGTAGTTATATTCTTGTACATAGGAGCAGTATTATAGTAGTTATATTCTTGTACATAGGAGCAGTATTATAGTAGTTATATTCTTGTACATAGGAGCAGTATTATAGTAGTTATATTCTTGTACATAGGAGCAGTATTATAGTAGTTATATTCTTGTACATAGGAGCAGTATTATAGTAGTTATATTCTTGTACATAGGTGCATTATTATTAGTTATATTTTTGTACATAGGAGCAGTATTATAGTAGTTATATTCTTGTACATAGGAGCAGTATTATAGTAGTTATATTCTTGTACATAGGAGCAGTATTATGGTAGTTATATTCTTGTACATAGGAGTAGTATTATAGTAGTTATATTCTTGTACATAGGAGCAGTATTATAGTAGTTATATTCTTGTACATAGGAGGGAGTATTATAGTAGTTATATTCTTGTACATAGGAGCAGTATTATAGTAGTTATATTCTTGTACATCGGAGCAGTATTATAGTAGTTATATTCTTCTACATAGGAGCAGTATTATAGTAGTTATATTCTTGTACATAGGGGCAGTATTATAATAGTTATATTCTTGTACATAGGAGTAGTATTATAGTAGTTATATTCTTGTACATAGGAGCAGTATTATAGTACTTATATTCTTGTACATAGGAGCAGTATTATAGTAGTTATATTCTTGTAAATAGGAATAGTATTATAGTAGTTATATTCTTGTACATAGGAGCAATATTATAGTACTTATATTCTTGTACATAGGGAGCAGTATTATAGTAGTTATATTCTTGTACATAGGAGCAGTATTATAGTAGTTATATTCTTGTACATAGGAGCAGTATTATAGTAGTTATATTCTTGTACATAGGAGCAGTATTATGGTAGTTATATTCTTGTACATAGGAGCAGTATTATAGTAGTTTTGGGGCAACATAATATATTTACTGTATCATCAGTGTTATTATTGCTTATAACTAGAATTTCCTTTGAAAATTATGTTTTTTTTTCTTAGAATTTTGTCTGTAAAGTCTTTGTAATGAAATAAATGGAGGAGGACATGGTTTTGCTTCTAGTAGTTACTTCTTTGTCTCCTTCCCCTCCTTCCCTGTATATAAAATTCTCTGCGTTCATTGCAGCGTTAATTAAGATTAATAGTATTGTTGACGTGTTTCACCCTCGCAGCTAAACCTATAAACAGCTGTAATGTTAGTGATTATGGCCGGTCTATGCAGCGCTACCCTCAAGCAACTGTGCTTTCCTTCCTGCGACTGTAGACATTGCAGCTCTTCTGGAATAGCTCCCTGGCCAAAAGAAAGTATATTATCCCAGCAAGTTACTGTGGACAAATGTTCCGTAGGAAATAATTCCAACTGAAACCAGCTGCCTCCTAATGTCACATGAGTAAATCTATATTCGCTGTGGATGGCGCCGCAGATCTCTTTGGAAGTTCAGCTACCCATCACACTGATTAGGAGTTAGAAGTTTTTCGGTAATATACCATATGTGCCTATTGGTTGTGTGCGATGTATGGTCTCGCTATTGCACAATTTGGCACGGGCCAGTAGTCATTAAATACTAAAAGACTGGTATAGACTGAGAGGATTGTCAGTAATGCAGAGAAACATTAGAATACATCATTGGGAAAATGCAGGAAATTAGGTTTAGTTTACTGGAACAAGGATGGAAAAATTGTTTTGAAGAAATGTAGACATTACTGTCAGGGGAAGAAGACTGGTGGTAGTACCCGACCGCTAAACCCTCCTCGTAAGTCATATACCTGGGCTAAAGCTTGGATAACTCTGGCGTAAATGTCATGTCAGCCACCAACTGAGCTCAGTAGACATGGGAGAATTGGTTTGTATCAAGCCAGGTTTGTTGCAAATTTTCCAAAAAACACATCTGTGGTTGAACCCAAGATTTTTGGAATTGTCCCCCAACTAATCACTATTATACTCTGAGTTTCCAGTGCTCCATTGTGGCCCTCTTCAATTGTCTTCCGGTCTTTTTGCAGCTTCGTCCAGCCTTCTGGATGATGCTATGTGCCCGAGAGATCTCCTAAGGCCTGGAATTGGGCATCAATGGTATTGTGGGATGTTCCAAGATTATGACGCTTGACGTGATGTAATCCAGGAGACCAGTAGAGTATGGTTTATTATTTTTCCACACCTTCCCTGGGCCTTCGGGGTCTGAAGAGATCCTAGGGTATAATAATAGCCCTTCTGGTCCAGACTGGTGAAAATTGTGAATAATCACAAAACAAATCTCTCGAGGTTCACCCACCTTTAACATTAACCCCTTATAGATGCACCTATATACACTTTCTACCCAGACTCATTTCTTTCTTACTTTATCCACTAGTATCACTATATAAGGGTTCATTTGTATCTCCTACAAAGGATCAGTATGGCCACCTCTAGATCTATGGTGGCCCTTAGATTTGTATGGTTAGGGCAATGGCCTAAGTTAAGAGTAATAAAGCAAAATTTTGGCCCCAGTAACAGTCAAATAATGGAAAAATGTTACATGCATAGAGTGCCCATATAATACTGTACCATATACAAGACTTCTCCTGAGTTGCACCACTTCTCTGGAATGCTCTACCCCGGACTACCCCAGATTAACCCCCAATTTCTACAGTTTCAAGTGCAAACTAAAGACATATCTTTTCAGACAGGCGGTTCACAACTCCTAATGTAAACCCTTCCGTAGTTAGATTCCCTAAAACGTATCCTCTGTTCACGCTCCCGCATTACCTCACAGGATATGAGGCCGTATCAGACTAACTTTATATGTCCAGGCACCGTCTGCACGTTACAGGACACGACTGGTGACGGCTCCTACAGCTTTATATATGTGTAATGACAGTAACCTCTATTACACAATTGTCTGACCATTGTACAAGCAATGCTACCTCCGATGCCGCCCCTGCTACCTCTTGTGTCACCTCCTCTACCTCATAGATTGTAAGCTCTTGTGTCACCTCCTCTACCTCATAGATTGTAAGCTCTTGTGTCACCTCTACCTCATAGATTGTAAGCTCTTGTGTCACCTCCTCTACCTCATAGATTGTAAGCTCTTGTGTCACCTCCTCTACCTCATAGATTGTAAGCTCTTGTGTCACCTCCTCTACCTCATAGATTGTAAGCTCTTGTGTCACCTCTACCTCATAGATTGTAAGCTCTTGTGTCACCTCTACCTCATAGATTGTAAGCTCTTGTGTCACCTCTACCTCATAGATTGTAAGCTCTTGTGTCACCTCTACCTCATAGATTGTAAGCTCTTGTGTCACCTCCTCTACCTCATAGATTGTAAGCTCTTGTGTCACCTCCTCTACCTCATAGATTGTAAGCTCTTGTGTCACCCCCTCTACCTCATAGATTGTAAGCTCTTGTGTCACCCCCTCTACCTCATAGATTGTAAGCTCTTGTGTCACCTCTACCTCATAGATTGTAAGCTCTTGTGTCACCTCCTCTACCTCATAGATTGTAAGCGCTTGTGTCACCTCTACCTCATAGATTGTAAGCTCTTGTGTCACCTCCTCTACCTCATAGATTGTAAGCTCTTGTGTCACCTCCTCTACCTCATAGATTGTAAGCTCTTGTGTCACCTCTACCTCATAGATTGTAAGCTCTTGTGTCACCCCCTCTACCTCATAGATTGTAAGCTCTTGTGAGCAGGGCCCTCAGTCCCATTGTGTGAATTGTAATGTATCTTTTTTGTCTGTACTTGAACCCTACAAATTGTACAGTACTGCGGAATATGTTGGCGCTATATAAATAAAATTTCTTATTATTATTATTATTATTACTGCCATATAGTGCATATACAATAATAATAGTCATACGTTAAGTGCCTACCAGAGCAGAAATTACATTGTTTTGTGAGGCCTATATTACAGCATAATGTACAGTTAAGTTGGTTGTGATGTTATGGACACTTCTAGCCTATCTACAGGGAATAAGTGTTAGATCACTGTGGGCCCGATCACCACCAGTGACCAAAATGACGAGGGACCAAAAGTTCCCCTAAAGCCTCCTTGTGAATGGAGCACCAGAGCACTTGTGTGACCGCACTCCATTCACTACTATGGGGCTGCCAGGACTGTAATCTCCAGAGGTGCCCGCAGCCCCATAGAAGGAGCACTGGTCACACAAGTGTATTGGTGCGCCATTCACAAGGAGGCTATAGAGGGATGTTCAGTTCTTCTAATGACTGGGGGACCTGGTGATTGGGCCCCAGCGATCAGACACTTATTCCCTGTCCTGTGTATAGGGGATAAATGTCCATAACAACACAACCCCTTTAAAGATTGGATGAGGCGGGGAGGGATAAAAATTGCCCTTTTTGCCCATGTCATAGTCCGGCCCTGACCACCTCTATTACTTCCCCCCCATATGCCTCTTTGGTACTTCAGTCCTGTAAGACATTGCAGCGCTCATAAGTGGTGGGATCTCGTGTACATCACATGGTGACTGAGCGTGAACCTTCCCAGATGAAGATCTCAGTTTATTACGGCGGTTACCACAGTAAATGTTCGATATAAACACTGTGGGAAGTGAAGCCTCGGGGCTTGTTCTCGGATGCTCTTTGCAGCGTATTTCTATGCGGCAGCAGCTCATATAATGAAAGAAACTTGTAATTTCTCAGGGTGGAAGTTCTGAACTCTAGACCCTCCAAGTTCTGCAATAAGTATAAAGAAATAGAAGTGTCTGTCATTCCGGCTTCTGCCTCCTCCTCGTCTGATACAATAATAGGGAGACCGAATATCTCAGAGATTTCTTACACCGCTGCGCCAAGTCTATGACGTGTAAGGATATGGGTCCAGGTCATAACAGTCATTAACCTCTTCCCATCATAGACAATTTTTGTTTTTACATTTTTATTTTTTATTCCCCGCCTTCCAAAAGCTTTAAAAATTTTTTTTTTTGCAATTTACAGAACTGTAGGAGGGCTTATCTTTTGTGGGACCAATTATACTGTGTAATGGTGCCCGTAAATATTCAGTATGATGTACTACTGGGAAGTTAAAAAAAAAGTTTTCTGGCATAGAGGGATGATATAGTAGCGCACATTTGGCGCAAGTCCTTTCAAGGCGATGCTAAATTTATCTAGTTTTTGGTATCTTTAAGAGCTTTCCAAAAATCCCAAACTTTGAAAAAAAAAATAAAAAATGATGGAATGATATTGCTACAATGTATCAGTTCAGGTAAGATGTATCCTGTCCAGTCTGTTCAAGTCACAGAAGATTGTTTAGGGAGGATACAAATGTAGCAAACCCTATAGATTTTTTTTTTAGATATTCAGCCTCTAGACTTGAGCAAGGCGGTTTCCATTCACTGACAGCTAGCAGAGATACATTGGTTGAGCTTTATGGACAACCCGTCCTAGGTGCTGCACTAAACTCTGCTCCTGCTGCTGCCCACTGTGCAATAAAGGATGCCATGCTACGGCGGTTCTTTAGCTCCGCTCCTTAAGACAACAGGTGCATTGTCCTGCCGCGTTAACCTTCATCCACTATTGAGGAAGGATGGAAGGACTAATGAGGACATTAACATTCACACAAGTACCCTGGGAACCAACAAAGCGGGGCCAGCGCTGAAGTCGTCATACTAATGAGATGAGGCGCTCTCCCAGGTGCCAGGCATTTATCTGTGAGAAGCAGAAGATAGTGTAAGGAATAAGATATTTACACTGGGGAGAAGCCAATGAACTGTTCACCAGATTATAAAAATGACGATAACGCGCGGTGGCGAATATTATTAAGCTTTAATGTAACCGGTACAAGGATAGCGGCAGGGAAATGCTGAGGAATCTATACAGGGACGGGGTTGTTTTCAGAAATGGCACAGCTATAGGGGGTGCAAAGGTGGCAGAGAGGCCTAAAGATGAGCAAACCCACCAAATGTGTCCCAAGTGTTCTAAAGTTTCAGGTTCGCCACCCATTAACCACCATTATACTCTGGAGTCTAAAGTAGAATAAATGGGACCAAAAGGAGGTGCAGAAACATATGAAGCCCTTATATTCGCCTCCCCTGGGTTCCCTCAAAGTGTCAGGCACTCTCACGGGGGCACATAGGGTTCGCCGATGTCATGACACTTTAGTGCAAGCATTATGATGCTGGTGCACCTCATGTAACCGTTGGAGGCCCAAGGTCACAGAAATCTCCCGGGACCCCTAAAGTCACCCAGCAGAATGGAAGAGGACGCCTCATATCAGTGTTTATTATGCTTTGGCACCTTCCCTGGGCCTTCACTTATTATATTCTGGGGTCTGAAGACACCCAGTGCCCAGTGAGTGCTGTGTATACAGCTATGGAACCCGCCATGATGTGGCTTCCACCCGGCCCGGGACCCAAATTAGCTCCTTACTATTGATGGGCGAACCTCAGAAGATTTGTTTTGTCCTGTGTTCGGACAAAGCAATCCCCCGTTTCAGTCCAAACGTGTTCGGACACAGACAGAAGGGAAATTATTATACTCTGGGGTCTCTTAAGACCCCAGAGTATAATAGTTGGAGGCCCAGGGGAGGTGACAAAAGCAAAAAAAAAATTATACTCACCTTCTGTTACACCTTTTAGGCCTCCTCATGGTCTTCTGTGACGTCAACCACCTGGGGTCACCGATGAGGCCTGTTATTAGGCCATAGTACTGACAATGGTACACCGAGCGGTATGACATCATAACACCATAGGCTTCACTGGTGACCTTGGGAGCATGACATCACAGAAGACCATTGGACGTCACAAGGAGGCCCAAAAGAGGTAACGGAAGGTGAGTATAGATACATTTTTTTTTTTTGTCACCTCCCCTGGGTCTCCACCTATTATAATTTGCTGCAATGCATCACATTGCTGACATTTTGGTTCATCCAAGACAAATCCCAAATTGTTCAGTTTCATTAAATATTCGGGTTGCAGTATTGCTCCTGTCACTGGAGCTAATGTATCAGCCCTACTTACAGGAAATCAGCAAAAAAAAAAAAAAGTTAAAATATAATAATAAATACCTCCCAAATGTTCCTATTATGGCCTTATGGGGGTCACTATATAAATATAAATATACAGTGCCTTGCGAAAGTATTCGGCCTCCGTGAACTTTTCAACCTTTTGCCACATTTCAGGCTTCAAACATAAAGATATAAAATTTTAATTTTTTGGTGAAGAATCAACAAGTGGGACACAATTGTGAAGTGGAACGAAATTTATTGGTTATTTTATACTTTTGTAAAAAATAAAAAACTGAAAAGTGGGGTGTGCAATATTATTCGGCCCCTTTACTTTCAGTGCAGCAAACTCACTCCAGAAGTTCAGTGAGGATCTCTGAATGATCCAATGTTGTCCTAAATGACTGATGATGATAAATATAATCCACCTGTGTGTACAAGTCTCCGTATAATGCACCTGCTCTGTGATAGTCTCAGGGTTCTGTTTAAAGTGCAGAGAGCATCATGAAGACCAAGGAACACACCAGGCAGGTCCGTGATACTGTTGTGGAGAAGTTTAAAGCCGGATTTGGATACAAAAAGATTTCCCAAACTTTAAACATCCTAAGAAGCACTGTGCAAGCGATCATATTGAAATGGAAGGAGTATCAGACCACTGCAAATCTACCAAGACCCGGCCGTCCCTCTAAACTTTCATCTCAAACAAGGAGAAGACTGATCAGAGATGCAGCCAAGAGGCCCATGATCACTCTGAACACACCATCCCCACTGTCACACATGGTGGGGGCCGCATCATGGTTTGGGCCTGCTTTTCTTCAGCAGGGACAGGGAAGATGGTTAAAATTGATGGGAAGATGGATGGAGCCAAATGCAGGACCATTCTGGAAGAAAACCTGTTGGAGTCTGCAAAAGACCTGAGACTGGGACGGAGATTTATCTTCCAACAAGACAATGATCCCAAACATAAAGCAAAATCTACAATGGAATGGTTCACAAATAAACGTATCCAGGTGTTAGAATGGCCAAGTCAATGTCCAGACCTGAATCCAATCGAGAATCTGTGGAAAGAGCTGAAAACTGCTGTTCACAAACGCTCTCCATCCAACCTCACTGAGCTCCAGCTGTTTTCCAAGGAAGAATGGGCAAGAATTTCAGTCTCTCCATGTGCAAAACTGATAGAGACATACCCCAAGCGACTTGTAGCTGTAATCGCAGCAAAAGGGGGCGCTACAAAGTATTAACTTAAGGGGGCCGAATAATATTGCACGCCCCACTTTTCAGTTTTTTATTTTTTACAAATGTTTAAAATATCCAATAAATTTCGTTCCACTTCACGATTGTGTCCCACTTGTTGTTGATTCTTCAGCAAAAAATTAAAATGTTATATCCTTATGTTTGAAGCCTGAAATGTGGCAAAAGGTTGAAAAGTTCAAGGGGGCCGAATACTTTCGCAAGGCACTGTATATATATATAAATAAAAATGTAAAGACCTGCCACTGCTGACACAATCTTATGTGCCACCTACATAAAAATTGCCATAACGGAGAGGGAAATCTAAAAATTTTTAGTAGCACTTTGTTCTATTTAAAAAAAAATAACTAAAAAAAATAATGAAAAACAGACATTTTCTTAACCTTTATCTGGATATTTAGAAAATTGCCAAAAAACCTTAAAAATTAAAAAAAATATATAGAAAAATAAATCCCTATATATCAGGAAAAAAAAATTAAAAATTTATTTGAACAATGAAAAAAAAAAAATTATAGCTTTCAAAAGCGCATGTGTAAAAAAATAAAAATTTGTCTAGTCATGAACCAGCCCGGTCATGAAGTAGTTAAAGCGATATTTTTTTGTTATCGTTGCCCATAGGAACCATGTGTTGAACAATTCCTATTGTATCTGGTTCCACCTGTGATAAATGATACCCAGGGAATGTATTGGCACAGCCGCTAGGGGCATCTAAGTCCTGAGGCCAGCCAATGCCCTGGTGGTCATCAAAGTCATGGGACAGAGAGGTGTTATAGGTGACCGGTGCCGTCTGTTTGGTCCAGGTTGGTATTACAAGGATCAGACCGATACAGAATTTTTATAGGTCAGAACAATAAATAAGAGAATATGCCAAAGCCGGAGACATCAGTGCCAGGCCCCGAGGGCGCATATTCTCCGGATATTACCATCTGTATGTAAATATTCCTCATTGTTCACTGTAATTGCATTTTTTTTCCCCAGAACAATTAGTTTTTGAAATTCCGATTTCCACCTTCATTTACATATCGCGCATAGAGTTACCTAGCAAAACCATTTGTGCTGTAAATGATACATGTCCGCTCGCTCACAGTCAGACTGAGCGAGCGAGAATGGATGAGCCTCACCATCATCAACATTATTTTTTAATTTTCTTCTTCACAGGCGGAATTGGTTGGAGGCTCCTGATAGCTCAGACGGATCCCGAGCTAAACCCATTACCCCAGCTCGGGAATTGTTCTGTAAATTACATGGAAGATGATGTATAGTAGGTGAGATTTATTATCGTGTTTATCTGAGCTTTGATTATTCTCGTATTTTTTTATTCATCAGTCTATAATTTATTCATTATTTATTCATTTTGATATTCATCATATTCTATGACTCTATTTTTGTTATTTATTAATGCAGGATGTATTTGCTCTTACATGGAGGCAACCAGCTTGGTGGTTACTAGTGATGACCGAAACTTCGGACATTTGTTTCGCAAATATTCACAAGGTTCGTTCTCAGGTTTCAGTCCAAACTGTAAGTGATATTATTGTTCATTGGACCCCAGAGTATAAAAATCGGAGGTGCAAGGGTACTCCTCTCTTCCACAGCCAGTCTTCTTTCTCGGCGTCTGTTCTTCATGACGTTGGCGTACAACCCACATAATTGGACCTCAGTGGTGACCCAGGGACATGTGACGTTCGAGTAGACGCCAGAAGAGGCTGCATAAGCCCACGGGTGAAAACTAGACACCTGGAAGAAGACCAGAGGCCCAGGAGAGGGAATGGGGAGAATCCGTTTTCTTTATTTTGTCTGCACCTCCCCTAGGCCTCCGATATACTTTAGAGTCTGAAGAGTATAAGATTTCGGGTTCCTGAAAACCTGAAATTTTTGGAAAATTTGTAACAAACCCAACTTGTTCGCTCATCTCTAGTGGTTACATCTAGGTTGTTGGTTTCAATAGTCTTACATGAGTTACTACATGACTTGAACTGTGACAACCAGTCAGGACTAGGGATGGGCGAAGCTTGAGAGATGCGTTTCGCGAAAATTCACGAGGTTCCCCACAAGTTTAATTTTGAACTGGTCTGAATGGGAAGTGCTATTATGATACTCTGGGGTCTCTTCAGGCTCGAAATATAATAACTGGAGGCACAGGGAAGGTGAAGAAAAAAAAATAATACTCACCTTTCATGACATTGAGGCCCCCATGTTAATGATAAGGCCCAATTACAGGTCCCTGGCTGATGTCATAAAGGAAGTTGGAAGACACCAGGAATAATCAGAAGACCAGATACCACCATACACTGATGCATAGAGGGGTACAGCAATTACCTATCCCAGTCCTCTGTCCTAGCTTGGGGGCTACAGACACTCACTGGCCTCGACAGTCACATATTGGGTACCAATGTTGCTTTAGCAGTGACCTGATACCCAACTTGTGGCCTATGAGGCCAGTGATTGGCCACAGTGGTCACCTGAGCTGCTTCACTTCTGGCTGGGCTGGAATGGGATGAAATGGAATGGGGACCTGATGCTGAAATGGAAGACTAGGGTAGGTGAGTATTGCCTCTTTATTTAACTCCACCCTGTCCCCCTGGAAAACTTCTTTAAGGTGACACAAGGATGCATAGAGGGCTGACAACACACCAACCTATCCAGCCATTTTTCCAGGTATCTCAGACTCTTCACCAACCACTCAGTGACTCCCTGCAGGTTCTATTTATTGTCCCCGAGTAGTGTGGGGCAAGCCACATGAGATTCTTCCTGCATGGGGGTAGACCCAAATGGGTGATGGACCCATTTTTCAATCATCTTACAAGTTTGCCTCCAAGTCAGTATGTTTTCTACTTTTTCTGTAAGATTTTCAGATTTGCAGCACATATCACTAAATATAGATTAGAGGATTCTATGCTATACATGAAAGCCCGTCCGGCTCATTTACTACATGACATACATTAGTGGCCGCATGACTAGAGCCATCTTGAAATGAATGATGGAAATTACTGATTCCATTTACAGTGGTAATAAAATGGTGGCACCTGTCACTGATGGCTGCTTGCAGATAATCACCTCCCCGGCCAAGTTTATGGTGGTGTATGGACCATACAGGACACATTACCAAATTACCGTCCAGCTCTCCGACAAGTGATTTGTATCTGTAAATGCGTCATTTCATATAGTGTATGTGATTCTACACAGACCTAAAATATCTATAATACTAACAGCAAAAGAGTAAAACAACACAATGATCTATTTTTCTTTCTTTCTTTTTCTTTCTTTCTTTCTTTCTCCCTTCCTTTCTCCCATCCTTCCTTTCTTCGTTCCATTGTTCTTTCTCTACTTCCTTCCTTCCTTCTTTTCTTCCTTCCTACCTACCTACTTTCCCTTCTATTTTTCTCTCTCCTTTCCTTTCTTCCTTCCTACCTTCCTTCTCATATTTCTTCATTCATCCATTGTTCCTTCCTTATTTCATTTCTTCCTTCTTTCCTTCCTTCCTCTTCCTTTCCTCATTTCTTCCTTTCTTCCATTGTTCTTACCTACCTTTCATTCTTCTTTCTCTTCTTCCTTCTTTTTTGTCCTTACTTCCTTCCTCCCTTCCTTCTCATCTTTCTTCCTTTCTTCTATTGTTCCTTCTTACATTTCATTCTTCATTCTCTTCTTCCTTCTTTCTTTCTTATTATCCTTCCTTCTATCCTCCTCATTTCTTAATTATTTCATTTTTATCTTCCTTTCTCTCTTCCACCCTCCCTACATTCCTTCCTACCTTCCTTCCTTGCTGTCCTTTTTCCTCTTATCCATTGTTCCTTCCTTTCTTTTATTGTTCCTTCTTTTTTCTGTTGTTATTTTTCTTCTTCTTCCTTCTTTCCTTCCACCCTGTCTTTCTTATTCTCTTACTTTGTGCCGTCCTTTTCTTTTCCTTACTTTCTCTCTTTCCATCCTTCCTTCTGTCCTTCCTTTATTTCTTCATTTCCTTCTGCTCCTTCCTTCCTTTGTTCTCCATTCCACCATCCTTTTCTCTGTCTTTCCTCCCATCCTCCCTTACTTCCTTCTCATCTTTTTCCTTTCTTCCATTGTTCCTATCTACCTTTCACTCTCAGTTTCTCTTCCTTTCTTCCCTTTCTTCCTTCCCTTCCTTCTTCCTTCCTCTCTTTCTTTCTTTCTTTCTTTCTTTCTTTCTTTCTTTCTTTCTTTCTTTCTTTCTTTCTCACCTTCCTTCCTTTGATTCTTTCTTCTTTCAATAATTTTTCTTCCATTCTTCTTTCCATCCTTCTTGTCTTTCTTCCACTTATCTTTCCTTTCATTATTCCTTCTCTTTTTATTCCTTTTTTCCTTTTCTTCTCTTATTTCTTGCTACTTTCTTTTCTTTCCTCCCTTATTTCTTTCTACCCTACGTTCTCTTTTTCTTTCAGGGGTCCCATATATGCCACATGATCTTCCTCTATAGTATGAAAATATTTTCATAGAGTTAATAGAAGGGGGTCCTCTGTTCAGAATCCTCATCTCATGGCCAGAGTGGAGAACAGATTGCTCTGAAGGACCTATTGATATGAATGGACACTTTGTAATGCTCTTTATCTCCTTGTGGTGGAGCTCTAGGGAGATGAAACACTTACTACCAGGCATCCACACAGATTTTAGCTGATCATTGGGGGTCACTTTGTGCTCAGTTTTCTTGGTTGTCCAAGTGGAGACCTTCTTTTACTATAGGTGAAGGTCCACCTCTGCCGCTACCACCTCTTGGTCTGAAAGCTTAGCCTACAAATCCATGCAGACTAGGTGAAAAAAATGAATTCCCTGCAGTTCAGTGACTAAGACGAAATGAAGGCCGACGCTGTCAATGTTTTACCTCGAAGACGGGAATTTCACACCGTTACATCAACGCGGTTACACAGCTGACATGAAAAACAATAAACTATAATTACTGGATGAGGGACATGTTCAGACACAGCAGTCCCCGCGTTGATACAACCTGAAATTAGATTTTCTTTTCTCATTTTTGGATCTTTGACCCAACTCTATTAACGTATTTTCTTCCCCCATTCCGGATTAATTACCGAGCGTTAGAAACGGCGCTGCCTATCGGGATGATTTTTTTTTTCCATTTACTTATTTACAATATTTAAAATTAACTTACTTATCAAAATGCGGTGCGGCGGAGATCATTCATCTTTCTGTCGGCCGTTTCTACATCACAATACCGCCGTGATTGATAAAGTGTCTTAAGTTCAAGCGCTGAGAAGTCGGCTACAGTAAAAATTCCAGCGGAAGATTAATTAAGAGTCATCTTTGGGCGACAGGTTCTTAAATAGGTTTTGGATTTAAACAAAATATCAGCTGAAGCAGAAAGAGATTTTACCAAGGAAACTTAATGATGGCGGAATCTTACAAAGAATGCCGGCGCGATTCCATCGGAAAGAACAAGCGGAAGAATATTCAAGAAAGGTACAAGGTGTGCGGCTCTCGTGGATGTAGCAGAGCTGATATTGTCCTGTAACTAGCTTCCATCTCTGTGTTCCAAAACTTGTAACTTTTTAAATTATTCTGTTGCCATAGGAGAGCTTATTCTTTGTGTGACGTGTTGTACTTTTAGCTGTCATCATTAGCTTTCGTTAACATTTTTCAGGATGTGGCTATAAAAAACACACATTTCTGTCTTTAATTTTTGTGTTTTGATCATATTTATTTCACTTTTATTATGTCTTAACACTATTACTAAATAAGATGCAAAATAATTTCGCCAGGGGGTCGCCATATTCTAACGTCCATAAAGTTATGGCTTTTTTGTTGATGGTGCTGTTTTTTGAGGGCTGTTTTTTTCTGGATCGGTACAATTTTTTGATAATTTTTTATTGCTTTTTTTTTCAGGTGGAGTCGTGGCGACCACAACACATTCATCTGCACATTGCGATATATTTTTTTTTTTTCTACAGTGTTCCCCGTACTGACTAAAATAACTTTCTTTTTGGATAGCTTGGACTCAGCATTATTTATTTTTGAAATGGGAAAAGGATTTTTGAACTCCACACCCCTAACCCTGACTTGAATTTTGGCCTGTTCTTGACCCAGTCACCTCCTATTCTGGAATCACTCTCACGAATAGCACTGTGGTGTATAAATGGGGATCTGGTTTCTATAAAGAGGGGTCTGAAGTCTATATAAAGTGGTCTCTGGTGTTTGTATAAGAAGGGTCTGGACTGGGGTCTATGTACAGGAGGTCTCATCTGAAGTCTATATAAAGGGATCTGGTTTGGGGTCAATAAAAACGGGGATCTGTTTTTTGTATAAAGAGGGGTCTGTAGCCTATATATAGTGGTCTCTGGTTTTTGTATAAAGAGCAGTCTGGTTTGGGGTCTAAATTAAGGGAGTCTGGGATATGTTCATGTACAAAAGAGGTTTTGGTCTGGGATCAGTATAAAAGGGGATCTGGGGTCTGAATTGAAGTGGGTCTGTTTTGTTGTCTTTATTTAGGGGGGATTTGATCCAGGGTCTTTACAAATATGTCCTTCTTTACATCTCCTCTCACCTCAATATACCCTGACATGCGTGGAGAACGATAACCAGCTTTTCATGAAAACATGATTTTGTCATATGTGTCTATGTGTGATCGCCTGGTGGTTGTGGATTGAAGCCTGTGAAGAGTATTGCTTCTTGAGAAATTGGACACATCTGGTTAAAAAGGGCCATGATCTGTATAAAGAGGGTCTAGTTTTGGGTGTATATACTGTATATATATATATATATATATATATATATATATGTACATTTTGTGATCCAAATACTACATAGCTATAGCACAAATAAAACATTTTGTGTAGCAGACACAGCCACATTGTTCTCCGCTTATTCGGGATCTCTCCGATGTCCTTTCGCACAATTTGTCGAGTATGATTTAACCCCTTCCTGTCCGTCCACTCTCAGAATCATTCATGAATCTTTCTGGACTGTTAATGATCAGATTTATGGACTTCTCCATGTTTTCTAGCAGTTTTCCATAGGACGAGAGAATTATTATAAATCTGCTGAGCCATGTAAAAAGCTGAGTACAAGCATCCGGATTTTGATATTGATGATATTTCGCGGAGGCTCCACCACCACCACCTGTTGGGTAGATAAGAACAAGCTGTCGGTGGTGTTTGCTGCCATTTGGCCTTTCTGCTTCATTTCTTATTCTGTGAAACTGTTTCCATGTCAGAATTAGTCAGCGCTTCGGTTTTCAGCACTATCTCCGTGTAAACGCCTGTGGCATTTGTTTGTTCCTGAAGATGCGCAGGGATTTCTCTTGGCGACCTGCGGGCATCCACTATGGAGATGATGGAAGATGATTCATAGCTGACTTTGACATTCATTTTCTGGCAAAGACTGATAAGATGAAGACAAAAGCTGGCAAGTTTATCTAGGTGGGGGGAGGGGACATTTTTGCTGAGGCAGGTTAATTCAGAGCAGATTAGTCCGGGGCAGCTCCATTAATACCTGGGAGACTCACGATTTGTCGCGCTGTATTTCTAAATGCATCCATATAGCAATGAAAAATGACCTTATGTCTCTGGCTATGTAAAGAAACTCCAGGATAATTTTTTGCTACGTTGAGCAAAGGAATAAAAAAAAAATCTAACATAATGCGCTATAAGAAAATACAATGTCATCTTGTTTGAGTTATGTGAGGTTTAGGAGCAAAAACTCAATAATAAAGCTGGTGACATTGGACTCGTGCATGGTCTGCTCCACCTGTAGTCTGGGATGAGGTCAAGTCATGAGACAATGGATTTGGGTGACAACCTGAGAGGAGGAAGCGGCTGTCATATGAGAACTGCTCTGCTCTACTATAGAGGATGCCCTGTGTACTGGAGGTGTATGTGAAGATGACCAATGTATTGGTGGTATGTGAGGATAACCAATGTATAGGTGGTATGTGAAGATGACCCATGTATTGGAGGTATGTGAGGATGACCCATGTATTGGTGGTATGTGAGGATGACCCATGTATTGGTGGTATGTGAGGATGACCCATGTATTGGAGGTATGTGAGGATGACCCATGTATTGGTGGTATGTGAGGATGACCCATGTATTGGTGGTATGTGAGGATGACCCATGTATTGGTGGTATGTGAGGATGACCCATGTATTGGTGGTATGTGAAGATGACCCATGTATTGGAGGTATGTGAAGATGACCCATGTATTGGTGGTATGTGAGAATGACCCATATATTGGTGGTATGTGAGGATGATCCATGTATTGGAGGTATGTGAGGATGACCCATATATTGGAGGTATGTGAGGATGACCCATGTATTGGTGGTATGTGAGGATGACCCATATATTGGTGGTATGTGAGGATGATCCATGTATTGGAGGTATGTGAGGATGACCCATATATTGGAGGTATGTGAGGATGACCCATGTATTGGTGGTATGTGAGGATGACCCATGTATTGGTGGTATGTGAGGATGACCCATGTATTGGTGGTATGTGAGGATGACCCATGTATTGGTGGTATGTGAAGATGACCCATGTATTGGAGGTATGTGAAGATGACCCATGTATTGGTGGTATGTGAGGATGACCCATATATTGGTGGTATGTGAGGATGATCCATGTATTGGAGGTATGTGAGGATGACCCATATATTGGAGGTATGTGAGGATGACCCATGTATTGGTGGTATGTGAAGATGACCCATGTATTGGAGGTATGTGAGGATGACCCATGTATTGGAGGTGTCTATAAAGATGACCAATGTATTGGTGGTATGTGAGGATGACCCATGTATTGGAGGTATGTGAGGATGTCCCATGTATTGGTGGTATGTGAGGATGACCCATGTATTGGTGGTATGTGAGGATGACCCATGTATTGGTGGTATGTGAGGATGACCCATGTATTGGAGGTATGTGAGGATGACCCATGTATTGGTGGTATGTGAGGATGACCCATGTATTGGTGGTATGTGAGGATGACCCATGTATTGGTGGTATGTGAGGATGACCCATGTATTGGAGGTATGTGAGGATGACCCATGTGTTGGAGGTATGTAAGGATGACCCATGTATTGGTGGTATGTGAGGATGACCCATGTATTGGAGGTATGTGAGGATGACCCATGTATTGGTGGTATGTGAGGATGACCCATGTATTGGTGGTATGTGAAGATGACCCATGTATTGGAGGTATGTGAAGATGACCCATGTATTGGTGGTATGTGAGGATGACCCATGTATTGGTGGTATGTGAGGATGACCCATGTATTGGAGGTATG
Source organism: Leptodactylus fallax (assembly GCA_947044405.1). NCBI lineage: Eukaryota > Metazoa > Chordata > Amphibia > Anura > Leptodactylidae > Leptodactylus > Leptodactylus fallax. The sequence continues at coordinate 395,700 of CAMRHE010000531.1, forward strand.
TGAGGATGACCCATGTATTGGTGGTATGTGAGGATGACCCATGTATTGGTGGTATGTGAGGATGACCCATGTATTGGTGGTATGTGAGGATGACCCATGTATTGGTGGTATGTGAAGATGACCCATGTATTGGAGGTATGTGAAGATGACCCATGTATTGGTGGTATGTGAGAATGACCCATATATTGGTGGTATGTGAGGATGATCCATGTATTGGAGGTATGTGAGGATGACCCATATATTGGAGGTATGTGAGGATGACCCATGTATTGGTGGTATGTGAGGATGACCCATATATTGGTGGTATGTGAGGATGATCCATGTATTGGAGGTATGTGAGGATGACCCATATATTAGAGGTATGTGAGGATGACCCATGTATTGGTGGTATGTGAGGATGACCCATGTATTGGAGGTATGTGAGGATGACCCATGTATTGGAGGTGTCTATAAAGATGACCAATGTATTGGTGGTATGTGAGGATGACCCATGTATTGGAGGTATGTGAGGATGTCCCATGTATTGGTGGTATGTGAGGATGACCCATGTATTGGTGGTATGTGAGGATGACCCATGTATTGGTGGTATGTGAGGATGACCCATGTATTGGAGGTATGTGAGGATGACCCATGTGTTGGAGGTATGTAAGGATGACCCATGTATTGGTGGTATGTGAGGATGACCCATGTATTGGAGGTATGTGAGGATGACCCATGTATTGGTGGTATGTGAGGATGACCCACGTATTGGAGGTATGTGAGGATGACCCACGTATTGGAGGTATGTAAGGATGAGCCATGTATTGGTGGTATGTGAGGATGACCCATGTATTGGAGGTATGTGAGGATGTCCCATGTATTGAAGGTATGTGAAGATGACACATGCACTGAACGTTGTCTGAGAGGATGGCCTATGCACCGGAGGTGTCTTTGAGGATGACCTGTGTACTGAAGGTGTGTGAAGAAGTTACGCTGTTATCTTAATGGTCACTGAATCTTGACAGTCCAACATACAAATCTGTGGTCTGTTTTGGACAAAGCTCTACCTTTTGAAGGTCTAAATCCACGGTTATGAAGTAAAGCAATGCTGGTCCAGAAATGGCAAGAGAAGTAATCTTATGATTATCTTCCATACCTTGTCTTCTTCATCTAAAGTTACAATCAAAATTTCTTGCAGGTTCTTTCTGGTAACAAATAACACTATAGAATACACATTTAAGACCTTAACTGAGCTCTCATAATTTACTACACTCTGTTGCATTGCATTGTGGGTGCTGCAAATAGACCCCGTTATTCTATGTCAATGTTTTGCAACCTGCTTCAAAATCTAAAGGAAACACTATATTATTCTCTGTCTCCTTGGGGGTGGTCCTTGACAGAAATATTCTTTCACTGGTGTTTTTTTACTGTGTACCAAGCTCCACCCCTGCATTAGTCATTACATAGTTATAAAAGTTTTATCTGACGTCTTACTTTAAAATTCCTCAGGAACATTGAAGACAACTTGGAAAAAACTCAAGAATTTACAAAGCAGAACTTGATGGGACTGTAGTCATTTATCTGTAACCTCATTCACTTGCAACATAACCAGACGTCGAGAGCTCAGCTCATCATTATTCATTGGACAACCCTTGAAATGACTGTATTTCCAAAAGAAATGTTCCTTAAAGGAACACCATAATATTTTCTACCACTTGAGGGTGGTCCTTGAAATATTCTTTCATTGGTGTTCTTTGAGTTTGTGTATCGAGCTCCACCCCTGCAGTATTCATACTCAGTTGTGAGTTTTATTTGGAGCCTTACTTTAAATATCCTCTGAAATCTTGAAGAAAACTTGGAAGAAACTTAAGAGGGTTGTGTTTTGCCATTCTGTGGATCGCTACATTCAGAATTTATGAAGCAGAACTTGATGGGGCTGGTGTCATTTATATGAACCTTCGCTCACTATGTAACCAGACGTCAGGCTCTTGGCTCATCTTTATTCATTAGACTACCTTTGAAATGACTGTATTTCCAAAAGGAATGTTCCTTAAAGGAACACTATGTTATTCTCTGACTCCTTGTGAGTTATCCTTGACAGAAATATTCTTTAATTGGTGTTCTTTGATTCTGTATATCAAGCTCCACTCCTGCAGTATTCATAACACAGTTATGAGTTTTACCTGGAGTCTTACTTTAAAATTTCTGAATAACTTTGAAGACAACTTGGAAGAAGCTCGAGATGGTTACTTTTGTCATTCTATAGATGGCTACATTCAGAATTTATGAAGCAGAAATTGGTGGGACTGGTATCATTTATCTGTATCCTCACTCACTATGTAACCAGACGTCAGGGGCTCGGCTCTTAATCATTAGACAACGCAGTATTTGCAAAAAAAAAGCTCCTTAAGGCTGAGGCCCCACGTTGCCGAAACGCAGCTTTTTTTGTTGCAGATTTTGTTGCGGTTTTTTGAGCCAAAGCCAGGGGTGGATTGAGCAGAAGGTAGAAGCATAAGTATTTCCTAGATATTTTCCATTCCTTTTGTAGCCATTCTTGGTTTTGGCTCAAAAAACCGCAACAAAATCTGCAACAAAAAAAGCTGTGTTTCCGTAACGTGGGGCCTCAGCCTATAGGAATATTGTAATGTTCTGGCTCCTTGGGGGTGGAATTGACAGACATATTCTTTTGTTGCTGTTCTTTGATACTATGTATCAAGCTCAAACCCTACCATAGTCAGTGTATAAGTTTTACCTGGAGTTTTCCCTTACAATTCCTCCAGAACCTTGAAGTCAACTTAGAAGAAGCTTGGAATGGTTGTTTTTCCACTCTTTAGATTGTCCCGTCCAGACTTTACAGGCAGTACTTGATGGAACTGGTGTCATTTATCTGTAAACGTCACTCACTTACTATGTAACCAGACGGCGGGCGCTCGGCTCATCTTTATTCATTAGACAATCTTAACTATTTGTTTCTGTCTTTTGTTGTTAATCAGATCCTTCAGAATTTGCTGGAATCGCTGTTTATTTTACGCCTCTGGTTCTGCTCTAGGAAATATCCGACGTATTATTCCCACTGTTCTGATTGCAAATTATTCTTATGATGGAAAAGCAGATGAAAGGATGACAAAGCTTGTCCGCAGCACAACTGTCTGATTATCCGTTCTATATGGTCGGGACCACCATGGTGATAACCTTCCACCAACTTCTTTTAATACTATTGAGCAATGTAATGCAGACATTTAGCCTCATAACATCCACAGCGTCCTGGAGAGATAACAGTTCTGTTTACTCCATAAAACAAGCATTGTAGTACAGCGGGGAGCGCGCCTCTCACTGTTCTCTTGCATCCATAAATATCCTTATGCAATTTGTTCGAGACGCATAAACTTTTCAAACACATAAATGCATTTGAGATGTATCAGAGTTTAATTCTACAAGATGATATTTTTTTTAAATAAAAGGACATGAACTTGTTTTATGGTGATGTTTTATGGGGAAAAGAACCCTCGTAATGAACAAAATGAAAAAAAAAAAGCAGATAGACAAAAAAAATTATTCATAATGTATTGAAAAACTTTTCTTGAGGATTGGTTTTATGTATTATGGGGGAAAAAAGATGGAAAAAATATAAAAAGTCTAAAAAACTAAAAAATAGTACAAATCAGAGCACTATTTGTTCATAAAGTATTAAGAAAGTTAGCGAATGGTTGGCTTAACTAGTTTTAGAGGCTTGTAAAATTTTTACAAATATTTTTGGTAATAAAAATGGACAAATCAAAAAATATACAAAAATGTATACAAAGTCAAACACAAAAATGAAAGATACAAAAATAGCCAAAAAAAGTAAACAAACAAAAATTTATTCCTGTTTTTTAGTTTAGTTATAAACTAATTACAAAGTTTTCTTTAGTGTTGAGAATTAATTAAGCTGGTGTTTTATGGGGAAAAACTTAAAAACAGACAAAATGTAATGAAAACAGATATACAGGCAAAATAGTCATAAAATATTAGGAAACTTCCCCACCGGCTTGATTTTGTGAATGATACTTTAGGGGAGAAACAGAAAAAGATAAAATATATATTTAAAAGTTCTAAAAAAAACAAAAACAAAAAGTATTACAAATCAGAGACCTGATTATAAACTATTGAGAAATTTTGCAAATCCTTGACTAAAATTTTCATATACTTTTTGAAAAAAGTATCAGTTTAATCAGAAAATTTTTATTCTTTGGAATAAAGGGCATAAAATAGTTTATCAGTGCCAATTTTGGGTAAAACCTGTGGAAAAAAAATATATAAATCAAATTATAAAACTAAAATCCAAAAAAATCAAGAAAGTAAAAAAAGAATTAAAAAGAAAAAAAACCCAAACCTTATTTTTTAGTTTAGTCATAAACTAATGTCAAAGATTTTTTTAGGGTTATTTGGCATTTTATTGTATTGAAAAAAACAAAAAAAAATTGAGAAGGGTAAGAAAATATAAAGAATAAACAAACCATTACTATAAAAGCAGTACAAAAATGAGACTTCTCTGTTTACCTATTTATAAACTGTTGAGAAATTTTGGAAATAATTTGAATTACTTTTCTCAAAAGTGTACAATTTTTTTCACATTTGGACAGTATAATTAACTGTCTTGATGAAGACATGGGTGTGGAAAGTCGCCATTACCACCACTAGGCCATAACTCTCCATATTGGGTCTTTCATAGTGTTAATAAATATTTATTTGAGGGGTCAGAAGGAATCCAGTTATCCATCCCCATCCCTTGTCCCTCACCTTCGTCATCATAGATATATCATCATATCTGTGCAGTTCCTTGTCTAATGGTGAGTCCCCATTTCTTTGCATTACCTCTTTACTGCTATGTTACTATATATGTGCATTATATATCTTCGCTTGCAATTGCCTGAATGTTAAGCCATGTGTCCCTACTGTAAGTTCTGGGGGTATTTGAGTGTCTGGAGATACTGTTAGTAGCGGGGAAAGTGACTGCTACAGATGATGTGCACATTTGACGTCTGGTGTCCTGCGGACTTTGTTACACGTCTGTTATGGAACTGCAGCAATTCACAAAAGGTAATAGAATTCCCTAATAAGCCCCAGGTAAGTGACAGGATCAACTGACAGCAAGTAAATAAGATACAGTACCTATAATCCAACACTGTTCTAAGGTTTGCATAGTCTAAGGTTACCCCTAGGTATTCACTAGAGCCCCCCACAAGGCAGCTCAGGACCAACGTTGCAACCCCAGAACCAGGTGTACTTGCAGGCTAAGGACTGAACCATAAAGCCTATAGCAGCCAGAGAGACAAAAACACAAGCAGGGGTCAAAACCGTGAAAGTATAGAAATGATAGCAGAGCAATACAAGAAGTCAAAGCCATGCTCGAATTTAGGAGGTCACAGACAAATCAGTAAGAGAGGGATTAACTAGAAGAGGAAGCTAAAATCAGTAAACCAGGAGATAAACAGGGTAAGGTATTGGGGGGTGAGTTCAGAGAGCACAGAGCCTAGAAAATTAATGCAATCACAGGCAACAAGCAAAGACAGTGTCAGGATTTAACTAGCCCCACCTCAGCCCTTGTTTGGATGTCCTGATTGGCTCTGCACCTCAAACCTCCTACTGGATGAACAGGCTGAGTTAAAGTTTGGTTGGTAGGCACAACAGCCTTAAAACTACAGCCATGGGGCAAAAGCAGATGCTGACAGAATCTTCCCCAGCAACAGAAGAGAATAATGACTTCTGGGCAGAGAAGTAGGAGCGCGGATAGTTAGTGATCTGAAAATGTCATTATGAACAGCAAATGATAGGTGAGGCTCTGCTAAAGGGCTAGAATCTGGCCTTGGATCTATAAGTTGCTCCTCTGATTTCCATTTGCTGCTATTTGTTCCTTAGTCAATGGGATATTTTGCTGTTCTCTCCTGGCCCACCAGGACTAATAGAGACTGCCAGCAATAGATAGTTCTACATTATGATTGGGTCTCACATGGGGCACGTTGACATCATGACGCTTTGACACAAGCTTCTTGACATTGACAAACCCTACATGTGGGCTGAGGCCCAATCACAGAACTCAGAGGTCTCCATGGGGCCACTGACGTCACCCAGGAGGCCGGAAGAGTCCAGAGGACACCCATTGGAAGCCATGAAGGAGCCCAGGAGAGGAGAAGGAAGTTGAGTATGACTGCTTATTATTTCTCCGCGCCTCTCCTGGGCCTCCGATTAATATCTTCAGACTCCAGAGTAGATGAACCTTGCGAATATCTACAAAACGAATCTAATGAGGTTCATCTCAATCCCAAATATTGGAGGCCACTAGACCATGCTACACAGACTAAGTGATCTTTTTGTGCAATTCACATCACACTTTTTTTAACTAAAGAAACCACGATCTTGGGCATCCAACTAGAAGAAAGAGGGGTGCACTTCAATTTTTGCTAACCCAGACGTCCTAATTCAAAGGGACCGTTCCTTTAAGTAAAATCATAAACATCAAGCAAGTAACTATTCAGCTTTACTTCTGGATAAGTGCCCCTTCCTTAAAACCGTCTTCCTCCACCACAAGAAGGGCCCTTTCATCTCGGAGAACATCTGCCTGCTTACTCCACGCTCTGATGCTAATGTTATTTGCCCAATTAAATCTAGGGAAGTTTTCTCCCTGTAGGATTGACTCTGCTGATTTAATGAATACTTGACATTAATACGCCTTGCTATCTGCATCTATTACTCCATTAATATTTGATAATCAGATTTCCCAACTTTTTCTGGTTTCAAGCAAAGAAAAATTTGTATCTTGTTCTTTACCCCGGCTTTATACGACCTTTGTTACTCCTTTACAAGAAGGGAGCGCGGAGCGCGGCGGCCGGAGGACGGATTTACTGATAATTATTTTTGGGTTTGTTTTCGTGGAAAAGAAAATCATAGAACATGAAGGAGAAGAAGGAAAGATCTGACAAGGCGGATATCAGGAGTTCCCTGGGAAAAGGAAGAATAAACACCTCAAGGAAGACGGAGCAAAACTTAAAGGGCATGTCCATCAGTACACGGATCATGTATAGATACATATTCTACATAACCAAGTGACTTCAGAAATATATATATTATGTTACTAATCCTGCACTAGATTTATTTTATTATAAAGATATAAAATATAACAATATACTCTAAAGAATATATACAGTGATATAATACACCTGTACAAAGCACGCCCACAAATAACACAGAAAACAGAAGTAGCAGGTCCAGACAGTCACACCATTGTATGAGACCCCCAAACACACGACCCTAAATATCACAACCCGCACAAGCTGTGAAGACTATTATAACAAAGATAACGACAGTAAAAAAGCAAAACCTAAACTCACCCTCAGGTCCATTGCCACAAAATAATCCCTATATCACACATATATATCACATCACACATATAAATCACACATACGTATCACGCATATACAGTATATCACACATACAGTATATATCATATGTATCACACATATGTATCACACATATAACAATATAACAATAAATCAACAATACAAAAATAAACTAAAAATCCCTTAACCTAATAAATGCAAAGTGAATCCTGATCTCCATCATCATCATCCTGTCAATGTCTAGTGGACCAGGCTTGTCAGTCCAAATCACCCAGAACTGTCCACCCCATCTAGCTACAACACCCCACTAATATATACAATATATACAATGCTCACAACGTATTCTCCAAAATACACAACTTATTCACCTACATAAGCTCACCCACCACACATCAAGGCCTTTGTTCGCTGCCTGAAACCCCCATATTTCTTTTATCCCACTCAAAACAAAACAAAAATCTACAGAGCCAACATCAGCCCAGCAGCAGGGTAAAGGAGGTGACAGGCTAAGGTACAGTAAAGGAGAACCCCCTCCAAAGAAGAGAGGCCCTCCCTGTTCCTAACATCTCATACTCCAGAGAGCGCACCTTCACCAGGTCCCAAGAATGACCACCTCATCCATCGGGAGGATTTTCCGCTGCGTCGATACTAGACACCGTGCGTTCCACGTGTGGTACCTAACCACTAGGCTAACTAAGAATAAAGTGCACCGGTCCTGACCACCCAGGTTTCTGAATGCTCCATAGGTCCACTCCGCATAAGAGCGACCAGGCGACCCGGGCAAACTTATGGAAACGCCCTCCCTGTTGTACACCTCTGTATTAAAGGGACAATGAAGCAAGAAGTGCTCCATGCTTTCCAGCACGTTTTCACACTCCTCCCAGGGACAACCCCCTTCCTCAGATTGTCCCTCACATACAGTTTCCCATGGAAGCAGCGCCAAGCCAAGTCCCAGAACTTTAAAGGGATCCTGATGGAATTCAAAAGTCTGAAACCAACCCCCAGATCCCGGCTTGGGCAATCCTTGAGCACCAGTGGGCTCTGAAAATGTGTCGACAGGACCCTCTTGTCAAGGAATTTACTCGGCAGATTCCAGATCTCCCACACTCCCAGACCCCACCGGTGAATACCATCAGAACTAGAATGGCATAATTCGGGAGATTCCCATGTGGTGTCCTTCACTTGCCCTCTTGTCTCCCATTCCTAGAAGAAAGGCTGAAACCATCACCTACAGGAGAAAACCCATGGAGGAGCCCTCTCTTGCCAGAGGCTTGCAATGTTTTTCTTAAGAAAGATATTCACTAGGAAGACCACAGGATTTAACATACACAACCCCCCTTGTCTTCTCGTATAGTAAGTCACCTCCCTCTTGACTATTTTCAGTCTATTCCCCCATAATAGCTGGAAGAACACACTGTAGACCCAAGTCTAGAGAGTTTTCTGTAAGATGCACACAGTGCCCGTATATATCAGCAAAGGGAGCAGGTAAATTCTGATTAGATTCTGGCCAGAGACTCTCATTGACATCATTGGTATACGCCACCACCTTCAGAGTGGCATCCGGTGTTGCCTGGTCCATCCAAACCCCAACAAAACACCATGGTTAATTCTTCTAAGGAATGGGTCAATCACAAATACGTACACAGTGGGCTCAGAGGGCAACCCTGGTGAACACCAGACCCAACCTCAAAAGAACAGCCAATCCAACCATTCACAAGCGTAAAACTCTCTGCCCCTACATACAAGGTCTTAAACCAATCAACAACCCCCCCCATCCCGCCCGGCAGGCCATATCTCAGAAGGACAGACCAGAAGTATTCATGGTTAACTTGATCAAATGTTTTTGCCTGATCCAAGGACAGTGAGTCCCCCTTCCAGTGACCTGCCCTACCCTGCTCTACAGCCTCCCGGACACCGAGAACAGCCACGGAGAGGAGCTCCACCAGATGATTAAACAGCACCTTTTCCAGAATCTTTCTGTCCTCACTGAGTAGCGCTATGGGACGCCAATTCTCAATATGGGTTGAATCTTTACCATTTTACAAGATGATCAGAGCAGACCTCCTCATTAACCTCGGCAGAGTAACCGAGGGAAGACACTCATTGAATAACTCAATAGGGAGGGGCGCCATATGTCCTTAAAGGTTTTCTAAAATTCAGGTGTTAAGCCATTTGACCCTGGCAACATCTGGAGGGCAAGAACATCAATGGCCATTCTGAATTCCACTTCCCTGATCATCTCTGTCAAAACATCAAGAGAGGGGTCATCCCCTGGTTCAGCCACAAAAGCCGACATCACATCCTGAACTAGATCCCTCTTCCCTAATGGCTCTTAGGTAAAGGATTGTCTTACCTCCGCTTCTTCCAAGAGAGACAAATTGAGCTTCCAGTAGCCTCTAACTATCCAGGGGGTCTCTGCAACATTCAGAGAAAACAAAATCAAACAGACACTGCTGAAGAGACGGCTTCCTCCTTTAAATTAAACCTATCTATTCTAGACCTGCAACTACCTCTATGATAGGTGAACCTGGTGCGCTGGATGTGGACATCCACCAGGCGAGCCTCACTACCTATACTAGCTACTATACTAGCTATATAAAGCTATGTACGCAGTACACAGCTGCAGAATAGTGAGTGCAGCTCTGGAGTATAATACAGGATGTAACTCAGGATCAGTACAGGATAAGTAATGTAATGTATGTACACAGTGACTGCACCAGCAGAATAGTGAGTGCAGCTCTGGAGTATAATACAGGATGTAACTCAGGATCAGTACAGGATAAGTAATGTAATGTATGTACACACTGACTGTACCAGCAGAATAGTGAGCGCAGCTCTGGAGTATAATACAGGATATAACTCAGGATCAGTACAGGATAAGTAATGTAATGTATGTACACACTGACTGTACCAGCAGAATAGTGAGCGCAGCTCTGGAGTATAATACAGGATGTAACTCAGGATCAGTACAGGATAAGTAATGTAATGTATGTACACAGTGACTGTACCAGCAGAATAGTGAGCGCAGCTCTGGAGTATAATACAGGATGTAACTCAGGATCAGTACAGGATAAGTAATGTAATGTATGTACGCAGTGACTGCACCAGCAGAATAGTGAGCGCAGCTCTGGAGTATAATACAGGATGTAACTCAGGATCAGTACAGGATAAGTAATGTAATGTATGTACACAGTGACTGTACCAGCAGAATAGTGAGCGCAGCTCTGGCGTATAATACAGGATGTAACTCAGGATCAGTACAGGATAAGTAATGTATGTACACAGTGACTGCACCAGCAGAATAGTGAGCGCAGCTCTGGAGTATAATACAGGATGTAACTCAGGATCAGTACAGGATAAGTAATGTAATGTATGTACACAGTGACTGTACCAGCAGAATAGTGAGCGCAGCTCTGGAGTATAATACAGGATGTAACTCAGGATCAGTACAGGATAAGTAATGTATGTACACAGTGACTGTACCAGCAGAATAGTGAGCGCAGCTCTGGAGTATAATACAGGATGTAACTCAGGATCAGTACAGGATAGGTAATGTAATGTATGTACACAGTGACTGTACCAGCAGAATAGTGAGCGCAGCTCTGGAGTATAATACAGGATGTAACTCAGGATCAGTACAGGATAAGTAATGTAATGTATGTACACAGTGACTGTACCAGCAGAATAGTGAGCGCAGCTCTGGAGTATAATACAGGATGTAACTCAGGATCAGTACAGGATAAGTAATGTAATATATGTACACAGTGACTGCACCAGCAGAATAGTTAGCGCAGCTCTGGAGTATAATACAGGATGTAACTCAGGATCAGTACAGGATAAGTAATGTAATGTATGTACACAGTGACTGTACCAGCAGAATAGTGAGCGCAGCTCTGGAGTATAATACAGGATGTAACTCAGGATCAGTACAGGATAGGTAATGTAATGTATGTACACAGTGACTGTACCACTAGAATAGTGAGTGCAGCTCTGGAGTATAATACAAGATGTAACAAAATAAGTAATGTTTGTATTTACAAAGTTTCGACTTTTTATGATGATTATTATATGTATAATGGTAAATATTTATTTCGAGGTGAAATTATATTATCAGATTTATTATTGTTAGAATATTATAATACAATAATTAATATTTCTAGCGTTCACTAATTGTTACCTTCCACTGCAAACTTTTTCAGCAAGAAACAAAGTTATCCAAACAATAGATGAAAGAAATCATAGAAATGAATGTCTAGGAAAGGGCTTTTAAGTAAGTTTTACCTGCCAGACAGAGGGCGCCGTCGGCTTGGATACCAAGTATTATCAAGGACTTCTTGGTGAATTGTACAGGATAGTTCAGTATATGAGATTCATGGGTAGAACCCAATGAAAAAAATAGTATATGCACCCTTGGCCTACAAAAGCTCACCACAGATTGCCCCCTAGTGGACAAGTTACTATTACAAGCCACCAGAGCTATAATATACAATGCATTAGTTCAGTCTCTTATAGTTGTTGAATGTGCTTGTATTCATTGTATAGGGGGATATTCTGCAGTCCGGCACAGGCTCATCATGTCACAAAATTCTAAATTCGCAACCCTTTTTTCCTTCGAAATTTGGAGTTGTGAAACCTCCATCCACAACCATTCAACCAGTCAATGAGTCTGACCGACGTTGGTGGACTTGGCCAATATTCATCCAGTCACTTTGACAGTGGATAACTAGTTCTATCAAATGAATAATAATGTAATAAGGTATTGCGTGCCGATAAATTATAATTATAAAGACTAGGAGAGTCACCCACCAGTATCCAGATGCATTAAAACATAATTTTATTATAATATAAATATTAAAATACACGAGAAAGACTACAACATAAATAAAGGACTAATAAACTAGCAGCAATTGGAAATTACGATCATGCTTCTAACTTGAAAAAGGGGAGTTCTACCTAGCATCAACCATTTAAAGTATCCAACTCCTAATGCCACCTTGGTAACACAGCGGCCATTTTAAACTGTAACATCCCACTAAAACACTATTTGGGCTATTAAAGGTAACCTTTTAGGACTAACAGAAACTCTACCTAGAAACCATACCAACACTTAGCATATCGGCTGGTTTAAGCTATAATGTCCTATTAACACCTTATATCACAGCAGCTACCTTTCATCAAGAAATCCCACTCACACGTCTAATAGAGTGTTATAAATAAGATTCCAGGACTAAAAAGCGCTCGGCCCACTATCCACAGTGTTATAGCGTCCAATGCTCTATGCTGCCTTCATATCACAGCAACTGATTTTCAGCCATGATATACTAGTAACACCTGTATACACCTAACGCACGTTTCCTGTGTCAGAATATACAGCGATACTGACACATTCATCAGAGGTATGTATCTTTATCTCAGAGAGCCACTAAAGTAAGTATGTTATAGTATCTTAGGTCTATCACCCTTCCTCAACATACGCTCCCGCTCCCGCTCCCGCTCCCGCTCCCGCTCCCGCTCCCCCATCGGCACTAGTGTTTGGCCGCATGGAGCAGCAGAGCAAACGGTCTCAAATACTTTTAGCCACGCCCATCAACATCCCCCCAGCCAATCACTCCATACTCAGCTGAATAGTAAGTAACTCCCACTGACCGAGAACAGTCCAATGAGCATGCATAAAACAAAGACCAATAACAGAGAGTCTATCCAAAGAACCTACCCCCTTTAGCCCCGCCCACCTGAACGGAGACCATATACACATTTCTCTATAGGAGAAGTATTCACAAGGGAATTCACTTATTACAGGCTAGAAATCCCTGGATCTATTATATGATGGCCAGAATAAACACTAGAAGCTTCATTTAACAAATTATGGTATTTTTGAAACATCAATGAACCATTATCCTCACAGACATCAATCTATTCCCAATAATCGCAGAAACAGTAATAAACACGGAAAACTGAATTTAAACAATCCTGTATAATAATTTTCGAGGTGCATTGGCCAGGAATTGAACCCGGGCGTCCCGCATGGCGGGCGAGAGTTCTACCACTGAACCACAACATAAATGGACAATTCTCCTCATAAATATCAGGCTGTTGACAATAATCGCAGACGCAGTAGTATTTGAGAATAAAGCACCCAATAACTTAAATAAATGATGCCTATGAAATTGCATCATTCAAGCCCCATGGTTTAACTGTTTTCAACATGAAAGTCCATGGACTTTCATGTTGTTTTCAGTGTTTATTACTGTTTCTGCGATTATTGGGAATAGATTGATGTCTGTGAGGATAATGGTTCATTTATGTTTCAAAAATACCATAATTTGTTAAATGAAGCTTCTAGTGTTTATTCTGGCCATCATATAGTAGATCCAGGGATTTCTAGCCTGTAATAAGTGAATTCCCTTGTGAATACTTCTCCTATAGAGGAATGTGTATATGGGCTCCGTTCAGGTGGGCGGGGCTAAAGGGGTAGGTTCTTTGGATAGACCCTCTGTTATTGGTCTTTGTTTTATGCATGCTCATTGGACTATTCTCGGTCAGTGGGCGTTACTTACTATTCAGCTGAGTATGGAGTGATTGGCTGGGGGGATGTTGATGGGCGTGGCTAAAAGTATTTGAGACCGTTTGCGGCCAAACACTAGTGCCGATGGGGGAGCGGGAGCGTATGTTGAGGAAGGGTGATAGACCTAAGATATTATAACATACTTTAGTGGCTCTCTGAGATAAAGATACATACCTCTGATGAATGTGTCAGTATCGCTGTATATTCTGACACAGGAAATGTGCGTTAGGTGTATACAGGTGTTAGTAGTATATCATGGCTGAAAATCAGTTGCTGTGATATGAAGGTAGCATAGAGCATTGGACACTAGAACACTGTGGATAGTGGCCAGAGCGCTTTTTAGTCCTGAGATCTTATTTATAACACTCTATTAGGCGTGTGAGTGGGATTTCTTGGTGAAAGGTAGCTGCTGTGATATAAGGTGTCAATAGGACATTATAGCTTAAACCAGCTGATATGCTAAGTGTTGGTATGGTTGCTAGGTAGAGTTTCTGTTAGTCCTAAAAGGTTACCTTTAATAGCCCAAATAGTGTTTTAGTGGGATGTTACGGTTTAAAATGGCCGCTGTGTTACCAAGGTGGCATTAGGAGTTGGATACTTTAAATGGTTGATGCTAGGTAGAACTCCCCTTTTTCAAGTTAGAAGCATGATCGTAATTTCCAATTGCTGCTAGTTTATTAGTCCTTTATTTATGTTGTAGTCTTTCTCGTGTATTTTAATATTGATATTATAATAAAATTATGTTTTAATGCGTCTGGATACTGGTGGGTGACTCTCCTAGTCTTTATAATGGATAACTAGTTCTATTGGTCGCCGTTCTATTCGTACGAGCTGTCGCCACCCGATTATTGTCATCCCATCGACTTCCCTGGGAACAGATTTCTCGTCACAATTTCAAAAAGGTCAAACAAAAAAATAAATCAAAAACATAAACACAAAAATAGCACATTCAGATTTCACAAATATCACAAAATATTGTTTTGCTTCCATCGTTAGCACCTTATCCTATTTTCCTAACATACGGCTAATTTCATGTGAAGTTTCGAGAAGTTTTTTTTTTTTTTTTCTTCCATCCACATTAACCTCGCCACCAGAGAGTCTGTATACAGAAGAAAATGCAGATCTCCGGAATAAATGAATATGAAACTTGCCTTGCATATTCATGATTGAAAAGTTAACATGAAGCACAATATTTACACTGAAGCTCAAAGACTCTGATCAACGCACGTCCCAAAATATCTCCCCCACTATTCACCGTAATTAGATTTAATTCACTCGCCAAACTTGCATGTTTTCCCCGGCGCAGAAGTGAATGACACATCCGAGTGTGAGGATAACGGAAAATTGCTATACCTTCAAAGTGCTTATTAAGACTGATCTGAAGTCACTTTACCGGGGATTAGACCGCTGCTAATCATATAAATATGGGATGACGACTCCGGCGCTATCCGGGGATTGGAATCTGAGAAAATAACATTTCTCATGGTCTATTATAACAGTATCAACAGAGTCAACCACAAGACCATGAAATTATCTCTGAGAACTAGATAGGGGTCCACATGAATAATTGGGCAACAGACTCGGGACTAGGGATGAGCCGATCCGGTTTATAACAAGTTGGGCTCATTATAAATTTTCCAAAAATTTTGGGCTTGGCTGAACCTGAAATTTTTCAGGTGCACCATCCATGAGTCATCATTATACTCAGGGGGTCTTTTCAGACCCTGGAGTATAATTTGCAGAGGTCCATGGAAGTTGTGAAAATATAATCACCCTTCCACCACCGCACTTGTGCCCCTTCATGGTATCTTTCGTGGCCCTCTTTGGTCCTCTTCCGGCCTCTTGGATGACATCAGCAGCCATATAGGAAAGTGTCATGATGATGGCACACCCCACGTGACCTCTAAGGCCCCATTACAGGCTTCAGATGTGACCCTCACATAAGAGGTCCGAAGACGTTGGGGAACATGTACAGGACACCACAACCAAGCCCAGCAAAGATTTGCCCATTTCTACCAGGGACTAGGATTAAAATTCAACAAAGTAAGCGCTGGTCCACATGTACACATCCTTAACGTTCACTAGATTTTAAGAACTCCAGTTACTCTTTATACAAACGCAATACAATGTCACAACCCTTGATAGGATGCAATATGCAACATGGCCACTGGGTGGCTGTATATACTGTATACATCTCATGAGAGAGTATCACAAAATGTTTTTTTTTTTTTTCAAAGCTGATCATCTCACACCGCACATCTAGGGATATGTCAGGCAGAGAACACATTTGTATAGGATCGCTCTCTGACTTATTATCTCAGTAACTGTTGTCTCAGGGTTGCCTTGCAAATTTAGCTTAAAGGGGTTGCGCCATGTTGATAACTTATCCTCTGTTCACAGGATAGCTAATAGATGTCCGATCATTAGGGGGGGGGGGTGCTGAATATGGCACTAACCTATTTCTTTCACAGAGACGTCAACTTGGGAGACCCCTTTATAGGGCCTTCATAGGTTGTTTTAAGGGGTGATCAGCCCAGAAAATTCACATTAAATATACTTAAAGTGTACCTCCAGTTATAGAACAGATTTTCATAAATGACTAGTACTGATGAAAATAAGAAACTTTGTAATATATCATATTAAAGAAAAATGCTTTCTTCCCCATTGTTACTTGTAACACAGAAGTCTATGGAGAGGGGAGGAGAAAGCTGCAAGAAAAGACTTACATATACTGCAGCTGCTAATCTCTGCACTTACTACCCAAAAAAGCTCTTTTGGCTTTACTATATCAGAAAAGATAATGCTTTACCACTGTGCAGAATAAGGCAATAAATCTATTTACTAGTGTTACTAATACATTGCTAGTCGAAGGCAGCCTCCTCCCCTCTCCATAGACCTCTGTGTGTGAGGTGGGATATGGATATGGGTGCTATTAGAGATAAAAGACTACATGAAGAGAAGGAGGAGGAAAGCAGTCTGGTAAGTGGAGAAAGAAGCATTATTCTTGAATATGATATATTACTAAGTTTCTGATCTTCACCTGCACTAGTCATTTATGAGAAGTTGTTTTACACTTTAAGCTTTTACACTGTAGTTTAAGTTACTTTATTACTTATTTAATATGATTAACCCTTCATATCTGACCTGTGTCTGATAATAACCACTGAAAAAACAAGATTTCTTTCTGGGTAAGGTATTACATGCTTTAGTACTTGGTAGTATAATAGGCTGTGCCATACTGGACACTGAATGGAGACCAATGGGGTTCTTGTGGATCCACATACTGCTTTGTGGTGCTCCATGTGGTGTCCTATTATTGGGCTATGGTCCCCTATATCTGTAACGTGGAATCTGATGGAGTATGCTCCACCATAAGTGCTGGGATATAATTGAAGGCATATGGAGGGACAGTAGGGCCCTACAAGTCTATATATTCATATACTGTATGTAAATGCAAAGGTTTGGAGACACAATATTTGGTTTCTAGAGGCAATGACATCATCTAGACAGTTTGTATAATCCTATGGGTAGTAGTTTAGCAGTTTTTACACCAGGTGCCCTTTTAGTTAGCTGACTGGCTACTGATATCATGCTGTGGTCGCCTCCTCCAGTGTTGGGTTGGGTCACTGTAACGTCTCTGCCTGTTCGGGTCTCGGCGCCACCCTCCGCTCGCACGCTGCGGCAAAGGAGGCGTGTTCGGTTTGATTCCTTGCGTAGGTTTCTTGTTGCTCAGTCTGAACATGGTCCTAGACAAAGTAATGGATTTCCAGCCACACCTGTGTTCTGAGCATTTCTCTCTGGACTGCATAGAGTTCATCTCTTCCTGGCCTGCGTGATAGACGGCCTGTGTACCTATCAGGTCTGGGGCTGAGCCCAGACTTTCTATATACGGGATGTCACTTCTCAGCAAGTTGCCGGTTATTGCTCTGACTTTGCCTGCTCTCTTTGTGCCCCTGTTATTTACTGTGCTATTTCTCTGATCTTTGGCTTGCCTTGTGACTATTCTCTTGGATTGTGATTCTGTACTGGTTTGCTCGTCTGTTACCGACCCCTTGGCTTTCTGACCTCTCTTTTTGTCGTTTGTTTGGTCTTGTCCTGTTCTGTGTGTCACTTACTCAGTATAGGGCTTGTCTTCAGGTTGTCCTTTTACCATTTACGGTAACTGAGGCAATAGGAAGGGACAGTGGCTGGGGTGAGATTAGGGCTCACTTGTCTCTGTCCTTCCTCCCAGATCGCTGCAGTAGTGTAGGGTATTGCTACATTTGGCAAGACCCTAACAGTCACAGTCTTGCAAGATCCATTTTGCGAATATTCACAAGGTTACCCTGCAAGTTTTATTTCAGTCAGAACAACCGGAAGTGCTATTCAGATCTCAGAGTATAATAAGTGGAGGGGCCAAAAAGATAGCATCACTCATACTCAGGTAAGTACGCCTTAGGGTAGCCATCAATATCATATTTGTGGAGTGCTGACTTTTGGCATCCTGCAATTAGGTCACTGAAGGCGCCATGATGCCCCAGAAAGTGCCGCATCTCCGTCCTTGTTTACCAGGCACAGCGCCATACATTTTATAGTGGTTGTGTCTGGTAATGGAACTCAGTTTCATTGAAAGGGGTTTTATGGGTTTTCTATCCTATGGTTAGAATAAGACATCAGTATCTGATTGGTGAGGGGCTGACACTCGGCCTCAGCACCGATCAGCTGTTTGAGCCAGATGGCGATGGTCAAGTAGCGCTATAACCACGCAGGTCCCATTCACTTCAGTAATGTCGCAAAGACACTATGTAATGCATGGAGACATCTGCTTCTGGCACCATACACTGTATAGTAACGGCCTGGCAGCAATCCTATACAACTGATCAATGGAGGAGCCAGGCGTCACCGCCACATCCCAGATATTCATGACCTAACCTAACCATAGGTCACCAAAATAAAAGTCTGGAGATCCCCTTTAATTGAATATGGTTGAGCTGCAGTACCAAGTACAGCCAGTATGGCACTTTGTCCAGTAAGCAATGAAGGAAATAAATTCAATAAGCCGATTGATGAGTTCTCAGGAGTCACTATGAATACCAGCTACACGATGAAGCATACATGTACTCTTTATACAATAGAGATCCGATCCCTATTGGTCCTGGCAATCACTTGATGGCTAAGAAAGATGTATGTAATCACAAAATTTTGTCTATCTTACATAAGTTGTTAGCTTTTGGGTGCCTAACTTTTACTGACAACCAGCAGAGCTCTTAAAGGCAAGGTTGGTTTCCAATTGAAATCATTTGCATTCTACAACTGCATGTATTCCACTACATAGCAAGCTGCAGAATGCTGCTCACTAGCAAATCGATCAGAGACATTTTCTGACCGCTCACTTGCAGGCTTCCTCTTCTCCTTAGCAATTATCTAGCTGAAATCTGATCAGAATCAATCAAGATTTGGCTAATATGAGGAGACCGAGAAGTGGGACTAGAGACAGGAGTCTTAAGACGTTCTGCAACTTGCAGTGTATTAGGATGCATGAAAGATACAAAAGCCGAACATTTTAAAATTTTAATAAAAACCAATTCAAATTTTTTTCTGACATAATTGATGCAATGCAATGAAAAAAAAATTACACAATGATTTATCTTTGTTTACAAAAAAGCGGAAAATGGTTCTATCTGCATCAAATACTAGGAAAATTGCCTTGTCTGCCACGTGTAAATATGCCCTGCGCTCATATATTTATAATACTTTGCTCTTTTCCAGTTCCCTCCATGTTTTCATGTCTTTACATACATAGTGATAATTAAGATATATCTCGGCAACGTTTCGGTGACAGCCGCGCCGTTTCCTTCCATTTCCCTTTTTTGTGTTAATTATTGATCTTTAGAGAGAAGAAATTAGAAGAAAAGACTCTGATGATTCCCCTGAGTCCTCTCACATCTGATGGAGCCGCGCAATGAGTACAACTGTTACTAAAGAGGCAAATGAAGGCGCCCTGTCACAAAAAGAGCATCAAAATAAAACATCCGCTCAGGACTGTTCACAACGCTTATTACATGTCACTTAACACCTTAAGGACCAAGAGATTACTTTTGTTGTTGCCTCTTCACATTCCGACAGCCATGACTTTACTTGAGACCTTCTTTGAGGCTTTGTGTTTGGCAGTATAAGTTAAGATTTTTTAGACATCCTTTTCAGGTAAATATTTGTATATAGCAATATTATTTATTTACTTATTTATTAATTTATTTATTTATTTACTTATTATATATATATATATATATATATATATATATATATATATATTTTTTTTTTTAGAATGGGGCAATAAATAAAAAAGTAATGTTGCAGTTAGAGCATTTTTGGTTTACATGGTTGATAATGTGGCACTTATTTGGTGCACGGCCCTTTTTTCCACCAAACATGCACCACATGCACCCTGTTTTGCATCATGCACCCTGTTTTGCATCTTGCTGGCTACATTCTGGGTTGAGCAGAGTGGAGAGGGGGCAAACCAGGGCAGGGACTCCTCGGCCCGAGATATTTACGAGAAATCCGGAAATTTATCCCTGACTGGTGTAGATTTCCATTCTGGCACAGACCTGTGCACCTGATTTATTAAAAGGCCAGAGCACCTTTATAATTCAGGATTCTTAGCGCCAGTCGGGGCATTTATTAAGACTGGTGTAGGAAAAGCTAGTCTTAATAAATTCCCTCCAATGTAGTTTTGTTTGCCTTTGAAGCATGATTTTATAAAAATCAGTTATTCTATTCCATTTTTTCCATTGCCTTCTCCCTTTGTACATCCCTCGATCAACACTGATCATGGAGCTTCAAAAACTAAATGGTGGGATTCCAGTTCTCTCCTTTCCTGGCCATTAGTGCAGGATTGTAGCTGTCAATCACAAGGAATGTCCAACCGTCTATGGCATCCCCAATGAATATGATTTACAGCATCATGTGGGGACTAAATCCTGCCAATAACCTACACGTCTGTCATTTTTCATTTTTGCTTTTTCAAGCAACAAATATGACGAATGGAGAAGGAAAAGAGAACATTGCAAATGGGAAGGAACAAGGATGCACATAATATAGGGACAGCTCATACAGCTGCTATGAAGACCTTGGAAAGAGGGGGTCAATTTGAGGTTGAGATTAAGTGGCAACTTCAGGGCATGTGATGTCAGCAAGGAAGCCGGAAGAGGCTTGAAGAGGACAGCAAAGTGAGGCACGGTGAGTGTAATGGTTTATTATGTTGTGGCATCTCCACTTGACCTCCGCATATTATACTCTAGGGTCTTTTTAGGGCACTGAATAAGTTTGCACTGAAAAGAACCAGAGAGTACAACCTCACGAATATTCATCAAATATGCCTTCCATCACTTCTTCTCGGTACTTGCAGACAGTTTTTGGCAGAACTGGGTTGTTCCCGCCGCCATCTTGGAAAAGTAAGCACAGATCTTCTATAGATGTAGGCTTGCCAATCCTTTTGTCTGTTCATGTCATCCCAGACAGACTGGATGATGTTGAGATCGGGGCTATATCTCTACCTTTATCACATCCAGGACTCCTCCTCCATATTGCAAAGGACATCAAATATCAATTGGATTTACATTGCTATTAACCCTTTTCTTTCTGAAAGCATTCTTTCTGTGCAGCATTTTTTCCACACCTGTCTAAAACTTTTTTTACACTACTGTGCTTTGTGCTATACTCAAATATGAGCACACCAGAGTTAGCCAAGCATTGGACTCAGCTAATTTTTGGCAAGCTCATAGACCTTAATGGACTTGTGTGCTCATTGCTCCATTCAAGATGAAGTGTTCAATGACCCCTGTTCTAGGGAATGACGGGAGTCCCATCAGTAAGATCTCAACTGATCACACACTTATTTCCTACCCTGTATGTGGGCCCCTAACTTCCCTGTGCAATTTATACCCCTCCAGGTACAAGAACTATACAGTGGGGAAAAAAAAGTATTTAGTCAGCCACCAATTGTGCAAGTTCTCCCACTTATAAAGATGAGGCCGTCCTGTAATTGTCATCATAGGTAGACCTCAACTATGAGAGACAAAATGAGAAAACAAATCCAGAAAATCACATTGTCTGATTTTTAAAGAATTTATTTGCAAATTATGGTGGAAAATAAGTATTTGGTCACCTACAAACAAGCAAGATTTCTGGCTCTCACAGACCTGTAACTTCTTCTTTAAGAGGCTCCTCTGTCCTCCACTCATTACCTGTAGTAATGGCTCCTGTGTGACATTGTTATCAGTATAAAAGACACCTGTCCACAACCTCAAACAGTCACACTCCAAACTCCACTATGGTGAAGACCAAAGAGCTGTGGAAGGACCAGAAACAAAATGGTAGCCCTGCACCAGGCTGGGAAGACTGAATCTGCAATAGGCAAGCAGCTTGGTGTGAAGAAATCACCTGTGGGAGCAATAATTAGAAAATGGAAGACATACAAGACCACTGATAATCTCCCTCCATCAGGGGCTCCACGCAAGATCTCACCCCGTGGGGTCAAAATGATCACAAGAACGGTGAGCAAAAATCCCAGAACCACACGGGGGACCTAGTGAGTGACCTGCAGAAAGCTGGGACTAACGTAACAAAGGCTACCGTCAGTAACACACCTCCACTGATATGACACTTATCCCTTATCCTGTGGATGGCTCCCCAGATAACAAGTGCAATTTATACCCATCCAGACACAAGAACTATGCTCTAAAAAGAAGTCGTGAAGATAAACTCTGATGACCAGCTCCTCCACTGTTCATGAGAGTCCATCTTGGTTATTGATGTGTCGCCTTCGTCTTCATCGTCTCCGGCGTCTCCTCAGAATTGAGTTAATCCTTTAACACATTCTGACCATTTACGGCCATTACTCAGTGCGATCGATACCTACAAGCAATCACTAATTACAAAAATAACAAAGCAATTAATTCTACAATAGATCAGAGCTTCATCTCGGCAGGATTATATCGCTGGAGCCAAACCATCGACCTGCCGCGTAATAAATGGCTTTCTTATCTTCTGTAATTGGTATGTTGCTCTTCGTAAATGATTTTAGTTTTAGTCCTGGAATAAAATTGAGGCTGTTACTTATAAAACCATCATTATTGTCAGCCCGGCTAATGGCCATCCCGACATTAAACCATATATACATGAAGTCTTCTCCTGACGTTGCCGGAATTAACTTCTGGAGTATTTTAGATGTATATCCATTCTGTCCTTAAAAATCTAGACAATAATTAAAGTAAATTTCAACTTGTAACAACATTTCACATAGAAGTCAATATCAATAGTTCCGAGACTTGGCAAATACTTAGTTTCACGTATTTTGCAGAGAGTTACAATAGGGCGGTTCTTCTACTCTGGTCACATACAAAGTAAAGTTCTAAAGTATAAAATCCTGCTGTAATTTATTCTGTAGTCATAAGTGGCTGAACCGCAGAACGTTCCACTATACAGTACATCTTGGTAATGGTAATTATTAGCCTTAGATGTAACTGGAGTAGAAAATATTGCACACATTCCAATGCATCGAAAATGTGAAGCAATCCTGCAAAATATAAGGTAATTCCGGATTTCAACATCTGGGCTATTTTTAATTTTTTAATCCTACAACTTTGAGTCCTGGAAAGAAAGTTTAATGTTACACAAGTCTATTTTTTAATTAAAGGGGTTCTCTACTTTGGACAATAACATGATATTTGGGAGTTTTTCGCTGAGAAAAGGGATCTCCTGTTGAGGATTTTCTCCTGTTGAATGCCGAGCAGCTACAAAGCCTGTCTCTTGTCTTGGAGGACCTTTCCTGTCCTGTATTACATAGACAACCCATTGCTTTGAATGGTCACTATGTAATACCTAATTTCACCTTTGGTGGCAGAGATATTGAGAATTTACTGCTGAGATTACAGCTGATCACTCGGCGTGCACCAGGACACTCAGTGATCAGCTTACTGTCAAGGAACCCTTCTAATGAGAAGTGATGACTGAACTGGTCTGTAATGAACTGTTACAAATTTTCCAAAAATCTGTTTTTAGGCACCCAGAAATCACTATTATTTTCTTGAGTCTCTTCAGACCCCAGAGTGTAATAAATACAAGGAAAAAAAAAAAAGTTAACAGTTACCTTCCCTCACCTCTCCAGTGTTCCATAACGGTCCTCTTCCATTGTCTTCCAGCTTGCTCCAGTCACCTGGGTGACATCATGGGCCCCAGGGGATCACTGAGGGATATGGTTGAGCCTCAATGCTCACGTGGTTTGTGCCAATGTCATGATGCTTTGACACAAGCATTATGATGTCAGTAGAATTCCTCACGTGAACACTGAGGCCCAGTCACATACTTGTGAATCCCAATCCCTTGGGGTCCATGATTTCACACAGAAGCCTGAAAGAATAGGACCGTGACGGAGGATGCCTCTAAAGAGTGTTTATTGAACAGTAGAGAACTCTTTTAACCACATTCAGGGTAAATAATCTGATACATTCCAAATACTTGTGAGAATTTGGCCCTGGTAAAGTCCATGCACTCAAACCACCATGGATTACCAGATTGAATGGAGTTTTCAGATTATCAACATTATTATTGCCCAGGGTGGACCATTCGGTACAGCAATATTTGGTGTCTTTCACTTAATAGAGGATCATGTTTACTGATGCTCTCCTTTAAAGAAGTGAAGGTGCAAGCTGGAAGGAAGGCTCCTGAAGGACTGTGAATGTTAACTGGACGATGTTGGGTCCAAACCAGAGCCCCCTGGAGGATACTCGACTGTTCTGATGAGACTGTCCAGCTCTGCTCTTCTTAGTTTCACCATAGTCACTATGTTTACCATGATGAAATTTTTTGTGTTGGCCTGTCCTAATAAATGAGACCCTCGGAAACTTTTCTCTGCTCCGTCTGTTTAGAATTTATTACTCATATTTCTTCTCTTACACAATTTTAACTAGATATAAGGATTTTTGTCATTTCCAGCTGAACTTTACAAGGGACGTTGAAGTGACATGTTGTTCTACGATGCTTCATCTAAGATTCCACCAGACTGAACTATAAAAGTCATAAAAGGCAATGGGATAAATCTAACAATAAAAACAAGATGTCTTGTGGATTTCTGCTGATTATTTATGTTAGTATTACATATTGTCCCTCTTAACATTTTGCTAAAAGAGCAAAAGTGTTAATCTCTGCGGCAACTGATATATCAAGAGCTTCGAGATAAGACCATATCCACTAATAATTGTAGTAATAGAAGATGTGGTAGATTAAAGTGGATGAAGCTATGTTGTTGCTTGAGGTTCCCAAAACTGACCTGCATAATAGGACTATCTGAGATTGGTTGCAATCTTCACAATGGTGAATTGACCCCTGTCACACCTACTTCAATTATCAATGATGAGATGAAGAAGACTTTGTAGTTAATATCCACTGAAGTGAATGGGAACTATGGTATGTACTTTGTGGGACCAATAGTGGTCAAATATTAAGACCCCACATTTTATCACCCCTTCCAAAATGAAAGCTTATAAGAGGGGCTCACATATTAGAAAACTCTTTTTAGAATACATTCACTTCTGGCAAACTCTTATCGAGAGGTCCTTGTAATGGGGTTAGGGACCTTACTTTATTCGAAATTTTCCACCAAGTAAAGTTACGCTAAGTGACATCTATCTATCAACTTGTTCTACTCTGTGCCTTCACGGTCAAAAAAGGCAGCGTCATTACAAGGTTAACAAGAAAATAGGTAAGACACTTAACTTTGGTTAAAAACCTACCAAAATGGCCGCCCATATGATGAATCCTGAAGTCCAAACCCTTTTAATATTTTCGATTATGATCATAATGAGCCACATGGAAAGACCCGGGAACCACATCCAACTCCATAACAATGTGCTTAGACTGGTTATATCTGGATAAAATCTGTCCGTGACGATAACGAGTGCGATAATGAACCGGCACTGACAATTTGGCAAATAACAAGGGTACGGTTGACAGACGGGCGAACGTTGATGAGCTTTACTCTCCTCTCATAAACTATAACATGCCTAATCTATTAGACTGGGATGGATGTCCTAAGTAACCTTCATGTTCTCTTTACCTTCCAGGCAATACCCCATTACCCATCCAGAGCGCGGCTGACGTTCGCAGTTTTTCTATCACGTTGGCATTAACATAAGACTGCCAAAACATTTTGGCAGCTGACAAACTTGTAATTTGGAAACGTTCGTCCTCCCTGGGCTCATTCTGACACAGACGAGCAAGCTGATAACCTAAGCTCGTGTCAGGGAGGATGATAAAAATCACTGCTGGAATTGCTGCTAGAGAACTAGCAGAGCTGACTATGCCAATGTGGACTGTAGAGGAGCCGAGGTTTGGATAACAGGGGTGCCTGTTATCTGTCTTTGCCTGTAGGACTGTAATAGGGATGAGTGAACTGGTTTGGAAGGAGATAGATTCATTAAGAATTTTCCATAAATTTTGGGTTCATCCAATCCGGAAATTTTTGGGGTTCGCCACCAATGAATCATTATTATAATCAGGGACCTCACTGATACTGACCTTCCTTCATTTCCCCTAGACTCTGTTTGGTGCACTTTCCCAATTCTCTTCAGTCCTCTGTGATGTCACGGGCCTCAGGGTCATCACTAAGGTCTGTGATGGAGCATCAGTGATCATTTGGGGCATGTTGAGGTTATGATGCTTTCATGATGTCAGTACTCCCCATGTGGCCACTGAAACCCAGTCACAGGTCTCCATATTGGCTGCAGGGCCCGTAACATCACAGAAATAGCCAGTAGAGGCCTAAAGAGGACCAAAGATCCTGGGGAACTTGCATCTGATGCCACGAGGGAGCTCAGGAGAAGTGAGGGATGGTAAGTATCAGTGATTATTATCTTTACAAACCTTCCCTGGGTCTTTGGTTATTGTACTCAGGGGTCTGAAGACAATGGGGACAAAATTTTGCTAGGTCATCCCATCTCTAGACTGCAGGTGAACCTGTAAGTAAGTCTAAAATATAGGGACAATTACCCTCAGGGCCTTTGCAATAAGGGTAGGGTTGTAACAAGTAATAGCATAGAAGATTCTCCATTTGTCCAAGGCCATTCTCAGCATGGACGTATCAACTCCTTAAAGGGAGTGTGTCACCAGGACTCAGCACCTCAACCCAGCCCAGAGCAGCAGAGAGATAGGTTAGGGTCATCTAAATCAAACGTTGTCTTCCATTCTCGAGATGTTGATGTCAATATGCAAATGATCTCTTTGGAACAATGGCAATATCCTTGTTGCTTCAAGCTCATTTGCTCATTTGCATATTGACAAAACCAGCAATATGTTGTCAATGGAGGCAGCGATTCACAGGAGAAAAACACTGTTTGATTCAGGTGACACTAATCTATCTACAGTATCTGCCGGGCTGGGGTGATATGCTAGTTCTGGAGACACTAACCTATCTATCTGAAGGGCTGGGGTGATATGCTGCTTCTGGTGACACTAACCTATCTATCTGCGGGGCTGGGATGATAGGCTGGTTCTGGTGACACTAACCTATCTATCTGCAGGGCTGGGGTGATATGCTGGTTCTGGTGACACTAACCTAACTATATGCAGGGCTGGGGTGATATGTTGGTTCAGGAGACACTAACTTATCTATCTGCAGGGCTGGGGTGATATGTTGGTTCTGGAGACACTAACCTATCTATCTGAAGGGCTGGGGTGATATGCTGGTTCTTTTGACCCTAACATATCTATCTGCAGGGCTGGGGTGATATGCTGGTTCTGGTGACAGTAACCTATCTATCTGCAGGGCTGGGGTGATATGCTGGTTCTGGTGACACTAACCTATCTATCTGTGGGGCTGGGATGATAGGCTGATTGTGGTGACACTAACCTATCTATCTGCAGGGCTGGGGTGATATGCTGGTTCTGGTGATACTAACCTATCTATCTGTGGGGCTGGGGTGATATGCTGGTTCTGTTGACCCTAACCTATCTATCTGCAGCGCTGGGGCGAAATGCTGGTTCTGGTGACACTAACCTATCTATCTGCAGGGCTGGGGTGATATGCTGGTTCTGGTGACACTAACCTATCTATCTGCCGGGCTGGGGTGATATGCTGGTTCTGGTGACACTAACCTATCTATCTGCAGGGCTGGGGTGATATGCTGGTTCTGGTGACACTAACCTATCTATCTGCAGGGCTGGGGTGATATGCTGGGTCTGGGGACACTAACCTATCTATCTGCAGGGCTGGGGTGATATGCTGGTTCTGGTGACACTAACCTATCTATCTGCAGGGCTGGGGTGATATGCTGGGTCTGGTGACACTAACCTATCTATCTGCAGGGCTGGGGTGATATGCTGGTTCTGGTGACACTAACCTATCTATCTGCCGGGCTGGGGTGATATGCTGGTTCTGGTGACACTAACCTATCTATCTGCAGGGCTGGGGTGATATGCTAGTTCTGGTGACACTAACCTATCTATCTGAAGGGCTGGGGTGATATGCTGGGTCTGGTGACACTAACCTATCTGCAGGACTGGGGTGATATGCTGGGTCTGGTGACACTAACCTATCTATCTGCAGGGCTGGGGTGATATGCTGGGTCTGGTGACACTAACCTATCTATCTGCAGGGCTGGGGTGATATGCTGGTTCTGGTGACACTAACCTATCTATTTGCAGGGCTGGGGTGATATGCTGGTTCTGGTGACACTAACCTATCTATCTGCAGGGCTGGGGTGATATGCTGGTTCTGGTGACACTAACCTATCTATCTGCAGGGCTGGGGTGATATGCTAGTTCTGGTGACACTAACCTATCTATCTGAAGGGCTGGGGTGATATGCTGGGTCTGGTGACACTAACCTATCTGCAGGACTGGGGTGATATGCTGGGTCTGGTGACACTAACCTATCTATTTGCAGGGCTGGGGTGATATGCTGGTTCTGGTGACACTAACCTATCTATCTGCAGGGCTGGGGTGATATGCTGGTTCTGGTGACACTAACCTATCTATCTGCAGGGCTGGGGTGATATGCTAGTTCTGGTGACACTAACCTATCTATCTGAAGGGCTGGGGTGATATGCTGGGTCTGGTGACACTAACCTATCTGCAGGACTGGGGTGATATGCTGGGTCTGGTGACACTAACCTATCTATCTATCTGCAGGGCTGGGGAGATATGCTGGTTCTGGTGACACTAACCTATCTATCTGCAGGGCTGGGGTGATATGCTGGGTCTGGTGACACTAACCTATCTATCTATCTGCAGGGCTGGGGAGATATGCTGGTTCTGGTGACACTAACCTATCTATCTGCAGGGCTGGGGTGATATGCTGGGTCTGGTGACACTAACCTATCTATCTGCAGGGCTGGGGTGATATGCTGGGTCTGGTGACACTAACCTATCTATCTGCAGGGCTGGGGTGATATGCTGGTTCTGGTGACACTAACCTATCTATCTGCAGGGCTGGGGTGATATGCTGGTTCTGGTGACACTAACCTATCTATCTGCAGGGCTGGGGTGATATGCTGGGTCTGGATCCAAGCTCCCTTTAACCACTTCATGACGAATCCGTTTTACCTGGTTTATGACCACACTTTCGTTTGTTTTAGTACATATGGTTTTGAAGGCTACAGCATTTTTTCATTTCAGGTTATACAAATAATTTTTGCATTTGTTTTGGTGATACATAGGACTTTATTTTTATGTAATTTTTACATTTTCTTTTTTATAATCTGAAAAAAGTTAAAAAAAAAAAAGGAGGAAGGAAAGAAAATATGCCTGTTTTTCCCTTTTTTTTCTGCCTAGATGTATAAAGTATATAAAGTCAATGAGTGGTTGGCAAGTAGTTATGAAAATGAATTTCCATTATTGGATGTATTTTGCAACCTGTGGCATATTCATGCATCTTCCTGCCTGCCGTAAATGGAACCATGAGTCTTGTTACAAACTGATCATTCCTGTACTACACCAACATGGGCACTCCAACCACCATCAGCCAGGAGAAAACACACAAGGTGTGTCCCAGGTAAAAACTACATTATCAGCAATACCCAGCTGTGGGAGTATAGAAGGACCCGTGGTGGGAACACTGTAATCTCCATGACAACTACCTCCATCATCCGTCTAGGTAGCCCACTGGTGTAGCATCCTCTTCACCCCTGGGTTGCTGTACACACTGTACTGATTTGTGCAAAGTTTGCTGAAGGCTTAGGTACGTGTTAAGTTCCATTCTGCTGAGACAACCGCCTAAAATGTACTTAAGCCGCCGGAGAGCACATAAGTCCGATCCGTCTTCGCTCCTTCCATTTCTATTTTAGCAACTAATGAAAATCAAATATGAAAATGCACAACAACCTCTCGCGGAAACGGCCCCGGCCGCAGAGTAAATTAGAGAAACAAGTCTGGATCTGTCGTCTTATCATCTGCATCTCACAGAAAGCTGATTTGTGTGTAAATGAATTTCCTCTCTCCGTGATTGCAGGGAGCGGTGCGTGCCGGGGACCAGACGGGAAGAGCTGTCTCTGATTTAACCGGAGTCATTTCATAATCTCGGCAAGTTCAACCTGACGCCGGTGTTTTTATAATTGTCCATGTAAATTGCCATCTATTCCAGATACAATGCAACTTTTTTGCACGGAGGCGGCGACTCGGATCGGCTCGGATTGAGAATTACACTGTTTGCAATTGTTGAAAATGTTAAACAGACCTTTAAGATGTCAGTGAAAGGCCAGCGCCATCACGAGTGATCAGGAAAGTGCGGTCTCTAATGGATACAGGCTACAGCAACGGCAGGAAAAGATGTTTGTCACTGAAAATGGAAATTTTGATTACAAGTCAATGACATTATAGTCAGGGAGGATGATCTTATCTGTTCTTTATTATCTGCGATGGAAAATACATTTCCATATGTCATATTGGGTCAGGACCCAATCCCGTCGCTTAAAGGGGTTGTCCACTTTTGTTAATGCTCTTTAGAAAGACATCACATGAAAA
The DNA here is from genome assembly GCA_947044405.1 of Leptodactylus fallax. Lineage (NCBI taxonomy): Eukaryota > Metazoa > Chordata > Amphibia > Anura > Leptodactylidae > Leptodactylus > Leptodactylus fallax. The sequence goes on from CAMRHE010000531.1 coordinate 426,615, forward strand.
TTAGGCTCATTCAGGGGTTGCCCCTTGCAAATTTTTTTATTATATGGTGACTTCACCATAGGAGTAGTGCAGGAATGCATGATGCCCATTGGGTAGTCAGTGGAGTCCATGGACTCTACAGAGAGACTGCCTCAGCAGTCACATGGGGTACACCAACGTCATGACGCTTTCACCCAGCATCATGACGTTGGCATACTCCACATGACTGCAGAGGCTTGTGATTGGCACTGGGGCCAGAACGGGCCTAAAGAGGATGCCAGGGGATTGCCAGATGCTGCAAGGATGTCCAGGGTCTCCACTTATTGTCCAGAGTCTCCACTTATTATCAGAATATAATAATAACACTTCCTGATAATTCCAAACAAATTCAGCCCAAAAATGATCCAGAGGGTGAATCTCAAGAATATTCATCGAATTGAATTTCATGAGGTTGGTCCATCCATATTCATGACCACCACAACCTGCGTAATGAAGTTATAGCATCGCATGATGAACAGTGTATGCCATTAAGAAACAAGAACAAAGAATACAGAAAAATTTAATTTGACTACATTTTTGCCAAATTGAAAACTTCTGTCCAGATGGAGCAAATTTTAACTTGACTTCTCCAATGGTTTCCCAAGGCTTTTGCTGGAGCTAGTTATCCTATTCATGTTAGAGCACTCCATTTGTGAGTTATATGCTGATATATACATATCGAGAATGGCACCCAAAAAAGTACAATGCAAAGCACTCCAAGAATACCCCTAGAACAAACAATAACAAGTTAGAACAGATGCAATACAAAGTGGAGAATTAAAAAAAAAAAAAAATGTCCAGGTTTGTAAGACCAAAATTAGCCAAGTCCTCGAGCGGTCAATAAAAAACAAATCCTTTACTTTGGAACAAAAACAAAAATTTTCCTTTACTTTGGATCCGAATCGGCTCCCGTTATATTTTTTGGTCACGTTTCTCAGCACTGGATGATATTGAACACATGTACAAATTGAGCCCGTCAGTGTCGCTTTACCGAGGAGACTTCAGCTGATCGAACATTTTAATGCTCCGTCGAGCACCAGCCACGTTTACAGCGCGGAAAATAAAAGCAAGATTATTTTTCTTTAATCACTCCCTGTGTTCACATCTCTGGAATCAGCCAAAATGATGATAAAACAATCACTAACAGAGACTGGAATCCGGCCCAGACCAAACCACACGCAATACGGTGACTACAGATGGAGGACTGGACGGGCAGGACTCATAGAACGGGGAGCGGTGGGGGAAAGATGGAAACTCGGAGAGGAGACGAGCCAAGGATATTGTGTGTAGAGACAAAGGCTACGCCCGGATGGTGGACATGAATAAACAGCTGGCTCTAACAACAAAACTCAGGAGAGCAAAAAGATAACACTTCTTCAGGGCAGACGACTCTTTTTGATATTCTATAGAGGACCCATCCCCTCTACTGACATGTCCATATTCCACAAGAAATAACAATTTCAGAGCATTTCTTTCTTTTCAGCTCATTTTCATCACATACCGGATTACAATAGAAGATAACACCTCTATAGATGACCCCTCATAACATCCACAATAGATGATGTCACATAGAACATGTCCAGAAAACTTTGCCATAGACCTCAATGAGTCGGCTCCAGACTATTGCTGCCTATGGTCATGACTGTGCTGTAAAGCAGATCACTAAATGCTGTTAACAGAGTAGAGGAGAAGCTCAGGCAAGATGGCCGCCCCCATAATCATGGACAGAAAATAGAATAAAGAAAAATTAAAGTCAGGAAATAAAAAAAAGACCTGAAAATGTCCCTTTATGTAGGGACGTGACTACAAGGTTTGAGGACATAGCAGAGGCTGCAATGTAGATGATGCCAAAAGGACACCACCCGCGACACAACCATTGGGCACAGCTGTGTAGGCCAATCTTGGGTACAGGGGTGTACCTAAAGGCTCTCAGGCTCTGGTGCAAAAATTCAGTTTGGGCCCCCTTGTGCAACTTCTCGTCACCACCATCAGCCCCGTCCCATCAATACATTTTAACAATTCCCTTTTCTTCTCTATGTGGCCCAGACCACCATGAAGTCTTCTTCACACCATATCAGTGCACACAAGATGCCCATCATTCCCATCCTCTGTCAGTGCCCCCACATAGTAATTTTGCCCCCTTTTGTACCACAGTCCAGTCCATAGAACTTCTCCTTGGCTATATCTTGCTGAGTTGCTGACCAACTACTATTTTGCCACAAAAGGGTTAATTTTCTCCTTTCGGACAGTGGAAGGCTGTGTATCATAAATCTTCTCAGTCCAGTGCACCAGAGGGGATAAATTTACGATGCACAGACATCAAAGGAAATCAGAAAGGAGAGCAAAGAAGTTTATCCAGCCCTAGTGTGGTGCCTGTGTTTGGTTAAGGACTTAGCAAAGTCTCACACCTAAAGTAATTTTGTGGAAGTGGATGGCTTCCACTACCTTAGAAGACCACCAGACATACCGAAATGAACCCTGTCATTGCCCTAGACCACCAGGGGTATAGACAATATTATTTCTTGCACTAGACCTGGATGTTTTATGCTACTTACCTAGACACTATGTGGCCCTACATATCAGACACACAGACAGTAACCCCTTTCCATTGCCCTAGACCACCATCAAAACAGAAATTAACCCTTTTACTGCTCTAGGCCACCAGGGATATAGACAATAACATTCCCTGCACTAGACCTGGATGTTTTATACTACTTACCTAGACACTATGTGGCCCTGCATATCAGACATACAAATGTTAACCCCTTCCATTGCCTTAGACCTCCAGTGAAACAGAACTGAGCCCCTTCACTGCCCTAGACCACCAGGGATGTAGACATTAACCTTTGCTGCCCTAAACCTGGATGTTTTATACTACTTGCCTGGATACTATGTGGCTCTATATATCTTGCTGCCATATAGGTGCTTACTAGGAGGCTATATGTTAGTATTTATTTGATCCGGTTCTGTAGGCCCTAGCTACAAAGACTTAGATGGACTTTTGCTAGTGAACAACTTAACATTACATGGGGCTGCGGCCATCTGGCATGAAGTAAGGGAATGGTGGGGACCCAAGCTGGACTTCTGCACCAGGGCCGTGTGTCTTTAGCTCTGCCCCCGCCTCAAGCCCTGCACCAGGATTATCGCAGTCAGTTGTTGCTGGCGCGTTCCTTTAAGATATTTGTTGTTCTAGTTATATCCCAAACTAATGTCAATTATATTAGATCTTGAAAATTTACTTATCTTAATACACATCAATTTCATTGACCGATGATCTCGGCCTGACAACTCCTGTTCTTTCTAGAAGAGTAATTAAAGAAGAAATAGTAGAGCTGCGCTCGCACACTGACACGGAGCAGCAGCAAATTGATATGTAGCTTTATATTTGTTAGATTTGTGAAGGAAAAACTATGGATTAATTAGACAGATATGTGAGCGTGTCACAGAGGAGATCACCCCGCATGATAAATAGATACATCCAGCACCGATAATTGGAGGATTAAAGTATATTATTGTTTGCTGCAAAATTATGTCACATAAGCCCTAATGTCATTAAGGAAGATGTGCAGGATCAGATCAACGGAGGCAAAAACTGTGATGTGCTTATAGCTACCTGCAAGACAGCTGCTGGTTACAAGAAGAGATAGATAATAGCAACAGATGGGTAGATAGATAGAAAGATATGAGATAGATAGACAAATAGACAATACTGTAGGCAGAGAACTAGAGCAGAGAGGTCGCACATCTATGCTTTACACAGCGTCAGTTTTCCCTTCGGGGGGCGCTGCAGAGTAAATGAATGTTTGCTGCACATTACACCCGACCGCTGGGGCTCCCATCAGAGGGACAGCTGCTGTGATCGGTGTACTTTCAGGGGATCCTTCTAACAAAACCTATGACAACCCCTTTAAGGTAGAAAGATGAAGCCTATAAGACTAATCGTGGCTGCAGCAGTTGTGATGTGACAGGTAGCTGAGCATAGTCAGTCCGGCTCCGGTATGGCAGGGGAGCTGTCATGTCTGCAGCAGTCATTAATTCCGATGGTTGATATTAAATGCAGAGTAACGATCCTGTCACGCCGCTTGGAGCCATCATCCTTACATATCTTCCATCAATGTTCTTGTCTCTTAACGGAATATTCTGGGTAATGAAAACTGATCGGAGCCCCAAAGTAGATCATTACCTGTACATGTCCTCCAGAGCAGGAGGCCTCTGTAATGACCCTCCAGGAGGAGACCACACGACGGCACCTTGGAAGGAGCATAAAGATGAAGACAAGTGTTTTAGACAGTCTATAGGGTTAGGGTTAGTGTTACCTAATGAGGGCACTCACTGGACAGTAATGGTTTACAAAAAAAGACACTGGAATGATGTGGAAATATTCACCCAGAACTCAGCTCCTTACATTACCCTGATTCCTAGAGCCAAAGCATAAAGTTAACCAAAACAGCGCTGTACAAAGGTTGTGGCTGTACCTGGTACTGCAGTTCAGTTTCATCAACTTGAATGAAGATTGGATGAAGACTACTACCAATCAATAGATCGATCCTAAATCCAGGAAAACTCCTTCCTAGAGATGGGCAAACCTCATGAGATTTCTTTCACCAAATATCCGTGAATTGGTCCACATGATTCATTTGGGCTGAAATTTTTCGACACTAACCAGAAGTCTATTATTATACTCTCCAGTCTCTTCAGACCTCAGAGTACAAAAGTGGAGGCCCAGGGGAGGTGCCGAAACATAATAAACACTGATACTCACCTCTTCTGAACTCCCTTGCGGCTTCCGCCACTCCCTCAGGTTTTTCTTCCGGACTATTCCGGCCTCCTGGCTGATGTCATGTGTTCTGGGGATCTTGTGTGGTCAATAAATGTCATGATGCTATAGCTCAATCGTCATATTGTTGTCGCACCATGCATGATCGCTGAGGTCCTATCACAAGTCAGCAGTTCACTGGTGACCCATGACATCTGCCAGGGGGACGAAGGAGAAGGTAGGAAGACCACCAAAGAGAACCCCGAAGAGTCTACCAGAGGTGAGGCAAGGTCAGTATAAGAGATTATTACGTTTCTACACCACAAATGGGCCTCCGTTTACTATACTGTGGGGTCTGTAAAGATCCAAGGGTATAATAGTGATTCATGGGTGACGAACCTCAAATGTTTGGGGTTCAGGTCAAGCCCAAAACTTTTGAAAACTTTTCATCAAATCCAATTCAATGCAAAAACGCTCATTCATCTCTACTCCTTCCAAGTTGCAAGTTGTTTTTCTAGGATTCTTCATTAATGTCTATTTTTGAATTATTTGTAAGGAATTGTTACATAAGTAATGCCCTATAAAGTTATGGAGATGCTATTTAGAAAATTGTTGAATATACAGCAGGTAAATGATTGGAACAAAAGAAAGCAAAATAAACTGCCTATAATCCAACATGGCTCCAGTTAGCAGAGTCTAAGCGTGCCCAAGATATTAACCAGGGTCTGCTGCAAGGCAAGATGGACTTAGCTGCGCAGGACCCAGGTTTCATCTGCAGAACAATGTGTCAGAAAATAAATGCATCTGCAGAATAAGGACCAAACCAGAAAGGTTAACACAAGAAAATAAGACAATATCATGAAACCAGCAGATTAAAAGGATGAGGTACTGGGAGCAAGTCCAGAGAACAAAAAGAGTCTAGATACATGAGGCAACAAGCAATGAGAAGAGTAAACCAGGAGATCAACAGAAAAACAGGGTAAGGGACTGGGAACAAGTTCAGAGAACACAAAGAGTCTAGATACACAATGTAACCACAGGCAACAAGCAATGAGAGGGGTAAACCAGAAAGAGAAGCCCAAATCAATAAACCAGGAGATCAGCAGATTAAAAGGATGAGGTACTGGGAGCAAGTCCAGTGAACAAAAAGAGTCTAGATACATGATGCAATCATAGGCAACAAGCAATGAGAGGGCTAAACCAGGAGATCAACAGAAAAACAGGGTAAGGGACTGGGAGCTAGTTCAGAGAACACAAAGAGTCTAGATACACAATGTAATCACAGGCAACAAGCAATGAGAGGGGTAAATCAGAAAGAGAAGCCCAAATCAATAAACCAGGAGATCTGCAGATAAAGAGCCTAGACACAAGATGTAATCAAAGGCAACAAGCAACCAGGAGATCAGCAGGTCAACAAAGTACGGGTCTGGAAGCGAGTTCAGAGAACACGAGTCTTGATACAAGACACAATCGAAGGGAACAAGCAATGTCAGTGTCAGGTCTTGACTGGATGCAGAACTAGAGCCATGATTGTCTCCGCATTCCAAACCTCTGACTAATGGAACAGACCCAGCCAGAGTTTGACTGGTAAGCAGAGCAACCTTATAGCCACACTCATGTCATAAGTGCACAAATTGGAATGACCACTGCTGGGTGGAGAAAGAGGAGCATGGATATTCAGATTCCTGACATTACCATTGGGAACTTGATCAGCAGCAATCTCACAGCTGCAATGTTTGATGCCACTCTGGTCCTCCTGGTACTGCAGCTTATCTATGTTCACTTGAGGTGGTGCATCCCAGGAGTGAGGACATCTGCAAGACAGTTTGCCCTATTCTGGCTACCAAACTGTATAGAAACACCAACAATGCCGGCTTTCTTGAGGTCATCAAGCAAGCGAGTTGCATACTTCTTCAAGTTATCTAGATACTTCTTGGCCTGGGCCACCACCGCACAAGATACCTGTTGGCTTTGACAGCTGCTGCCAAGTTACCTCTACAACAATAGAAGCTACATCGCCCCCACAACGACATCCCAGAAAACGACTGATGCGAATAATTTGTCTGAAAAGTATAATACACTCTAAGGCAAGAGCGCGGGCTGGCACGCCATCACACCAAGACATTTCATCTATCATTTAAAAGTGTCTGTAACTTTCAAGCAAACTGCCTCGTCTGCAAGTGTCACCAGATAAAAAATTAATGCACACATGAAGAGACATGTACAGTTGATGGGGATGTCGCCTTTCAAGGCTCGGTGGGATGAGCAAGCATCGAAAAAAAAAAAACGTCTTGTTTTATTTTGCTGTTTAAAGAACAATAAGAAGGAAACCGACCTGAAGGGAAGAATAAAGAGAAGTAAAAACAAAAACAACAATATAGATATATTATGTCAGTCATCGCTTTGCCGAAAAACCTCTTCTCCATTCCATTGTGATGCGGTAATGAATCCCTCCAAAGCAGCTAATTAGACAGGAGGGGACGCGAGCTCCCACCACGGGTGATGAATACACGTTGTATAATTGGAAAGGAGCGATCACAGGCTAAATAAATACTTTTCAAGAGGCTCTCAAAAAAAAAAAAAAAAAAAATGAAAAAAAAAACCAACTGGAATTCGTTGGAATGCAGACATTGTGGGAAGAAAATAGATGGTGCACATGGGTTCACTCCAGGATGCCGCACGCTAGAGGATTGAGGTAACAGGTGATTATAGGGGATATACAAGAATGTATCAACGTCGAACATCTGGTTATGAATAGACTCATAGACAAAAATAATCACAAAAATATTCTACATGGAAATGCGGTTTCTAAGCAGGATGGAGGCTGAGAAGAAAAAAGGAAAGGAGGAGGCGGGGAGATGAAAAAAAAATTCACTGGAGGGGACGTCGGACAAAATAGGGGGAAATAATAGCTCAAGATTTACAAAACATCCCGACAAGATCTAGATATCCTCTAGTGTTAGGATTCAGTGTAAGAATTTTAGAAGGGCTGGTGACTAAACATTCTGCAAGTCAACAAATATAATGACTTAGGTCACTAAATCTCCATTGGAGCCTCAAGATCCAACCAGTTACATAGTTGCCAACAGTCTTGAATTATTGGGTTTTTCCAGAATTTTTAATAAGGATTTCAACTTGTCCTGGCCCTAAAAGGGATGGAATTTATGCAAATGAGTGGCTGTTCCTGGCCAAGCTGGAGCTTCGCTTAAAGGGATTGTACCATCTTGGCAAGATTGGTGGGGTTCCGACCACTCAGGCCCCCACTAATAAGGAGAATGGGGGATTTTTGTCCTCCATTTTGGATGGAGCGTTGGTCACACATGTGGTTGCACAGCACGCAGACCAATGGCAGTGGTAAAGATAGACAAAATATACAGTGCTCAGTTATTTATGGGCTCTCATTGACTGAAATAACCAATCACCACTCCATACGGAACATAAGATCAAAATCTAACGTCCTTATCGGGATCGGACCCCCACCAGTCTGAAAGTTATCCGCTGTTGTGTGGATAGGGCAGAACTTTCCAACATAGCACAACCCCTTTAAGGATCAAAAATTTGGTATGCATACAGGTGATAGAAGAGCTTAAATGGGTTTTCCAAGACTGTAATAATGATAACCTATTCTTAAAGGGGTTGTCTGGGATAAAATCATTTCTACACTAAGCAAAACATCCTCCAAAAATATATATATCATGTGACTACCCCAGGCACATTTTCAGATTTTCTGGGGGCATTCCGTTTCCTCGTTTCCAGAAAAGGAAAGTCACCAATACTAAACCCGCCACCACACCTCCTACCCCATCATACTTACCTGTCTTCCTGTCTGGATCTTCTGTGCACGGAACATCATTTTCTTCTGGGGGCCCACTCCTCCTTTTCTTGATGGGGTGGGCTGAGTTAGTTAGTTGGGAAGCGCTAGTAGTGCCCGGGCTAGCTATGGAAACAGGGAGGGGGTGTGAGGGAGTGAGAGAAGAAGATAGTGTGAGTCAGCTCATGCAGTGCATCATGGTAGTTGTAGGAAAACAGAACAGGAAGCTACCCATGTAAACAAATGCAGCTCTTGACACCCAGACAATCACCAGTTTGTTGCTTTAAGAAACCCCTTTAACCTCTTGTCACCTTGTTAGTTTTTAGTGATATAGCTAAAGGGATGGATACACCTATTGGTAATGGCAGACATGCTTCACCAGGGAGATCAGTAATTGGCTGCAGCAGTCATGTGACACAGTGACGTCATCAGTGCCAGGTCCACCAGGCGCACAACAGAACAACAGCGCCTGAACCAACACGGATTTTACCAGGTGAGTTCTATTATTTCTTTATTTTATACCATTTTCTTGCAATCCCTTTAATGTGTCAGAGAACACAATTGGTAAAACCAATGTGAGAATTTGATGTCTGAAAAATGACTGAAAAAAGTGATTGTTATTTTTTGAAAAGAGATACAGAAAAAATGTTATACTTGTAGAATATCGATCTGAGTCTGACAATAAAGTAGAAAAAAAAAACATAAAAAGTCAAATAAATAAAAATCCGGCCACACAGTGACAGGCACAGATCTGGTATCAATGACAGCGAGAGATGGATGTTATCATGATAATGGCCGGTGCACAGGGTAGGGATTATGTACTGAAAGGACGGGGAGCGAGGCGCGAGCCCATGTGTGTAATATCACAGGAAGACGTGAAGGGCAGAACATCAGACCAGGGGCTTCTTTTGTGCTACAACAAACGGATTCACCAAAGCCTGCCACTTACTGCAAGATCTAAATCACGGCTATCTTTACCTGGATCAGTGGCGGACGCTCTAATAATGGTAGGTAATACCTTGAAACCATTCAGTGACTGGGACATAAAACATATAATACTGTATACTCTATGTTCCTAGACTGCTGCATTAAAGGGAATGTCTCACGTGTTGAAAGAAGCTCCAGGATATTTTTGTTTGCCATTCTATCGTGTTGTAGACTATTATTGGTCTTGTGTATGACTTGTGTGTACCCAAACCCATTGTCGTTGTCGTCTACAAGGAGGTAGAGTGTAGGTGAGCCTGTAGGGGCCAGGGTCTCATGGTCTACTCCGATTAGACCAACCAAATATTAGTCAGGGCCAAACACAATTCTCTCTACCATGACCTACCCAAGAACAGGGCATTTGGATACCGACCTCTTGTGTACTAGGGTCATGGGCAAATAATACACTCAACTCACACATTTATGTTGTAATTAGGGAAGAGTGAACCGGTTCACAACAAGTCAGACTCGTTATGCATTTTCCAAAAATTTCAGGTTTGAATGAACCCATATTTTTGGGGTTCGCTACCCACAAACCACTATTATACTCTGTGGTGTCATAAGCGGAGGCACAGGGGAGGTGTGTAAATATAGCAATACAGTCATACTCACCTCTCCTTATTGCAGTATCTGATGAACCCGTCCTGTTCCAACCTCCTGAATAACATCAGTAGATCTGGGGAACCCTGAGGACCAATCACAGTCCTCAGTGGTTACTTGGGGTGCATCTAAGTGTCAGTAACAAACAGTCAGGATCAACATGGCAACAATAGAAACCTTCACTCAGCACAAGAACGACAGCTCCTGTAGCACACGTAGGGATTGCCCAGTTCTCACAGGGGTTAGCGCTCAACACTCATGGTAACTGGTTCTCAGACACACAATGGATTTGTCACATTGACCATCAGAAACAACAAGATGGACTACTGGACCAATAGTAATGGAGGACTGAACAGAAGAACGGAAAGCGTGATAAAGCCTTTACTTTATATGTGGAGAATCTTTGGGTCACACTTTCTGCAGACCAAGGTAGACACAATGACTCAACCACTGAAGACACGTAAAGTGACAGTGTAATATCATACAGTGCAATAGTATCATATTCGGTGCAATACGCATCATAAAATGCACAAACAAATCTACTCAACAGTTACACAGGCCAATTCAGGGTAAGGAGTGGCTCCTACCACCTTACAAACCAATGCTCCTTCCTGGTAACACCATGCCCCCTTTTTGTGGCCACACCTTTCCCTTTTTCATTCTGCACCACCACCTAAATGTGCAAGTGAACGCCAGGGCTGCTGGTAAAGACACAACATCCGAGTGCCATGAACATAAAATGTATGTGGAGCACAGATTTCTGATACGTCTCATGCTACTGGGAGATTCGCCAACTCTTCCAGGAGCCTCCCAAATTTTTCTGGAGAATTGACAAGTATGTATATACCATCTACAAGTTGTCTACCATGGTAATTCCTTCTTCACATCTTCTATGGATTCCATAGTGCACACTACATTTCCCATGATGCCTCTGCTCTCCATCTAACCCCAGTAAGTGATAGATCAGTGATATGTTACTGCTCACCCATAACTCACACTGCAGGGTCCCCGATATTACTATGTGATGCAGCTCGCTAGCCTGCCTCCAGAGTGTGATAGGTTTCTGTCTTTCAGCTCCCACAAGGAGGAGTTGAGGGGAGTAATGTGATGCTACTGCTCATAGAACTACACGGGAAGTTCTGCACACAGTACTCCCACTGCAGAGTTTCATTGTATTCTTATTTAATACAGCCTTGCAATGATCCGCCTGGCTTCAGTGTGTGATAGGTTTCTATCTTTCAGCTGCCACAAGTAGGAGTCGGGGGAGGGGGAGTAATTTGAAGCTACTGCTCATAGAAATACACAGGAGATTCTGCACGCAGCACTGACACTGTAGAGTTTTAGTGCATTCTTATGTGATTCAACATTAGTCTGTCTTCCTACCTCCTGTATGTACATACTTTAAAGCAGGAGGAAGGGGGAACTGTGTGAGGCTACATCTCATTGATAGGAGAGGCTACATCACATCTCACATGATACACTGGATGCACTCCAATTCTCAGCTGAGAAACTGTTACAATTGTATATAGTCTAGACAATGCTCTGTAAATAACAGCCTGGATTCTAGAATAGACATTTTGTAACAAACTGGCAAAAAGATTTGTTCCGCTACTTCTGATTATGTGTTTAGCTCACAGAGCATTGTCTGCACTGGATACAATTGTCTCCACTTCTCAGCCCAAGACTACCAGGGATTAACCATTTTTATGCGCTATAACACCAGTACTTATGATTTTAACTACTTCTCTGCCCTAGACCACCAGGGATGCAGATATTAACCCCTTCACTACCCCAAACCCCCAGGAATGGTGCCATTACTTTCCACATTAGATATAGAAGCTCCTACATATGCAAACATTAACCCCTTCTCTCTCGAAGAGTACAAGGGATGCTGAAATTAACCCCTTTACTGGCCTACACCGCTGGGGATGCTCCTAATAGCCTCATTCTCTGCAAACAGAGCCCAGCACCATTAACTCCTTCTTTGCCATAATATTACCTTAAACAGCTACATTTGTGAATTATAGATAATTCATTGCTATAAGGCATCATTTGCTTGTGGCTATTGGATCACCTAGTATAGGGGGATACTCCTCGGGTATCTAACTGCTTAGTACACTAGCTACAAAGGCTTCACAGGATCCACCATCGTCTTAGTCTCAAGAAAACGTATATTGACCATATAGTGATATATACAATATAATAGTTTCTGTGGCCAGTTTTGTCCTCATTTGTTGCGAGTGTTATTTATAGGTTGACCATGTGACATTTTGGAGCTTCTCGTACAGGACATCTATGTGTCATGGCAATGTGAATGTGTCCTAACAGTATATAAGTGTGGACGTCCTGTCATAAGGCCGCGGCACATCCAGTACTATATCCAGACGTTCCCTGTCAGTCCAGCTCTCAGTGAATGAAAGAGAAGCTTCTATGTCAGGACATGGCGTGTTACCTAATAAGATACATCTATTGAGAGATAACGTGAGATGTTGACAGGAAAGTCGGAGGAGTCATCTAAATATTGAGCACTCAGCAATCCTCCGCTTATCCCAGCAGCTGTCAGACGCTCACTGTTACAGACAGTACATGTAGGAAACTGGGAAAGAAACTTCTTGGACAGGTGGTGGATCCTCAAACTGTGGAAAATACAATATCCACCTGTCCTGGCTGCGGAAACTAACTGGACATACTGTAGACACTGAGTGGAGGGCGAGCAACTGTAATCTAACCAGAGGTACATAGATAGATAGATAGATATGAGATAGATAGATAGATATATATGAGATATATAGATAGATAGATAGATATGAGATAGATAGATAGATAGATATGAGATAGATAGATATGAGATAGATAGATATGAGATAGATAGATATGAGATAGATAGACGGACAGATAGATAGATAGATATGAGATAGATAATAGAGAGATAGATATGAGATAGATAGATAGATAGATAGATAGATAAGAAGAACAGAATGGCAGCACTGCAAAGTTTCAAAAAGAATTGTGGATTTATTTCAGAGCGACGTTTCGGTTCACTAGAACCTTTCTCAAACCTTTTTTTTTTTTTAGATAGATATGAGATAGATAATGAGATGGATAGATAGATAGATAGATAGATATGACATAGATAGATGTGAGATAGATATGATATAGATAGATAGATATGAGATAGATAGATAGATATGAGATAGATAGATAGATATGAGAGAGAGATAGATAGATAGATATGAGAGATAGATAGATATGAGATAGATAGATATGAGATAGATATGAGATAGATATGAGAGAGAGATAGATAGATATGAGATAGATATGAGATAGATAGATAGATAGATATGAGATAGATAGATAGATAGATATGAGATAGATAGATAGATAGATGTGAAATAGATATGAGATAGATAGATATGAGATAGATAGATATGAGATAGATAGATAGATATGAGATAGATAGATATGCGATAGATAGATAGATATGAGAGAGAGATAGATAGATAGATATGAGATAGATAGATATGAGAGATAGATAGATAGATAGATAGATAGATATGAGATAGATAGATATGAGAGAGAGATAGATATGAGATAGATAGATAGATATGAGATAGATAGATATGAGATAGATAGATAGATATGAGATAGATATGAGATAGATAGATATGAGATAGATAGATATGAGATAGATAGATAGATAGATGTGAAATAGATATGAGATAGATAGATATGAGATAGATAGATATGAGATAGATAGATAGATAGATATGAGAGAGAGATAGATAGATAGATATGAGAGATAGATAGATAGATAGATAGATATGAGATAGATAGATATGAGATAGATAGATATGAGAGAGATAGATAGATAGATAGATAGATATGAGATAGATAGATAGATAGATAGATAGATAGATAGATAGATAGATATGAGATAGATAAGGGGTCGGCAACCCCTGGCACGCGTGCCAACTTTGGCACGCGGGAGACATCGGGATGGCACGCAAATAGCATCCGCTATCCCCCCTCGTCAAGAACCACTCATTCCCCTGATAAATCCCGCCCTGTCAAGACCCACTCATTCCCCCGGCCACCAGCCCTCCAGACGCTACCACCTGTACCACCGCCGCCAAAATCGCACCCCCTCCCCCGCTCCCATAGAGTGTAACGCTACTTGCAGCGATCTTCTTGTGTAGGACCTGGCAGCCGCGCGAAGCCTTGTCCAATGAGGATCGCGCGGCTGCTAACTAATGACGTCACCTCCATAGCCGGCCAGCCACAATCCACAGACGCTGAGAGGATTCCTCACAGGCTGAACGGCTGAGTTTTCCTCCAGAAAAACTACTCCAGCTTCAGTGTCCATTAGAAATACATCACAGTGAGTTTTAGAACCCATAATAAAATATATTTCAGTGTACATATGAATTTTATATTGTAATATTAACCTTTTCTGTACTGCTATTAATAAGTTGATGGGGTCTTCTTTAATATGTATATTCAATACATATTAAAGAGGACCTTACAAGTCCTCATGTATATGCTGTTTTACATACCACTAGAAAGCCGACAGCTGAATTCAGCGCACTGCCGGCTTTCCCGTTATGTGCCCCGGGGCTGGAGATATCGGCGGTCTTAGTTTCACGGTTCACCGTCAGAAGGGCGTTCCTGACAGTCTAGCTGCGCTGTGAGGAGCGCTCTCTCTGACAGTACTAGTTCATAGACTTGTACTGGGGGGGCGCTCCTCACAGCTCAGCGTCATCGCCGGGCAGTAAGGAACGTCCCCTCTGACAGTGCAGCCAGGGGTCGGCAACCTATGGCTTATTTCCCTGGCACGGCAGCGGACTCCTCACCCAGTAGTTTCAATCGGACCAAACACGGCCGAAAGGAAACTGCTATTATTATACTGTGGGGTCTCTTCAGACCCCCCGAGTGTAATAAGCGGAGCTCCCGGGGAGATGATCAAACATAAAAAATAATGTTACTCACTATTCCACGCTCCGCAGCCGCTCTGTACTCTTCAGGTGCTTCTGCCTGAAGTCAGCTGACAGGGCCTCAGGGGTTGCGTCTGCGTTTGACGTCATTACTCATAATGACGCGACGTGACCCCTGAGACTCAATGAGCGGTCGCTGACTACAGGCAGAAGCGCCCGAAGATACAGAGCTGCTGCGGAGCGTGGAATGGTGAGTAACATTGTTTTTTATGTTTCATCACCTCTCTTTGCCCTCCACTTATTATACTCTGTGGTCTGAAGAGACCCCACAGTATAATAATAGCTAGTGAATGTGCAGGGGCCACTATAGAGCATAATACCGTGTGCAGGGGCCACTATAGAGCATAATACCGTGTGCAGGGGCCACTATAGAGCATAATACCGTGTGCAGGGACCACTATGGGACATATACCGTGTGCAGGGGCCACTATGGAGCATAATACCATGTGCAGGGGCCGCTATGGGACATATACCGTGTGTAGGGGCCGTTATGGGACATATTGCTGTGTGCAGGGGCCGCTATGGGACAAATACTGTGTACAGAGGCTGCTATGGGACAAATACTGTGTGCAGGGACTGCTATGGGACAAATACCGTGTGCAGGGGCCGCTATGGGACATTATACCGTGTGCAGAGGCCGCTATGGGACATTATACTGTGTGCAGGGGCCGCTATGGGACATATACCGTATGCAGAGGCCGCTATGGGACAAATACTGTGTGCAGGGACTGCTATGGGACAAAAACCGTGTGCAGAGGCAGCTATGGGACAAATACTGTGTGCAGAGGCCGCTATGGGACATAATACCGTGTGCAGGGACCGCTATGGGACAAATACTGTGTGCAGAGGCCGCTATGGGACATAATACTGTGTGCAGGGGCCGCTATGGGAAATAATACCATGTGCAGGGACCGCTATGGGACATAATACCGTGTGCAGGGGCCGTTATGGGACAAATACTGTGTGCAGAGGCAGCTATGGGACAAATACTGTGTGCAGAGGCAGCTATGGGACATATACCGTGTGCAGAGGCCACTATGGGACATAATACCGTGTGCAGGGACCGCTATGGGACATAATACCGTGTGCAGGGGCCGTTATAGGACATAATACCATGTGCAGGGACCACTATGGGACATAATACCGTGTGCGGGGACCGCTATGGGACATAATACCGTGTGCAGGGGCCGTTATAGGACATAATACCATGTGCAGGGACCGCTATGGGACATAATACCGTGTGCAGAGGCCACTATGGGACATAATACCGTGTGCAGAGGCCGCTATGGGACATAATATCGTGTGCAGAGGCCACTATGGGACATAATACCGTGTGCAGGGATCGCTATGGGACATTATTCTGTATAACGGTGTGTTTTCTATATTAAGGATGTGTTTTTGCAC
Organism: Leptodactylus fallax; assembly: GCA_947044405.1. NCBI lineage: Eukaryota > Metazoa > Chordata > Amphibia > Anura > Leptodactylidae > Leptodactylus > Leptodactylus fallax. Next base: position 443,179 of record CAMRHE010000531.1, read on the forward strand.
AGAAAACTCAGGCTTTGTTTTTTTTTTTTTGTGCAAAAATGCACCAGTTTTACATCGAATGAAAAAGTTCCAAATATAGCTACATCCAGATACATAGTGTGTATTCACCATAATGATACCACCATACGGTGCTCCTGGACACATTTACCACTAATTGGGGACTGCACATGGACTTTCATTGCTTCTAATCGGAAAGTACAGGAGCGTCCCAGGAAATAGCAGTAAACGCATGTGTCCTAAAGCATCTGGTGGCAGCACTTCTGTGTTATGGTTTGTGGTATATGACTTTAGTTTAGTGGTCGTCAGACTTACAATTATTGACCGGCACTCCGAGTACCTCATCTTTGATTTTTTTATTAAAATCGGCACGCTGAACAAAAAAGGTTGCCTACCCCTCAGATAGATAGATAAATACATAGATATGAGAGAGAGATAGATAGATAGATAGATAGATAGATAGATATGAGATAGATAGATAGATAGATAGATAGATATGAGATAGATAGATAGATAGATAGATAGATAGATAGATATGAGATAGATAGATAGATAGATAGATAGGAGATAGATAGATAGATAGATAGATAGATAGATGAAGCATGAGCCATTATTACACAGTTTATCTCCATCATCTCCACAGCTTAGTGCCCCTATAGATATCTGAACATAATGTAAGTTGTGCTATATATCTCACTCCCTACTGTCTGCGCCATCACAGAACCTTCTTCCAGCTGGCTCGCTGTTTATCTGTATTTTCATATACTTTGATGTATTTCACTTTATCTTTAGGAGGACTTTTCATTTACCGATAGGCTTATTACTATATATCTATATACCTGGACAGTAAAGGTGATGTCGGTGCTGGCGCCCCAGGAGACTCGTCTGCAGCAGCCTCATGCATCAATGTGTCCCCTTCTGAAATACATTAGAACATTCCGACTCTCCCTATTTAAATATTGAAGAGGCGGCTTTTTATTTATATTGCTTTTTTTCTCCGGTTTTCATTTGCTCTTGACTGTTTTGCTGACACGGTAACGGCTGTTTGCAATTGGGAGAATTTCAGGATCTGGCAAGAAGCAAATGCAGCTGGAGAGAGAGAGAAAAGGGAATTATGGGGAAATGATGAAAAGGTTCGGCTTTCACACACTTGAGGTGTGAAATGACCCATAAACTCAGAAGATAAGGCTGGGTGCTTTTAAGAGCATCCTATTTCCAAAGTGCAGCATAAAAAAAAAGTTAGAAAAACTTAAACTTTTTTTTTTCTTTTATCTTTTTTTTTTTTTGCAAATAACACAGATCATTCATCTCAGGTAAAAGAAGGAAAATTCCATTTAAAGGGAGATCATATTTTAAGGCATTTTCTCTGTTCTGTCATCTCTGTGTTTTATAAAAGGTTCTGTTTTCAGCATTGATATTATTGGGGTACATGTCAGAGAATCAGGGTCCACCTGGTGCAAGAGAAAATTTTGTTGGGCACTAAACTGATCCTGATTTACATCCTGTATTATACTCCAGAGCTGCACTCACTATTCTGCTGGTGCAGTCACTGTGTACATACATTACATTACTTATCCTGTACTGATCCTGAGTTACATCCTGTATTATACTGCAGAGCTGCGCTCACTATTCTGCCGGTGCAGTCACTGTGTACATACATTACATTACTTATCCTGTACTGATCCTGAGTTACATCTTATATTATACTCCAGAGCTGCGCTCACTATTCTGCTGGTGCAGTCACTGTGTACATACATTACATTACTTATCCTGTACTGATCCTGATTTACATCCTGTATTATACTCCAGAGCTGCGCTCACTATTCTGCTGGTGCAGTCACTGTGTACATACATTACATTACTTATTCTGTACTGATCCTGAGTTACATCCTGTATTATACTCCAGAGCTGCTCTCACTATTCTGCTGGTACAGTCACTGTGTACATACATTACATTACCTATCCTGTACTACTCCTGAGTTACATCCTGTATTATACTCCAGAGCTGCGCTCACTATTCTGCTGGTGCAGTCACTGTGTACATACATTACATTACTTATCCTGTACTGATCCTGAGTTACATCCTGTATTATACGCCAGAGCTGCGCTCACTATTCTGCTGGTGCAGTCACTGTGTACATACATTACATTACTTATCCTGTACTGATCCTGAGTTACATCTTATATTATACTCCAGAGCTGCGCTCACTATTCTGCTGGTGCAGTCACTGTGTACATACATTACATTACTTATCCTGTATTATACTCCAGAGCTGCACTCACTATTCTGCTGGTACAGTCACTGTGTACATACATTACATTACTTATCCTGTACTGATCCTGATTTACATCCTGTATTATACTCCAGAGCTGCGCTCACTATTCTGCTGGTGCAGTCACTGTGTACATACATTACATTACTTATCCTGTACTGATCCTGAGTTACATCCTGTATTATACTCCAGAGCTGCGCTCACTATTCTGCTGGTACAGTCACTGTGTACATACATTACATTACTTATCCTGTACTGATCCTGAGTTACATCCTGTATTATACTCCAGAGCTGCTCTCACTATTCTGCTGGTACAGTCACTGTGTACATACATTACATTACTTATCCTGTACTGATCCTGAGTTATATGCTGTATTATACTCCAGAGCTGCGCTCACTATTCTGCTGGTACAGTCACTGTGTACATACATTACATTACTTATCCTGTACTGATCCTGAGTTATATCCTGTATTATACTCCAGAGCTGCACTCACTATTCTGCTGGTACAGTCACTGTGTATATACATTACATTACTTATCCTGTACTGATCCTGAGTTACATCCTGTATTATACTCCAGAGCTGCACTCACTATTTTGCTGGTACAGTCACTGTGTACATACATTACATTACTTATCCTGTACTGATCCTGAGTTACATCCTGTATTATACTCCAGAGCTGCACTCACTATTCTGCTGGTGCAGTCACTGTGTACATACATTACATTACTTATCCTGTACTGATCCTGAGTTACATCCTGTATTATACTCCAGAGCTGCACTCACTATTCTGCTGGTATAGTCACTGTGTACATACATTACATTACTTATCCTGTACTGATCCTGAGTTACATCCTGTATTATACTTCAGAGCTGCACTCACTATTTTGCTGGTACAGTCACTGTGTACATACATTACATTACTTATCCTGTACTGATCCTGAGTTACATCCTTTATTATACTCCAGAGCTGCGCTCACTATTCTGCTGTTACAGTCACTGTGTGCATACGTTATATTACTTATCCTGTACTGATCCTGAGTTATATCCTGTATTATACTCCAGAGCTGCACTCACTATTCTGCTGGTACAGTCACTGTGTATATACATTACATTACTTATCCTGTACTGATCCTGAGTTACATCCTGTATTATACTCCAGAGCTGCACTCACTATTTTGCTGGTACAGTCACTGTGTACATACATTACATTACTTATCCTGTACTGATCCTGAGTTACATCCTTTATTATACTCCAGAGCTGCGCTCACTATTCTGCTGGTGCAGTCACTGTGTACATACATTACATTACATATCCTGTACTGATCCTGAGTTACATCCTGTATTATACTCCAGAGCTGCACTCACTATTCTGCTGGTACAGTCACTGTGTACATACATTACATTACTTATCCTGTACTGATCCTGAGTTACATCCTGTATTATACTTCAGACCTGCACTCACTATTTTGCTGGTACAGTCACTGTGTACATACATTACATTACTTATCCTGTACTGATCCTGAGTTACATCCTTTATTATACTCCAGAGCTGCGCTCACTATTCTGCTGTTACAGTCACTGTGTGCATACGTTATATTACTTATCCTGTACTGATCCTGAGTTATATCCTGTATTATACTCCAGAGCTGCACTCACTATTCTGCTGGTACAGTCACTGTGTATATACATTACATTACTTATCCTGTACTGATCCTGAGTTACATCCTGTATTATACTCCAGAGCTGCACTCACTATTTTGCTGGTACAGTCACTGTGTCATACATTACATTACTTATCCTGTACTGATCCTGAGTTACACCCTGTATTATACCCCACAGCCCCCCCCCCTCTCCTGCTACACCCACCCCCTTCTCCCAACACTTCACTCCCTTCCCCCCCCCCTCCCCTCCTTCCCCCCCTTTTTCTCCCCCCCTCCCCCCCCCCCCTTCCCCCCGTGCCCCCCCTACATACATTACATTACTTATCCTGTACTGATCCTGAGTTACATCCTGTATTATACTCCAGAGCTGCGCTCACTATTCTGCTGGTACAGTCACTGTGTACATACATTACATTACTTATCCTGTACTGATCCTGAGTTACATCCTGTATTATACTCCAGAGCTGCACTCACTATTCTGCTGGTACAGTCACTGTGTACATACATTACATTACTTATCCTGTACTGATCCTGAGTTACATCCTGTATTATACTCCAGAGCTGCGCTCACTATTCTGCTGGTACAGTCACTGTGTACATACATTACATTACTTATCCTGTACTGATCCTGAGTTACATCCTGTATTATACTCCAGATCTGCGCTCACTATTCTGCTGGTGCAGTCACTGTGTACATACATTACATTACTTATCCTGTACTGATCCTGAGTTACATCCTGTATTATACTCCAGAGCTGCACTCACTATTCTGCTGGTGCAGTCACTGTGTACATACATTACATTACTTATCCTGTACTGATCCTGAGTTACATCCTGTATTATACTCCAGAGCTGCGCTCACTATTCTGCTGGTGCAGTCACTGTGTACATACATTACATTACTTACCCTGTACTGATCCTGAGTTACATCCTGTATTATACTCCAGAGCTGCGCTCACTATTCTGCTGGTGCAGTCACTGTCTACATACATTACATTACTTATCCTGTACTGATCCTGAGTTACATCCTGTATTATACGCCAGAGCTGCGTTCACTATTCTTCAATCCATTATCTCCCATATTGGTACATGTAGAAGGATTAACTCTGTCATTGCTGCAGTGTAATAACTCTCTGAGCTCAGATAATATTTTAGGTTTACCTGCAGTCTAATGGGTCCAAAGACAATCTCAGCTCTGCTACATCTGCACCTCCCTGGTCGGGGTCTATAGTATAAGAATACACAGCTCCCAGGCCCTTCCTCTTCATGACTCAGAGCGGGGACGATCAGCCTTTATTTTCCCTCTACATACTGTAATTAAATGGGTGGCGGATTTCATTATTCCGATCTATCTCCACTTAATGGCCTCAATCGACGCTGGCGGCCATCTTCTATTAATCATCATTAACCTAAATGAATGGATTGACTGTCCCCTGGAGAGGCAAAGGAATCGCCAGGTAAAACGTCTCCCAATAAATATCAGCATGACCCCTCTCTTTACTGCCTCGCTGTAAAAGTCTATGCACTAAGGGGAGCGGGGGCAGGGAATTCCCATGTGTTATTAGATATATTGGTACCGATCCTTCACTTTAATTACTGGGAAGCTGAAAATGTACTTACTGTAATGACTGGGAGGTGAAGGGTTAATCTGCAGGCGCAATTTACATTAACCCCGCTACTTAATGCTACTTATGCAATTAAAGCCTGTGGCGCTCTGCCATCTGATACTCACAAGCTCCAAAATCATGACAAAGGGGTTACACAGAAGGGTGGGAATACTTTGCAAACTTTTTATTTCTTTACTAAACATTTCCTGCTGTTTTATGTATAGAGCTCCTATTTCCATAGCTACAGACTACAAATAATAAACCTATGTAGTCCTGCCCAATAGCAACATGTTTCTCCACTACCTCTTTATAAGAAGCAAGACTGTGCTGCAGAGAGTACAAGTGGGAACTTATAGACTGTATACACAAATAAGCAGGACTGTGCTGCAGAGAGTTCATGTGGGAACTTATAGACTGTATACATAAATTAGCAGGGCCGTGCTGCAGAGAGTACACATGGGAGCTTATAGACTGTATACACAAATTAGCAGGGCCGTGCTGCAGAGAGTACATGTGGGAGCTTATAGACTGAATACACAAATTAATAGTTCTGTGCTACAGAGAGTATATGTGGGAACTAATAGACTGTATACACAAATTAGCAGGACTGTGCTGCAGATAGCATCCTGAAGGAGAAGATTGCCATCAAGGACATGGCTGAGAAGTGGCACTGTCAATGAGATCACATGTTTTCTGGATGAGCCCCTCTTCCAGTGGTTCCAAACAAAGGCTAAAGGTACCCAACAGACCCGGGTCAGTGAGAGAAATAATCGTGCACGCACCGCATTACATTTTTGGCACCAAATTGCTTGGGACTGAGTAAGGGCCTGTAGTTAGACTAGTTAGGCATACTCATCTTCACAGGCCACACTACTGGTGAATTACCTACCTATTCGGTAGTAAGGACTCAGAGAATTCTATTGAGTTTTAACTCCCAGAGAGGAGCTTCTGAGGAAGTCTAGAAGAGACATTTTATACATTGTCACATTTCTTTGGCTTGCAAGCTGACCTACTATTATATTTACTTGGTTATACTTTGTTTGGGGGAAATAGGGATATTTTGATAAGTTTGTAATCTCTTGTGTTATACCGCCGGTGCCTCTATCACACTCACTGAATTGTTCCTGTGACTAGGGTGATAAAAAGGTAACAAGCGGCTGGTTATTTTCAGCCTGCAGATAGGTAAAAGCTTGAAGTGTTTTGGCGCCGCACATTAGAGGACACCGCGCTGTACAACACCAGGGTCTCAGCTTACTGGCTGAGTGTATGTAAATACAGGATTCCCGGCTAGTGAGCGATCGCTTCTTTCAGCTGTATGTGCAAATGTACACTGAAGCATCTAATACTGTGTGGGGGGGACACTGAAGCATATAATACTGTGGGGGGGACACTGAAGCATCTAATACTGTATGGGGGACACTGAAGCATCTAATACTGTGTGGGGGACACTGAAGCATCTAATACTGTATGGGGGACACTGAAGCATCTAATACTGTATGGGGGGACACTGAAGCAACTAATACTGTGTGGGGGACACTGAAGCATCTAATACTGTATGGGGGACACTGAAGCATCTAATACTGTGTGTGGGGGGGGACACTGAAGCATCTAATACTGTATGGGGGACACTGAAGCATCTAATACTGTATGGGGGGCACTGAAGCATCTAATACTGTATGGGGGACACTGAAGCATCTAATACTGTATGGGGGACACTGAAGCATCTAATACTGTGTGGGGGGGGGGGACACTGAAGCATCTAATACTGTATGGGGGACACTGAAGCATCTAATACTGTGTGGGGGACACTGAAGCATCTAATACTGTATGGGGGACACTGAAGCATCTAATACTGTATGGGGGACACTGAAGCATCTAATACTGTGTGGGGGACACTGAAGTATATAATACTGTATGGGGGACACTGAAGCATCTAATACTGTGTGGGTGACACTGAAGCATCTAATACTGTATGGGGGACACTGAAGCGTCTAATACTGTATGGGGGGACACTGAAGCATCTAATACTATGTGGGGGGGGGACACTGAAGCATCTAATACTGTATGGGGGACACTGAAGCATCTAATACTGTGTGGGGGACACTGAAGCATCTAATACTGTATGGGGGACACTGAAGCATCTAATACTGTATGGGGGACACTGAAGCATCTAATACTGTGTGGGGGACACTGAAGTATATAATACTGTATGGGGGACACTGAAGCATCTAATACTGTGTGGGTGACACTGAAGCATCTAATACTGTATGGGGGACACTGAAGCGTCTAATACTGTATGGGGGGACACTGAAGCATCTAATACTGTATGGGGGACACTGAAGCATCTAATACTGTATGGGGGGACACTGAAGCATCTAATACTCTGTGGGGGGGGGCACTGAAGCATCCAATACTGTGTGGGGGACACTGAAGCATCTAATACTGTATGGGGGACACCGTGAAGCATCTAATACTGTATGGGGGACACTGAAGCATCTAATACTACGTGGGGGACTCTGAAGCATCTAATACTGTATGGGGGGACACTGAAGCATTTAATACTGTATGGGGGACACTGAAGCATCTAATACTGTATGGGGGACACTGAAGCATCTAATACTGTATGGGGGACACTGAAGCATCTAATATTGTGTGGGGGACACTGTGAAGCATCTAATACTGTATGGGGGGACACTGAAGCATCTAATACTGTATGGGGGACACTGAAGCATCTAATACTGTATGGGGGGGACACTGAAGCATCTAATACTGTGTGGAGGACACTGAAGCATCTAATACTGTATGGGGGACACTGAAGCATCTAATACTGTATGGGGGGACACTGAAGCATCTAATACTGTGTGGGGGACACTGAAGCATCTAATATTGTGTGGGGGACACTGAAGCATCTAATACTATATGGGGGGGACACTGAAGCATCTAATACTGTATGGGGGGGACACTGAAGCATCTAATACTGTGTGGGGGACACTGAAGCATCTAATATTGTGTGGGGGACACTGAAGCATCTAATACTATATGGGGGGGACACTGAAGCATCTAATACTGTATGGGGGGGACACTGAAGCATCTACTACTGTGTGGGGGACACTGAAGCATCTAATATTGTGTGGGGGACACTGAAGCATCTAATATTGTGTGGGGGACACTGAAGCCTCTAATACTGTGTGGGGGACACTGAAGCATCTAATACTGTAGGGGGGACACTGAAGCATCTAATACTGTATGGGGGGACACTGAAGCATCTAATACTGTATGGGGGACACTGAAGCATCTAATACTGTATGGGGGACACTGAAGCATCTAATACTGTATGGGGGGGGCACTGAAGCATCTACTACTGTGTGGGGGACACTGAGGCATATAATACTGTATGGGGGATACTGAAGCATCTAATACTGTGTGGGGGATACTGAAGCATCTAATACTGTATGGGGGATCCTTAAGCATCTAATACTGTATGGGGGACACTGAAGCATCTAATATAGTGAGGGGGACACTGAAGTATATAATACTGTATGGGGGGACACAACCATATAATACTGTATGGGGGATACTGAAGCATCTAATACTGTATGGGGGATACTGAAGCATATAATACTGTGCGGGGGCCTCTGTGAAGCATATAATACAGTGTGGGGGCCAATGTGGAGCATATAATACTGTGTGGGGCAATTCTGGAGCATATAATACTGTCTTAGGGCCACTGTGGAGCGCATTGTACTGTGTGGGGGCCTTTCCCTATTTATATCACACAATTTCTGTTTTATAGCAGACGTGATATTATTGCAGAGTGTAATAACATTGCACGGTCAATATAAAACAGAACCTGGTTAATTTAAGGTTAAATTGCCGTGTTGGCACTTTGCGATAATTTAGTGGGTTTTGGGTTGCAGTTTGGGCACTTGGTCTCTAAAAGGTTCGCCATCACTGGTCTATGTGTACGTACCCTAAATATCCCTTTAATCAAGAGCAGGGATATGCAATTAACACATGTAATATAACTGTTCATGAGGACTTCTTCTGGTGGTGGGGATGCCATCTTCCAATTATACTTACTAGCAGTAGGGAGATGCAATTTCCACCTCCTCAGGGGTGGGGCTTCCATCTTGCTATCCTTCTTATCAACAGCAGAGACACATCCAATATAAGTGTTTATGATCAAAACTCCTCAGGAGTGGGGCTGCCATCTTCTTGTTCATCTTACCAGCAGCAAGGACGTAAAATTTACTCATCCTGTAAAGGAATTTATATACACAGCTCCTCAGGGGTGGGGCTGCCCTATTCCATTCCTTCTTCCTACTAACAGGGACATTGTTTCAGATTTCAAATTCTGACATTTTATGATTAGTTACAAACTAACACAAAACTGACTAATGTCTGACAGCCTTATACACTCACTCATGGTAACTGGCATTTTTATAGATTTTCTTTTTAAGAACTTGCTACATAAGAGATACATAATGTATCTGTTACTTACATTCATAGAACATCCTGATAGTGAATGTGCTATGTGGAGTGTTATGTACGGGCACTGTCTCTGAATGGACGGGTCTATTTCCCCTCTCAGGGATCATTGAGCACAATTGATTAATTTGCAGAGAGCTCTTCACACTCGTTATTTAAAATTGTTAAATTCAGGTGCTGATTCATAGAGCGCCCCCGGCCTGTCCCCGCTCTGATTGTTAATGTCGCTGAAGAGATCCTCTTACATCTGATTACGTTCATTGTGTGTGTTTTTCCACTTGACATATTTGTGCACTGCCAGTCTTCAACACAAAAAGCCCCAAATAGCAGCATTATTATAAAATTATAGAAGTGTCTGATTGATATATAACTACATTGTTTTATCTGGAACAACCGATCATAATGGTAGAAGATAATTCTGTTTATATACAAGATAATACTGAGGAAAACTAGGAAAAGTTTATTCTGCACTATAATTATAAGTCCATTCCTGTGTGATCCTTGTAATTCACTGTATTCATGTATATACAGTAGGTGACGGTATTATAGTAGTTATATTCTTGTACATAGGGGGCAGTATTATAGTAGTTATATTCTTGTACATAGGGGCAGTATTATAGTAGTTATATTCTTATACATAGGAGCAGTATTATAGTAGTTATATTCTTGTACATAAGAGCAGTATTATAGTAGTTATATTCTTGTACATAGGAGGTAGTATTATAGTAGTTATATTCTTGTTCATAGGGGTAGTATTATAGTTGTTATATTCTTGTTTATAAGAGCGGTATTATTGTTGTTATATTCTTTTTTATAGGGGTATTTTTATTTTATTTTTATTTTTTTTTTTAGGGGGGGTTATTATATTATTTTTATTTTTGTACATAAGAGCAGTATTATAGTAGTTATATTCTTGTACATAGGAAACAGTATTATAGTAGTTATATTCTTGAACATAGGAGTAGTATTACAGTAGTTATATTCTTGTACACAGGAGCAGTATTATATTAGTTATATTCTTGTACATAGGGGGCAGTATTATAGTAGTTATATTCTTGTACATAGGAGCAGTATTATAGTAGTTATATTCTTGTACATAGGGGGCAGTATTATAGTAGTTATATTCTTGTACATAGGGGGCAGTATTATAGTAGTTATATTCTTGTACATAGGAGCAGTATTATAGTAGTTATATTCTTGTACATAGGAGTAGTATTATAGTAGTTATATTCTTGTACATAGGGGCAGTATTATAGTAGTTATATTCTTGTACATAGGAGCAGTATTATAGTAGTTATATACTTGTACATAGGAGCAGTATTATAGTAGTTATATTCTTGTACATAGGAGTAGTATTATAGTAGTTATATTCTTGTACATAGGAGTAGTATTATAGTAGTTATATTCTTGTACATAGGAGGTAGTATTATAGTAGTTATATTCTTGTACATAGGAGCAGTATTATAGTAGTTATATTCTTGTACATAGGAGGCAGTATTATAGTAGTTATATTCTTGTACATAGGGGGCAGTATTATAGTAGTTATATTCTTGTACATAGGAGACAGTATTATAGTAGTTATATTCTTGTACATAGGAGCAGTATTATAGTAGTTATATTCTTGTACATAGGAGCAGTATTATAGTAGTTATATTCTTGTACATAGGAGGTAGTATTATAGTAGTTATATTCTTGTATATAGGAGCAGTATTATAGTTATATTCTTGTACATAGGAGGCAGTATTATAGTAGTTATATTCTTGTACATAGGAGCAGTATTATAGTAGTTATATTCTTGTACATAGGAGGTAGTATTATAGTAGTTGTATTCTTGTACATAGGAGGTAGTATTATAGTAGTTATATTCTTGTACATAGGAGCAGCATTATAGTAGCTATATTCTTGTACATAGGAGCAGTATTATAGTAGTTATATTCTTGTACATAGGAGGCAGTATTATAGTAGTTATATTCTTGTACATAGGGGGCAGTATTATAGTAGTTATATTCTTGTACATAGGAGCAGTATTATAGTAGTTATATCCTTGTACATAGGAGCAGTATTATAGTAGTTATATTCTTGTACATAGGGGCAGTACTATAGTAGTTATATTCTTGTACATAGGAGGAATTATTATAGTAGTTATATTCTTGTACATAGGAGGCAATTTTTATTAAAGTAAAAACCAACATAAATACAATTAAACAATAATTCTTTCAATTATTTCATACATTTTGTATGTACAGAGAGTTATCAAGCAGAAAATACCTAAAGCAAAATCAACTTAAAGAGTCCACACCTGTTGGGAAAAAATAAATAAATAAATAAAAACAGAACACAAGGTAAAAATAAATAACCAAACTTAAACCATATCCACATTCCTCCATAGTCTTCTGCCTCTCTGGTTTCTCTTTACCTCCAGTGATTTTATCCACCTGAGCTCAGATAATATCTGTCTGACTACGAATTCATGGTCAAAATTCTCGCTGAATATGGAGACTCGGGTTCTTGCGTGCCAGTGATAATATTTGATGACAGTAATGATCAGATACATGGTTCCTCTATCTATACCACTGTTGTTGGATGGGACCCCATAGATTATGTCGGGGTATGTCAGGGTTTGCAGTATGGAGATGGATAACCTGCAGGACACTTCCTCCCATATCTTCCTACCTCCCCAGCATTCATTAATGAAATGCTCCATGGTCTCCTCCCGCTGACAGCCCAGGGGACATGTCCTATCCAGCACACTTAAGAATTTTAAGTTTCCCCTAACAAAGCGTTTACCATGTAGTGATAACCAGGCAGTATCAAAGAATTTGGCTGGGAGTCTTCTGCTATTGAGGAGTTTAAGATTTTCTTGGAGAGTGGATGTTATACAGTCTCTTAGAGCAAGACGGGAGTAGAAGAAAGCCTTACATACCCTGGAGTATATGTCTCTCCTGGTATTACTCTCAATGTAAGTCTTCTCCAGCTTCCACGTCCTGACACACTTCAGGCCATAGACCAGATACTGGGGGAGGTAGCCATGAGACAATCGACCCCTCTTAAGGCTGCCGCCTCGCACCCAGGATTCTGCAAAAGGCAAAATCCAGTCTCTGATACTACTTACCCACAGGGAGCTGTTGTTTGAGTCCAGACAACCAAAATTTACTTTTAGAAATATGGAGTCAAAGAACACCCTTGGATTTAACATATCCAGCCCACTCTCTCTCCTCTGTAGGTAGGTTATCCCTCTTTTTACTGTGTTTAACCTGTTCCCCCACAAAAGTTGGAAAAACAGGCTAAAGAGCCTAGCGGAGAAAGATTCTGGCAAAGGAAAGACAACAGAGACATACAAGAAGACAGGGACCAGGTAAGTCTTCAACATTTTAACCCTTTCCATATAGGTCAGCCTCCAGTTCTTCCATCGCTGAACCTTTGCATTTCCGGATTCCAACTTGTCTTCCCAATTTAGTCTGGCATTATCATCCCTCCCAAATTTCACCCCAAGGATCTTAATATAGGAGGAGGCCTGGGCAAACTGTGGCAGATCAAACACAGGATCAGTATGACCCATCCAGAGAGCTTGACTCTTTTCAAGGTTGACCAGAGACCCTGAGGCCTCTGAGTAACTTCTGATGGCCGCAGACAATATCTCCACCTCATGAGGCTCAGATATCACCACAGTCACATCATCCGCGTAGGCAACAACTCTCAGAGGCAAGCAGTGGGGAACCGGCACCCCCTGAAAATCACACTCCTGCAGTGACCTAAGAAACGTGTCTATGGCAAACACATACAGCAATGGACTCAGTGGGCAACCCTGTCTCACCCCTGCCTCAACCCCCGAAAGTGTCACCCTGCCACCCATTGATCAGATGAAAGCTCTCCGCCTCACAATACAAAGTTCTCAGCCAATCTATAAACTGTCCCGGAATCCCGTACTTTGTCAAAGTGGCCCATAGATACTCATGGTCTACTCTGTCAAAGGCCTTAGCCTGGTCAAGACTCACAACATATCTCCCACACCTCAGAGCTTTACATCTCTCAAACATCTCCCTTATCGAGATAACTGCTCCAGAGATGTTCCGCCCTTTAACTGTGCCAAACTGAGAGCCTGCCAACAGTGCCGGGGACAAACAAACTAACCTAGAGAACAGAATCTTTGCAAGAATCTTCCTGTCAACATTCAAGAGGGCAATCGGCCTCCAGTTCTTGATGTCAGTAGGCTCTTTACCTTTAGACAGCAGAATCAAGGAGGACACTCTCATGGATGGAGGCATCAGGTGATTTTCTAGACTAGTTTTGTAGACATCCACGAGGACTGGAGCTAAGAGGTCTCGGAATTTTTTGTAGAACTCAGCTGTTATACCATCTGGACCTGGTGCCTTCTTCAGATGTAACTTATCTATGGCCTCTTTAACCTCCTCCACCATTAATTCCACTGTCAAAGGAGAAAAGTCCAAATCATCAGTATCAGGACCTGGAGTTGCCTCCAAGAATTGAGCCACCTTCTCTCTATCCAAAACCTTCTTCTGAAACAAGTCAGCATAGTAAGATCTCACCACCCCCAGGATACCCTCCCGAGATTCCTGTAAAACACCCTGGGAGTCAGTGAGACCTGTGACCGATTTATTTGCCACCCGCTCCCTGCAATTCTCAAATGGATCAGGCGCCCCTAAGGACCCATAATCCCGTTCAAGAACCAGGGATATATACCTGCGGTACTGATACTGACTGATCTCAGATTTCAGCCGGTCAATCACATGTTGGTTATCCCCGCCCGCCGAATAGAGTGACTCTAATTCTTTCCGCAGCCTGAGATACTGGCTATACTTACTCTTCCCCTTCTTAACTGACAGTTTCCTTAAGAGGGATCTGACCTCCTCCTTGACATCCTCCCACCAGTCTGCCATGTTGCCATAGAAGTCGACTCTCTCAAGCTGGTTCTGAAATAGAGAGTGGACACAACTCTGGACATAGTCGTCATCTAAGAGGCTGGAATTGAGTTTCCATAGGCCTCTCCCAATATCAGGGCGTTTCGTGGAGCCCAAGCAAAAATACAAGGCCAGATGGTCAGAATAAGGGACTGTCTTTTCACTTTTCTCACTGACATTCTCAGTAGGATTCACCAGAGCTAAGTCTATCCGACTGCATCTACCAGCGGAGGAGTAGGTGAATTTTGGCTTCCTACCACCCTGAGTAAACACATCAGACAAACCAGCCTGTGTAATAACTGTATTTAAGACCTTGCAGTCCCTGGTGAGAGGTCTACCAGTAGGTCTGTCACTGGATGACATGGTGGCATTAAAGTCCCCTGCCATGACTACAGGAACAGATGTAAAGAAGTACTGCTTTACGTCATCAAACAGATGTGCCCTTTCAGTCGCTGACTGAGGACCATAGATATTGATGAGTCGGAGCCTTCTGCCTCGGATGGTAACTTCTAGAACCAGGCACCTCCCCATCAATACCTCGGTTAATCTATGTATGGTGACATCTCTGGTGTTAAAAAGTATAGAAACCCCGGCACTAGGTTCCACTGCCAGTGACCAGAAGGACGGGCCAGACTGCCATTCTCTCTCTGCTTCTCGTAGTAGTCCTAGACTATTTAAACGGGTTTCTTGCAAGAAATAGACATCTGCATCAAGATATTTCAAATGTTCATAGACTGCGTGTCTTGTCCTCCTTGCTCTGATACTATTAACATTACTGGAGATGATGTTAAGATAGAAATCTGCCATCAGAACAAGTAGGAATACAAGAAACAGAGAGATGGACCCCATTGTTATAGATCAGAGTCAGAGCTGTCCTGCTGACCTGCGGTTTCCATGTCTGATTCAGACTGCACCTCAGCTCGGCGGGGTCTCCTTTTAGTGGGTGGATCGCCCTCTGGTTCATCATCGAACTCTTCCATCATTCGTATGATTTCTCTCTCTATTTCTGCTTCGGTCTCTGACAGGACACTAAATCTATTTGATGTTGCAGTAACATCGCCCGTTCTATCCAATCTCATCTTAGTTGGTTTTTGGACAGTGGTCCACTCACCCTCAGGCTTACGGCTGGATCTGTCTTTTTTCCTTCTCTTAGTACTGGTGGGTTTTTGGGTAGGAGAAGAGATGGCCACTGAGGGTTGTACGACCTGCCGAACAACCTCCATGGTCGCCCCAATGGGCTCTAACTGGGCTTGGTCCTGGGTGGTATCACCTGTATCTGGTTGTGGCTCTGACTCAGTGACTACTGACCCCGACAACAGCGCCTCCTCCTCCTCCTGTATATCATCAGCCGCTGCCAGCAAGTCCTCATCAGGGATATCCCTATGGAGGTTATGCCAGGCATCAGGACAGTCCCTGTGGGGGTGACCCATCTTACCACATAGGTTACATCTAATGTTTTGGCAGGTAGCGCTCACGTGGCCCACTTCATTACAGAGGCTGCACTTTACCATGGTGCACACACTCGCTATATGACCGGCCTTCCCACACCTAAAGCATCTGCGTGGCTGACCCGCATAGAAGCAGACGCCTTTCTCTCGGCCAATAAAGAATGAGTTGGGCAGATGTTGGGTTATGTTATTGTGCTGATGTAACTTAACCAGGACCTTCCACCCACCAGTCCAGATCCCGTCTTCATCCCTATTCTTAGTTAGATCGGACATGAGGTCGCAGTGTCTCCTGAGCCAGATGACAATGTCCTGAGGGGGGAACGGCCTCATTCCAGAATACAATGGTGACACTTGCGGTATCTGGCTTAGAGATGGGGATGAAGCTGAACTTATTCCAACCCTCAGTATCTCTAAACCTGGTGACATTAGCCCAGAAACGGTCCAGATCAGACATCAGCTTAAAGCTGACATCATACCCCTGGCGGTCAGGAAGGTTTATCACTGCCAGGATGTCAGTCGCAGGAAGCCCATCTGGGTACAGAGGAGCCCTCTGACCACAAACCTTCTATCAGGCAGATCTTCCTTGGCACCTCTGTGCCTAAACCTGACTACATTCCTCCTCTTGAAAGCCTGGCCTGTATAGTTCGTGCCTGACGTAAAAGAAGGAGCACCGCGGCTCCAGGCATTCCCAGAGGAGGTATGGCCAGATCCGCCATCTTGGCGTGCCTGTGGGCGCTGTGTGGGCTGCTGAGCACCTGCACTAGGAGGTTCTGCTACTACATTAGTAACTAGAGGGGGAAAGTCCTGTACATTGGACTGTGCTGTGTCCGCCCCACCATCAACCTCTATGTCTGCAATATCACCAGACTCCAGAGACTGGACTGTAGAGGGGTCTAATGTCATAGATGGTGAAGGATCCCCCCCAGAAAGAGAAACACTTTCCCCTGCTACACCATTATTATATACAGGATTATCTACAATCTCAGACACATTAGATGGATAGTCAGTGGCAGCAGAGTCCTGCACAGCAGAGTCCACAGTGTTATTACAGTCACTATCAGTGATGTCCTGCACAGCAGAGTCCAGACTGTCTCACACACTCACATCCTGAGCCCCCAAATGTGCTACTACCCCAGTACCTTCAGGTAACAGTCCACAGTCCTGCTGAGATGACCTGCCTCCTGGGACTTATGGTGTCTGCACAGATGCTACTTCAGGTAGGGGTCCATGATATTGCTGTAAGGTGCTGGTTGCTGAGACTTGTGGTGCCTTGCCAGGAACTGCTGCAGGTCTTTGCTGTGGCCCAGCATTAGCTGCTTCTTTCCCATACAAATTCCCTTCCTTAAAAGGGAAACTTGCTGGCTGCAGAATGGGTTTTACATGGGACTGCTGGCCGCCATCTTGAGATGGTTCAGATCCAACTTTGGAGCGAGATGATGGTAACTGCCGGTATTCCTCGAATCGCTGCTGGTTTCTGTAGGATTCTCCCACCGGTCCCATTTTCTCCAGTACAGTCTCGGTCTCCCGTACGTTATCGGCGAGCTCTTTCGCCAGTGCGCTCAGCTTCTTGTCCAGTATTGCCTCTACCCCAGGTCTAGCAGCCCTTACTTTATAGGCACAGTCAATCTGTCGCTGCAGAGATAGTTTACTCGCCTTCAATTCTCCTGACCAGTGCTGGGATCTCGTCTGCCAGGCGCAGTTCAGGTGCTCGCTCCGCCATTGTAACAGTCTGACCATTATTGGGTAGTTTTGCAGGCTGGTTACTCACAGTATGGCCTCTGGTCGGTGTAGCCTGTGACTTCTGGCCTGCTGCGGCTGTTGTCACTGCCATGGGGCCACAATCTCCAGGTTGGGGACTATGTCCCAGTTTGTTCCCAGTGACCGCACTACTGGTACCATGAAGCTTCCCTGCTGGTCTCCCTTTGGTCACATCCACAGGCCTTTCTACAATTTTGCAGTTTCCACTGCCAGATCTTGTCCGCTCAGACCGTACCAGTACAGGCCGCTGCATGTTCTCCAGCATGGTCTGTCTCTCCAAGGACGTTCTCCTCTGTCTGCAGGAGGGTGGAGTGGACGGGACACCTGTAACCTGTAATGGCGTCTGCACAGGCTGCACGGCTTGCTTCTTCTTACAATCAGGTATTCTGTCTGGATGCTGCACAATTACTTTTGTAGGTTGTTGCACCGTACCTCTGCTTGCTTCAGCTACTGCTTTCTTTGCAATCGCTTTCTTCCCATCTTGGCTTGCTGCACTGGGACTGCTGACACACTGGACATTACTTTCATTCTTGAAGACTTTTGGATTTTCATCCATTTTTTGAGTTGTCTGGGAATTGCTTCCCAGAGTAGGCCTTGGAGCCTGGGCCATGCTAGGGGAGCTGCCCCACCCAGGGTGGACCCGTCCTGGGCTTTCTCCAGACATCAGGAGACTCAGGAGAGCTACAGAAACACAACCTCACAGCTAGGAGGCAGTATTATAGTAGTTATATTCTTGTACATAGGGGCAGTATTATAGTAGTTATATTCTTGTACATAGGGGTAGTATTATAGTAGTTATATTCTTGTACATAGGAGCAGTATTATAGTAGTTATATTCTTGTACATAGGAGTAGTATTATAGTAGTTATATTCTTGTACATAGGAGCAGTATTATAGTAGTTATATTCTTGTATATAGGAGCAGTATTATAGTAGTTATATTCTTGTACATAGGAGGCAGTATTATAGTAGTTATATTCTTGTACATAGGGGGCAGTATTATAGTAGTTATATTCTTGTACATAGGAACAGTATTATAGTAGTTATATTCTTGTACATAGGAGGCAGTATTATAGTAGTTATATTCTTGTACATAGGAGCAGTATTATAGTAGTTATATGCTTGTACATAGGGGTAGTATTATAGTAGTTATATTCTTGTACATAGGAGTAGTATTATAGTAGTTATATTCTTGTACATAGGAGGCAGTATTATAGTCGTTATATTCTTGTACATAGGAGCAGTATTATAGTAGTTATATCATTGTATATAGGAGCAGTATTATAGTAGTTATATGCTTGTACATAGGGGTAGTATTATAGTAGTTATATTCTTGTACATAGGAGCAGTATTATAGTAGTTATATGCTTGTACATAGGGGTAGTATTATAGTAGTTATATTCTTGTACATAGGAGGCAGTATTATAGTAGTTATATTCTTGTACATAGGGAGCAGTATTATAGTAGTTATATTCTTGTACATAGGAGCGGTATTATAGTAGTTATATACTTGTACATAGGAGCAGTATTATAGTAGTTATATTCTTGTACATAGGAGCGGTATTATAGTAGTTATATACTTGTACATAGGAGCAGTATTATAGTAGTTATATTCTTGTACATAGGAGTATTATAGTAGTTATATTCTTGTACATAGGAGCAGTATTATAGTAGTTATATTCTTGTACATAGGAGCAGTATTATAGTAGTTATATTCTTGTACATAGGAGTTAGTATTATAGTAGTTATATTCTTGTACATAGTAGTATTATAGTAGTTATATTCTTGTACATAGGAGCAGTATTATAGTAGTTATATTCTTGTACATAGGAACAGTATTATAGTAGTTATATTCTTGTCCATAGGGGGCAGTATTATAGTAGTTATATTCTTGTACATAGGAGCAGTATTATAGTAGTTATATTCTTGTACATAGGAGCAGTATTATAGTAGTTATATTCTTGTACATAGTAGGTAGTATTATAGTAGTTATATTCTTGTACATGGGGGCAGTATTATAGTAGTTATATTCTTGTACATAGGGAGCAGTATTATAGTAGTTATATTCTTGTACATAGGAGGCAGTATTATAGTAGTTATATTCTTGTACATAGGAGCAGTATTATAGTAGTTATATTCTTGTACATAGGAGTTAGTATTATAGTAGTTATATTCTTGTACATAGAAGATAGTATTATAGTAGTTATATTCTTGTACATAGGAGCAGTATTATAGTAGTTATATTCTTGTACATAGGAACAGTATTATAGTAGTTATATTCTTGTCCATAGGGGGCAGTATTATAGTAGTTATATTCTTGTACATAGGAGCAGTATTATAGTAGTTATATTCTTGTACATAGGAGCAGTATTATAGTAGTTATATTCTTGTACATAGTAGGTAGTATTATAGTAGTTATATTCTTGTACATAGGAGCAGTATTATAGTAGTTATATTCTTGTACATAGGAGTAGTATTATAGTAGTTATATTCTTGTACATAGGGGGCAGTATTATAGTAGTTATATTCTTGTACATAGGAGGTAGTATTATAGTAGTTATATTCTTGTACCTAGGAGTAGTATTATAGTAGTTATATTCTTGTACATAGGAGCAGTATTATAGTAGTTATATTCTTGTACATAGGAGGCAGTATTATAGTAGTTATATTCTTGTACATAGGGGCAGTATTATAGTAGTTATATTCTTGTACATAGGAGGCAATTTTTATTAAAGTAAAAACAAAACATAAATACAATTAAACAAAAGTTCTTCCAGTAATTTCAGACATTTTGTATGTACAAGGAAGAATCAAACAAGAAAATAATTAACGCAAAATCAACCTAAAGAGTCCACACCTGTTGGAGAAGAAAATGTAAAGAACATACGGTAAAAGTAAATAGATCAGACTTAAAACTAGATCAACTTCCCTCCATCACAGATCAGAATCAGAGCTGTCCTGGTGACCTGCTGTTTCCATGTCTGATTCAGACTGCACCTCAGCTCGGTGGGGTCTCCTTTTAGTAGGAGGATCGCCCTCTGGTTCCTCATCATATTCTGCCATCATTTGTTGGATCTTTCTGTCTAGTCCCTCTTCTCCGTCTGACTTTGATAGGATATAGAATCTATTTGCCGTTGCTGTGATATCACCCGCGCTACCTATTCTCATCCTAGTTGGTTTTTGGACAGTGGACCACTCATCCTCAGGCTTACGGCTGGATCTGTCTTTCTTCCTTCTCTTAGTACTGGTGGGTGTTGGGGCAGGAGAAGAGATGGCCACTGAGGGTTGTACAACTTGGTCAACAACCTCCATGGTCGCCTCAATGGGTCCTGACTGGGCTTGGCCCTGGGTGGTATCACCTGTATCTGTTTGGGGCTCTGACTCAGTGACTACTGACCCTGACAACAGCGCCTCCTCCTCCTCCTGTATGTCATCAGCCGCTGCCAGCAAGTCCTCATCAGGGATATCCCTACGGATGTTGTGCCAAGTGTCAGGACAATCCCTGTGAGGGTGACCCATCTTACCACACAGATTACACCTAATGTTTTGGCAGGTAGCGCTCACATGGCCCATTTCATTACACAAGTTGCACTTTACCATGGTGCACACACTCGCTATATGACCGGCCTTCCCACACTTAAAGCATCTGCGTGGCTGACCCGCATAGAAGCAGACGCCTTTCTCTCGGCCAATGAAAAATGAGTTGGGCAGATGTTGGTTTACGTTGTTGTTCTGACGCAACTTAACCAGGACCTTCCACCCACCAGTCCAGATCCCGTCTTCGTCCCTATTCTTAGTTAGATCGGACATGAGGTCGCAATGTCTCCTGAGCCAGATGACAATGTCCTGAGGGGGAACGGCCTCATTCCAGAATACAATGGTGACATTTGCTGTATCTGGCCTAGAGATGGGGATGAAGCTGAACTTATTCCAACCCTCAGTATCTCTGAACCTGGTGACATTAGCCCAGAAACGGTCCAGATCAGACATCAACTTAAAGCTGACATCATACCCCTGGCGGTCAGGAAGGTTTATCACTGCCAGGATGTCAGTCGGCAGGAAGCCCATCTGGGTACAGAGGAGCCCTCTGACCACAAACCTTCTATCAGGCAGATCTTCCTTGGCACCTCTGTGCCTAAACCTGACTACATTCCTCCTCTTGAAA
Organism: Leptodactylus fallax; assembly: GCA_947044405.1. Lineage (NCBI taxonomy): Eukaryota > Metazoa > Chordata > Amphibia > Anura > Leptodactylidae > Leptodactylus > Leptodactylus fallax. The sequence goes on from CAMRHE010000531.1 coordinate 465,497, forward strand.
GCCTGGCCTGTATAGTTCGTACCTGACGTAAAAGAAGGAGCACCGCGGCTCCAGGCATTCCCAGAGGAGGTATGGCCAGATCCGCCATCTTGGCGTGTCTGTGGGCGCTGTGTGGGCTGCTGAGCACCTGCACTAGGAGGTTCTGCTACTATGTGAGTATCTAGAGGGGGAAAGTCCTGTACATTGGACTGTGCTGTGTCTGCCCCACCATCAACCTCTATGTCTGTGATATCACCAGACTCCAGAGACTGGACTGTAGAGGGGTCTAATGTCATAGATGGTGAAGGATCCCCCCAGAATGAGAAACACTTCCCCTGCTGCACCATTATTATATACAGGATTATCTATAATATCAGACATATTAGATGGATAGTCAGTGGCAGCAGAGTCCTGCACAGCAGAGTCCACAATGTTATTATAGTCACTATTGGTGACTTGAACAGCAGAGTCCAGACTGTCCCACACACTCACAACCTGAGACCCTGAATGTGCTACTACCCCAGTACCTTCAGGTAACAGTCCACAGTCCTGCTGAGATGACCTGCCTCCTGGGACTTGTAGTGTCTGCACAGATGCTACTTCAGGCAGGGGTCCATGATCTTGCTGTAAAGTGCTGCTTGCTGGGACTTGTGGTGCCTTGCCAGGAACTGCTGCAGGTCTTTGCTGTGGCTTGGCATTAGCTGCTCCTTTCCCATACAAATTCCCTTCCTTAAAAGGGAAACTTGCTGGCTGCAGAATAGGCTTTGCATGGGACTGCTGGCCGCCATCTTGAAAGGGTTCAGACCTAGAGCGAGATGATGGTGACTTCTGGTATTCCTCGAATCGCTGCTGGTTTCTGTACGATTCTCCCACCGGTCCCATTTTCTCCAGTACAGTCTCGGTCTCCTGTACGTTATCGGCGAGCTCTTTCGCCAGTGCGCTCAGCTTCTTGTCCACTCCTTCCTCTAACCAAGGTTTAGCAGCCCTTATTTTGTAGGCGCAGTCAATCTGTCGCTGAAGATATATTTTACCTGCCTTTAATGTCTCCAGTCTCTTGACCAGTGCTGGGATCTCGTCCGCCTGGCGCAGTTCAGGTGCTCGCTCAGCGGCTGTGAGAGTCTGTGCATTATTGGGTAGTTTTGCAGGCTGGTTACTCACAGTATGGCTTCTGGTCGGTGTAGCCTGTGACTTCTGGCCTGCTGCGGCTGTTGTCACTGCCATGGGGCCACAATCTGCAGGTTGGGGACTATGTCCCGGTTTGTTCCCAATGACCGCACTACTGGTACCATGAGGCCTCCCTGCTGGTCTCACTTTGGTCACATCCACAGCCTTCACTACAGTTTTGCAGTTTCCACTGCCAGATCTTGTCCGCTCAGACCGTACCAGTACAGGCCGCTGCATGTTCTCCAGCATGGTCTGTTTCTCCAGGGACGTTCTCCTCTGTCTGCAGGAGGGTGGAGTGGACGGGACACCTGTAACCTGTAATGGCGTCTGCACAGGCTGCACGGCTTGCTTCTTCTTACAATCAGGTATTCTGTCTGGATGCTGCACAATTACTTTGGTAGGTTGTTGTACCGTACCTCTGCTTGCTTCTGCTACTGCTTTCTTTGCAATAACTTTCTTCCCATCTTGACTTGCACTGGGACTGCTGACACACTGGACATTACTTCCATTCCTAGAAACTTTGGGATTTTCATCCACTTTCTCAGTTGTCTGGGAATTGTTTCCCAGAGTAGGCCTTGGAGCCTGGGCCTTGCTAGGGGAGCTGCCCCACCCAGGGTGGCCCCGCCCTGGGCTTTCTCCAGACATCAGGAGAGCTACAGAAACACAACCTCACAGCTAGGAGGCAGTATTATAGTAGTTATATTCTTGTACATAGGGGACAGTATTATAGTAGTTATATTCTTGTACATAGGAGGTAGTATTATAGTAGTTATATTCTTGTACATAGGAGCAGTATTATAGTAGTTATATTCTTGTACATAGGAGGTAGTATTATAGTAGTTATATTCTTGTACATAGGAGGTAGTATTATAGTAGTTATATTATTGTACATAGGGAGCAGTATTATAGTAGTTATATTCTTGTACATAGGGGGCAGTATTATAGTAGTTATATTCTTGTACATAAGGGGCAGTATTATAGTAGTTATATTCTTGTACATAGGATCAGTATTATAGTAGTTATATTCTTGTACATAGGAGGTAGTATTATAGTAGTTATATTCTTGTACATAGGAGCAGTATTATAGTAGTTATATTCTTGTACATAGGAGGTAGTACTATAGTAGTTATATTCTTGTACATAGGAGCAGTATTATAGTAGTTATATTCTTGTACATAGGGGGCAGTATTATAGTAGTTATATTCTTGTACATAGGAGCAGTATTATAGTAGTTATATTCTTGTACATAGGGGATAGTATTATAGTAGTTATATTCTTGTACATAGGAGTAGTATTATAGTAGTTATATTCTTGTACATAGGAGGTAGTATTATAGTAGTTATATTCTTGTACATAGGAGCAGTATTATAGTAGTTATATTCTTGTACATAGGAGGTAGTACTATAGTAGTTATATTCTTGTACATAGGAGCAGTATTATAGTAGTTATATTCTTGTACATAGGGGGCAGTATTATAGTAGTTATATTCTTGTACATAGGAGCAGTATTATAGTAGTTATATTCTTGTACATAGGGGATAGTATTATAGTAGTTATATTCTTGTACATAGGAGTAGTATTATAGTAGTTATATTCTTGTACATAGGAGCAGTATTATAGTAGTTATATTCTTGTACATAGGAGTAGTATTATAGTAGTTATATTCTTGTACATGGAGCAGTATTATAGTAGTTATATTCTTGTACATAGGAGTAGTATTATAGTAGTTATATTCTTGTACATAGGGGCCAATATAATAGTAGTTATATTCTTGTACAAAGGAACAGTATTATAGTAGTTATATTCTTGTACATAGGAGCAGTATTATAGTAGATATTCTTGTACATAGGAGTAGTATTATATTAGTTATATTCTTGTACATAGGAGCAGTATTATAGTAGTTATATTCTTGTACATAGGAGCAGTATTATAGTAGTTATATTCTTGTACATAGGAGCAGTATTATAGTAGTTATATTCTTGTACATAGGGGCAGTATTATAGTAGTTATATTCTTGTACATAGGAGCAGTATTATAGTAGTTATATTCTTGTACATAGGAGGCAGTATTATAGTAGTTATATTCTTGTACATAGGAGCAGTATTATAGTAGTTACATTCTTGTACATAGGGGCAGTATTATAGTAGTTATATTCTTGTACATAGGAGCAGTATTATAGTAGTTACATTCTTGTACATAGGGGCAGTATTATAGTAGTTATATTCTTGTACATAGGAGCAGTATTATAGTAGTTACATTCTTGTACATAGGAGCAGTATTATAGTAGTTATATTCTTGTACATAGGAGTAGTATTATAGTAGTTATATTCTTGTACATAGGAGCAGTATTATAGTAGTTATATTCTTGTACATAGGAGGTAGTATTATAGTAGTTATATTCTTGTACATAGGAGCAGTATTATAGTAGTTATATTCTTGTACATAGGAGCAGTATTATAGTAGTTATATTCTTGTACATAGGAGCAGTATTATAGTAGTTATATTCTTGTACATAGGAGTAGTATTATAGTAGTTATATTCTTGTACATAGGAGGTAGTATTATAGTAGTTATATTCTTGTACATAGGAGCAGTATTATAGTAGTTATACTCTTGTACATAGGAGCAGTATTATAGTAGTTATATTCTTGTACATAGGAGCAGTATTATAGTAGTTATATTCTTGTACATAGGAGGTAGTATTATAGTAGTTATATTCTTGTACATAGGAGCAGTATTATAGCAGTTATATTCTTGTATATTAATTTTATATTTCTAATTTTTAGTATTGTGAGTAATAAACTTTGCTTTCCTGCATGGACAACCACATCTCTCCTACATCTATACATGTAATATATTACAACGTGGGGAAAAGTTATTCAACTCCACTTATATAATAGTTCTGGGCATCATGATAACTGATCTTCAGACTGCTGTAACTGGCAGTGGAGCTGAATGCTTTTCTCTCAGGTTCTCTCCTTGCAGGTGTGGGGCATTTTCTTGGGGGCAGACGCAGACTAAGTTCCTCCTGTTCCACCTCCTGTCAGCAGGGCATTTGCGGCTCACTATTATATTGTTGTATCTGCAGCCTTACTGGACAGTCACTGTAGTCTGAAGAGATTCTGTATTCACCAGTGTTGTCTTCTCTACAATTCACAGCAACTTTTAAAATTTATCACATTGTATTAAAGTGTAATGAATATTTTATGGTTATTATTATGGCGCCTTTCATTTATATTGTTGTGAAGCTGCATTAAAAATTACGGCCTGGTAATCAGAGCGTCGGGGTTTACAATTCATGACCACTCGCTACATTGTATCTTCTCACAGCTCAGTCATGTACATGGACAGGGGTGAAATATTCCTCTAGGATACACAATGTCAGATATACTGTGTCCATATTTAGTTTAATTCTCTACATTTGACATCTAGAGAAGAAGAAATCTGAAAATTTACTGAATTTTGCTGATGGATTTCGTATTTCTGAGCTGTATCTCCCACATATAAGGCTCGGAGTACACAGCACAACATAAAGATCACAATTTCTCATTATGACATTGTATCTATTGATGATCAATGAGGTCATGTTGCAAAACACAGCCTTGTGTGCAGCCTGGGAGCTCACAGGAGTTCAGCAGAATTCTGAATGCAGCTCTGGATGTGTTTGGAGTAATACCACACAGAGGGTTTACTTATTGTTAGCAAGCAAGTAACTGCTACAGGTACGGTATAACTTTGCATGGGTGACTTGGAGTGTGCTGGGGGTAGCGGAGATATGCAGAATTCTTCACAGGTACATGAAAACAGCAGGATTGCAAATGCAGCATTGGATGTGACTATATTTGTGCATTAAGAATCTCTCTTATATTGCACAGATGGTATAACTAGTGTAAGATACATATAATGGCTATAGGGGCGGCTTCTTATGGGTGGTCGGGGACCCTCTGGGGTAATTGGGATTTAGTAGTCAGAAACAATGCTCTATATAGTTATTGGAACAGCAGAGGGCAGCACGAAATACACATGAGTGCAGTGAGATTCTGGATGCAGCTTTGGATGTGATTGTAGTAATGTTTTTATAATCTTTCTAATATTGTACAGAAGGTTTGATATTCTCAGTATACAGTATATGTCATTGATACAGGTAGGACATCCTGTGGGTGGTTCGGGATTTAGATATTCCAGTCAAGAAACTAACTAGATACAGTCATATATGACAGGTATACAGGTTTGTACAGGAACAGGAGATCAGCAGAATTCCCAACGCAGCTCTAGAGGAAACTGGAGTCATCTTTGTTAGTCTCCCTAATATTTTACAGATGATTTAAATCAGGATGAGAAATGTGAAGAAACATTTACTAGGATAGCCGAGGCATCAGCAATTGTATCCTGAGAGCTACAGTGCTGGCCAAAAGTATTGGCACCCCTGCAATTCTGTCAGATAATACTCAATTTCTTCCAGAAAATGATTGCAATCACAAATGCTTTGGTAATAATATCTTCATTTAATTTGTCTTCAATGGAAAACCACAAAAAGAATTGTCAAAAAGCCAAATTGGATATAATTCCACACCAAACATAAAAAAGGGGGTGGACAAAAGTATTGGCACCCTTTGAAAAATCAGGTGATGCTTCTCTAATTTGTGTAATTAACAGCACCTGTTACTTACCTGTGGCACATAACAGGTGGTGGCAATAACTAAATCACACTTGTAGCCAGTTGAAATGGATTAAAGTTGACTCAACCTCTGTCCTGTGTCCTTGTGTGTACCACATTGAGCATGGAGAAAAGAAAGAAGACCAAAGAACTGTCTGAGGACTTGAGAAGCAAAATTGTGAGGAAGCATGAGCAATCTCAAGGCTACAAGTCCATCTCCAAAGACCTGAATGTTCCTGTGTCTACTGTGCGCAGTGTCATCAAGAAGTGTAAAGCCCATGGCACTGTGGCTAACCTCCCTAGATGTGGACGGAAAAGAAAAATTGACGAGAGATTTCAACGAAAGATTGTGCAGATGGTGGCTAAAGAACCTCGACTAACATCCAGACAAGTTCTAGCTGCCCTGTAGTCCGAGGGTACAACAGTGTCAACCCGTACTATCTGTCGGCGTCTGAATGAAAAGGGACTCTATGGTAGGAAGACCCCACTTCTGACCCAGAGACATAAAAAAGCCAAAACTTACCTGAGAAAGCCAAAAACTTTTTGGAAGAATGTTCTCTGGTCAGATGAGACAAAAGTAGAGCTTTTTGGGAAAAGGCATCAACATAGAGTTTACAGGAAAAAAAAAAGAGGCCTTCAAAGAAAAGAACACGGTCCCTACAGTCAGACATGGCGGAGGTTCCCTGATGTTTTGGGGTTGCTTTGCTGCCTCTGGCACTGGACTGCTTGACCGTGTGCATGGCATTATGAAGTCTGCAGCATAATGTAGGGCCCAGTGTGAGAAAGCTGGGTCTCCCTCAGAGGTCATGGGTCTTCCAGCAGGACAATGACCCAAAACACACTTCAAAAAGCACTAGAAAATGGTTTGAGAGAAAGCACTGGAGACTTGTAAAGTGGCAGCAATGAGTCCAGACCTGAATCCCATAGAACACCCAAGGAGAGATCTCACAATGGCAGTTTGGAGAAGGCGCCCTTCACATCTCAGGGACCTGGAGAAATTCCAGCAGAGCATTGGAAGAAACTCATTGATGGTTACCGGAAGCGGTTGTTCGCAGTTATTTTGTCTAAAGGTTGTGCTACCAAGTATTAGGCTGAGGGTGCCAATACTTTTGTCTGGCCCATTTTTGGAGTTTTGTGTAAAATGATCAATGATTTGACTTTTTTTTCATTCTCTTTTGTGTTTTTTCATTGCAAGCAAAATAAATGAAGATATTATTACCAAAGCATTTGTGATTGCAATCATTTTCTGGAAGAAATTGAGTATTATCTGACAGAATTGCAGGGGTGCCAATACTTTTGGCCAGCACTGTAACAGGAATCCAGCAGCTCTGGGTGTGTCTGGAGTCAAACGTTATTTTGTACAGAAGGGGGTTACCTGAGATTGCTGATGAATGGGAACCTCAAGATTTTAAATGCAGCTCTGGATGTGTTTGGAGGTTTTGAGAATGTCTTTAATATTGTACAAATAATAGAAATACTCATAATCTCTCATTCATGGCAGTAAAAAGGGGTAGCAGGAGAATGACCAAACTGCACCCCAAGAGCTATCAGAATCCCAGCAGACATAGATATAACCCCAGGGATAACCTGTTATTGGAGGTCTCTTATTCATTGGGATTATTTGAAGACTGGAATCAAGAACCACTCAGCAGGAGGGAACTGGGTTGTACCGGAATAAGAAGCCAGCAACATGTTAAATGCAGCTCTGGGTGTGACGAGTAATATTCTGACAGTCCCTCTAATATTGCCCAGAAGGTTTAATTATTGTGGAGTCTGAGAATCTCCTTAATATTTCACTAGTATAAGGACTGGAAGTGTTATATACTGCTCTATACAGTCACTGGACCAACAAGGATCTGCACTGGTTACAGCCTGAGAGCTAACACAATCCAGCAGGTTTCTATATACAGCTCTGGATGTGACTGGAGAATTTTTCTAATATTGCACAATTAATATAAGCGAGGATTGTAACTGAGAAAAATGAACAATGTGTAGAGTCACTGGAACAACAGGGGGCAGCAGAGAATACACAGAATTCTACCCTGAGAGCAAACAGGATTCTAGATGCAGCTCTGGATGCGCCTAGAGGCATAAATCAAGAGACATATATACTGCCATTGAAACTACAGAGGACAACAGGGAAGTGCGGAGTCCTGCAGCCTGAGAGCTAACAGCAATCCAGCAGACATAGATATAACCTAGAAACAGTCAGCAGGTGGGCAACTGGATTGGTCCAGAAAAGGATACCAGCAACATTTGAAATGCAGCTCTGGATGTGTCTGGAGTCGTTTTGGGAAATTCTCTAATATGTCACAAGTAATTCCAGTAAGGACTGTGACTGGGAAAGATTCACAATCTATCCCACCAATGGGGGGCAGCAGAGATACGCCCAACCCTGTATCCTGAGCGCTAACAGATTTCCAGCAGCCCTCTAAATGCAGCTCTGGGTGTGTCTGGAGTTATTTTGAGAATTTCTCTAATACTGTAGTAAAGTAATTTACATGAGGACTGTAATTGGGAATCATTGACAATCTCTAGAGTCACTGAAACAGCAGAGGGCAGCAGGGAAAGGCACAAACTTGTATCCTGAGCGCTCACACAAATCCACCAGGCAGATTTCTAAACCATTTGTCAGCATTTTCCTACTTTATTGGAAATTATTTGAAAATTGGCGTTGAGAGGCAATGCTTTATACAGCAGGGGGCAGCAGGGATGGCAGAGCAATGGGATACCAGCAGAATTTGGAATGCAGCTCTGGATGTGTCTAGAGTATAAGACATGCAATACATGTAATAATAGTTTTTTCCAAATTTACTGAACATTCTATGTAGATGTAAATGGTGAAATGATGTTCCAAAAGTGGAGCTTCACTCAATACTCAGGATGAAGAGCGGCTTTGAAAGCGCACCGCGCAGAGACGAGATTGCTCCCGAGGTAATTGACTGCCAGTCAATTTGATTATACATGTCTACTCCTGCGACCCTCGATTTATTGATGAACTGGGGGGGATAAAATGAGGATGCTTGAGGAGCCTTTGTTCCTGGCGCGGTGCAGGCAGCCTTTCATTTCTGTTCTGTTGAATGTATGTCTTTATGGTTATTTTACAGCAGGATTACGCCTATTGTACGGTCATTATTAGAATATCACCGGCCGCATTATCATAGCGTACCAATCACTGGCACAGCGGGCGCGCCGCTTCACATCAGACCTTGCACAATGGAGGTTTGGAGGAAGGGGCACATGACAGCTGCAAAAATGCTAAATGGTAAAGTGGGGCAATCGAGTTTTGCAAGGATCAATGTAAAATGTCCCTTGTAGTCTCCGACTTCATTAAACCCGGGGAGAAGCTGCTTCACTCAGCGTAACTGAAGGAAGGAAGTGATGACTCCTCTAAGGAACTGCAACTTCTTCTATGTGCGGGCTGTGAAAAATCCTGCTCAGCAAAATTTATGGGATTGTGGGAAAGCTGGGTGTGTAACTAGTGATGGGCGAAGCTTGCGGGATTCGTTTCACGAATATTCATGAGGTTTATTGGGAAAATGGTTTCAGAGGATGGTGCTGCAGAGCCCAGGCATACAGGTTTTCTTTATTTTTACACACCTTCACTGCTGGCCACCATTTTGCTAATTTTTTGTGGGTGCAAGGCACACCCCAAAATTGTGGGTTCGGTTGAACAATGTAAGAGATCCAGGTCATTGCAAAGTGTGTCACTGGACACTATGAGTAACGGAGTAGTAAGGTGTGCCCCTCTGTGACCTGGGGGTATTAGTGACTCCCTACTCAGAGATGGTGGATACAATCATTATACAACAATTCATGTAAACTATACTCACAAGAGGCAATGTGCTTGGTGGTTACAATGTTCAAACATAGAGGCAACTTGCATGTGGTTACAGATCTCATCCAGAGGCTTAAGTGTAACTAAACTTTCAGTTGCAGGCCCAGCAGTACTCTTGGGGTGGCAACCCTTGAGGAGACTGGGCAAGTGGCTGGCTTGGTAGTACTCTTGGTGGTGGCAGCCCGGGAGGAAACCAAGCAAGATTCCGGCCCTTCTGTTTCGGCAGTTGGGTTAGTTTAGCCTCCTTACTCTTGGACCTTTTGGCTCTGAGTTTGGAGTCAATTTCGGGAGACCCATTCTCTTTTGAGATGGGTTTTGCGATAGACCGCATCCTTTGCACGTTTTTTCAGTGGCACCCCCACTTTTTTCCGTGCACTGGTGTTTCATTGGCACAGTTTTGAGACCTAAAAAAAATAAAAATAAAAAAATAAACTTTCAGACCCTCCCACCATTTTCTCTACATATTACACAGCCCGGACTCCATACACAGTAACATTCAGTGAGATGCAGGAACACCTCTCAATACAGAAACAAGGGAAAGAGTGAAAAAATGCAGGATATCACAGAAAGGAGACAAAATGTGTTATTAAAGTCTATTACAGAATGTATAAATGACTCAAATACTGCCAGAAAATCAAAAATTGTCCGAAAGTTTAGTTACACTTTAAGCTGGAACACTTCGTGAACAGCCTGCGACAATTGGTATTCCAAGTCCTAGTTATCACAGTCTCTAGATGACAACTCCTCTATGGCGGTCACCTGCAAGTCCAGCAATGTTGTGCAGAAGGAGAAACTGACCAAAGTGATGACCACATTCTTGATAGGACAAGACAGAGTGTCATGGTCTTCAGTCACTGCCATACAGCACCAATACAGATTAGAACCACAGCATTGCCAGAGGTGAGCAGTGATAGTACAGTACCAGCACTGCTAGCAGAGGAGGCGTCAGTGCAGAACCAGAGCTGCCACCAGAGACCCATGAGACTGCCAGATGGAGAAGTCACAAAGAAGAGCGCCCGGGTAAAAGACAAGAATTCAGCGAAACTTTGGAGGCCAGAAGTTGTTAGGAGGCAGCTGTACAGAGTAAGGTTAGCTTATACAGAGTATGATTCATGGCTGTAACTATTGCAAGCCTGAACTTTAAGACATAGAAGAGAAAGACCATGAGGCAAATTTAGGTTATTGTGTCAGTATGCATGCTATATCCCCTGCTATCAGAGCATTAACCCTTTTCTGACACTGTGTCAAATTGCATAAATACAGGGGCTATTACAGTAAAAATACAGCGGCAAACCTGCTGGCTGTTTTTGCCTTTTCCTTTGCTCCTTCCCAAAATAATGCTGTTGCAGAAACCTCCTATAAAAAAAAGATACATAAGGCAAATAAAAAATTGCATCCTAAAAGCTCAAAATAAGGGGTTCTATCAGGAAAAGTATTGATGGCAAATCCCCAGGGACAATAATAATAATCATAAATGCAAAATTGAAACAAAGTAATAAAGTAATAAACTTAAATACTGTATAATAAAATATGACAAAATAATAATAATAATAATAATAATAATAATAATAATAATAATAATAATAATGTTATTTATTCTTATGAAAGATCATAACAAAAAGAAATAACAGAAATAAAGTCACCCTCTATACAATAAAACGTGTAATAAATAACACTGAAGGTAAAACCAATAAATAAGTCAGTCTGCAACTTGTTTTAGATGGAAGTTATAGAGAACATTCGGCTAAGAGATGTGAGATAAAATGGATGAGATTTTGTGTAAAGCAGCGAGAACACGAGTTCAGGAGTCCACAGACTGCGGCCCGTCCATTACCGCCCTTACCTAAATAGCTGAAGAACCTACTTGAATTCCATTAAGTCAGTCCCTCAAAATATCCTCAAGTGCTGGTCTCCTCCTTGAGTCTCAGTCGACTTTAACTATAGTCTTGACTGCAGGAAAGCGATGCTGTCATTTTCTAGATTGAACCATTGACCTTCAACATTTTTAATGTTTTGCTAAAATGCCTGACAACAGATTGTAGACTCGCAGGAAGGCTTGGCAATCTATCTGACTAATATTGCATCACATCCTCATTACAAGGGCGTTCAGGGACATGGTCAGGACAGGACTGGACACCAGAACAAACACTTGCCAATGTAGAATTCAATTCTAAGTCTACTGGACAATTCCACTAGGGGGAGCTCTTTGCATACAGATTTATACAGTTAAAATATATCAAATTCAATAGGAGCTGTGAAAACAATGGTTATGTAAAAAGGGCTCCTTATCCTTAAAGGGGACCTCCAGCTTTATCATTTAGGGTTCATTATAATGTCAAATGGTTTATATCTTTTTACTGAGCATTAGTTAAAAGATTCTGGGCTTATATAAATGTCAACGTGGATTCCAAAGGGACATGAATTTCACACATATTTCGGCATGGTATACATGTTGAAATCTTCTGCATAAAATTTTCATTGTGCGACAATGTCCTAAAGGACAACTTATGTATTATTCCTCTCTTCTGTTGATACTTGTCCTTGACCCTCAGCTTGTTCCTGACTACATTCCTGTCTTCTGTTCCCTTCCAGCCTGATACTCGTGTCTGGCCATCAGCTTGTTCCTGATCCTGACTATGTTCATGTCTTCTGTTCCTGTCCCGCATGATACTCTACTCATACCTGGCCCTCAACTTGTTCCTGACTACGTTCCTGTCTTCTTTTCCTGTCTTGTCTGATATTCCTGTCTAACCCTCAACTTGTTCCTGACTACATTCCTGTCTTCTGTTCCTGCCCTTCCTAATACTCGTGCCTGGTCCTCAGCTTGTACCTGATCCTATGTTCCTGTCTTCTGTTCCTGTCCTGCCTAATATTCCAGCCTGACCATTGACTTGTTCCTGACTACATTCCTATTTTCTGTTCCTGTCCTGCCTGTCCTGTTCCTGTCCTGCCTGATACTCATGCCTGGCCCTCAGCTTGTACCTGATCCTGACTATATTCCTGTCTTCTGTTACTGTCCTGCATGATACTTGTGCCTGCCCCTCAGCTTGTTCCTGACTGTGTTCTTGTCTTCTGTTCCTGTCCTGCCTGATACTCATGTCTGACCCTCAGCTTGTTCCTGGCCCTGACTATGTTCCTGTCTTCTGTTTCTGTCCTGCATGACTCATGTCTGCCCCTCAGCCTGTTCCTGACTATGTTCCTGTCTTCTGTACCTGTCCTGTATGATATTCCTGCCTGACCTTCAGCTTGTTCCTGACTATGTTCTTGTCTTCTGTTACTGTCCTGTATGATATTGCTTCCTGATCCTTGGCTTGTTCCTTATTTCTAATCTGTTGCCACCTGCCCTGACCATCTGCCTGTATCGAAACATTCTCTAACATGACCCCTGCTGCTTTGCACCAGTGTCTTTTCTTCCCCTGGGACAGCTGCTACCTGCACCGGGACCATCTCAGGAGGTAGTAACCTGATATTCCTATGGATTTACATGGTGAATACCAGGGAGGCTGCTTACATAATTGCCTTAGTGGTGGACCAAAGTCAAACCATTTTGCTAGCACTGTGGGTCTACAGCCCGCTGACCCTGATACCTTTTACCCTTTATCTCCAAGATCTCAGAAGTAAAATCAGTTAACCAGGTTATACCAAATTTTCAAAAAGTCTGTGATGTCACTGTCCCCGAGGGGAGCCCTGAGATCTATGATTGGTCATGTAAGGCATGTGGACTTCATGACACTTTGACTAAATTGGGGCCTCTGATCTCAGAGAACACACACCGGATGCCTTGAGGGAACCTGGCAGGGGTGAGGGAAGATAAGTACCTGTGATTATTCTTCCGCATTTCCTTGGTGTCTCCGATTATTATAATCTAAAGTCTGAGGAGACCCCGGAGAATAATAAAAACACTTTCAGGTTAAACCGAAACAAAACTGATGGTTGGAGGTCATGAATATTCACGAAATGAACCTAGCAAGGTTCATCCAAGCTTGTTAATTCGGCCACCCTACTTGTTGATGGTTTCCATGTCAAGGTGGTGATATAGAACAGAGATGCTGGGATATAACTTTGTGGTGTTTTTCAAAGTTTTACTTTATTTTGTATTTATGATGGATCGGTCAGACCACAATAAAAGCTCCACATTGGCCGGCCGTAATACTGAGCGCACTTGGATACGGCGCCTCGGAGATCTGACTATTCCAGTTAATGCAGCGATTATGACAAGCAGTTTAAATGGATGAAGAGAATCTAGTTGTTGTAGTTAAATACAGCTCGGGGGGATTTTAGGACATCTCATTACAGTTACTTCCTTTTATTTAATTAAGCTGCTATATTTCGATTCCAGCGCAGGAAAGGTTCGCTTCTGCCGAGGCGTCTAGACCGAATGAACGCCGCTGTCTAATTGCTGTTTAATGAAAGCAGAAATAATAAAACGCTTCTCCGAGTGCAAAAAGAATCGACTGCTATTACTGCGGTGCGGGTTCTTAAAGGGAATGTTCACCTTTACCACTAGAATGTTTTAAAGCCCTATAATCTGGATGAGTGATTTCTTAATGTGTTTTTATAAGGGGCTAGACTTCGATTTTTCTGATTCATAGCTCCAAATGCTCTGCATAAACATAGACTTACATGCTAAAATTTTCACTGCCTGTAGTCACCACTAGAGGGAGTGTAGGGGCTTACAGTAGGTTGCAAGCTTTCACGCTCCCTCTAGTGGCAGCTATTTGACTAGACAGGAGATTTGGAGCTCGGTATCAGAAAAACAGATCTGACTGCTATAAGAATATATTCTTTGATGAAGCCGTCATGATGTCACCGCGCCCCGTGTGAACAAGTTGGGTATAAGCTGAAACTTGAGAACGAACATTTGTGAAAGGAATCTCGCAAGGTTCGCCCATTATTATGTCAAGGTCAAGAGCTGGGCTACATATGGCTTTAACTAAGGTATTTTGGGGAGGGCGCCCCAACTAAGGCCCCGCCCCTCTATCTTATTGATAGGGTTGTCTATAATTTTCTTTAGTTCCTATTGGAGGAGAGGGGTCTGCGTCAAAAGCAAACCAGATATCATCCTCTATTAAAAGGGACAACATGACCTCAAGATACCCATGAACATATGGGGAGGGGTTGTCATAGAAAATCAGATTTTGCAGCGGTTTTTTTTAATGTTTTTTTGCTTGCCACTGCCAAAAACACAAAAAAAAAAATCAACATTTTTGAAGTTCAGGAAAAGAGGAAACTTTGAGATCTTAATAAAACAGCAATTTTGTGTAAAGCGCTCAACATTTTGCAGATTATGCAGCTGTGATAAAATAATGTTGCGCGGTTAGCGGAGCGGCTGCCGGGGGGCTCGCTTCAGGGTTTGTGTACACCTCCTCCTGCTAATTGATACGAGTCATTATGAAAAGGAGGGAAAAAAAAAAAAAAAAGCGAAAAGTAGGCCAGATCTGTATCCAAGTGTCATCCTCAACACTCCAGCGAGCTAAAGAGCTGTGACTCACAAGCAAAGGAAATCTTCAATTAAGTCAACTTTTTACCCTATTTAATTTTCTTTAAAAAAAAAAAAAAAAAAAATAAGTGTAAAAAAAAATTCTAGATACACCCAGCACATCACTCTGAGACTGTCTGCAGTTCAGCCGCTGTCCCTGGGTGACTTGTTGCTCTGATAACAATATGTAAATTTTGTTAACTTTTTTTCCTCATGGGGTGCATAATTCGGTGTCCCTGGTGATTCTGAGCTCTGGAAATTGCATCCTTAAGACTCGCTCTAATATTGCAGCTGTGACTGCATAGTCCTTGACGGATAGAAAAAAATACACTGTCTGGTAAAAAAATAGCCAATTACTGCAGGTTAGACGACAAAAAATAATCTCAAAAATGTATTTTAATTGCTAAAAATTGTCATTATATGAAATTTTTTAGATTTTTTACCCCTTATCATACCTGTGTAGTGTGGTGACTGAATTATGAAGTCATCTAAAATCTGCCTGCTTTTAGGTTACTCTGCAGCTCTGCTTATTCTGATTGGCTCCCATGTAAAAGCTCAAGCCCAACACAAGCTCAGTAGAAAGCCAATACTTTATATGCTGACATCTCTACTGACCCAGTGCCTGACAGGAAATGTCTCCTACAAAAATTTGTTACAGTGGCCATCTGAGGGCGATGCAGCTAGAAAAGAGGGTGGTTCAGTTGCTTAAGAAACTGCCCCAGTGGGGGTACGATGAAGGCTTAGAGATCTGCAGATGGACTAAGGCCCCACGTAGTGGGCTGCTGTGGGAAAAACAATGGCGGAAATCCCAGAAAGTCCGCAGAGTTTTCCTCTGCAGACTTTCTGCTTCCATTATACCTATAGGGAAACCGCTGGGATTTCCGTAGGTATACGTGACATGATGCGATTTCCATATACACAGCGCTTTTGGAAATCACAGCATGTCCGCTGCGCGTATTTTTCTGCAATGTGTGGATGGGATTTGCTAGCGACTGTAAAGCATTGCGGTTTTTGCCACGCGGGCCCTTGCCTAGGACATGCCATCAATATCAGATCAGTGTTGGTACGAGTCCCTGCACCCCTGCTGATCCTTAACTGAAGGGGCTATGGCTATGTTGACATGTGTTGTGTCCTCTTCATTAAACAACAGGCACAGTGCCATCCATTGGCTAGTGGTTATGCTTGGTACTGCAGCTCAGCCCCCTTCATTTAAAAGGAACTGGGCTGCAAAAAAACAATAAACATGGGCAACCCCTTTAGTTTGGCTAAGGCTCTGTTCACACTTAGTGTACTATGCTTGACCAGAACCTACACAAAACTCATGCAGATCTAAGCCAATGTCCACGAAGACATGATAACAGACGGGTTTCTTATACTGGGTTTGGAGACTTGTTCATTTTCTTCTTCTACGAGGTGCAGATTTGCGGTCGGATCACATGACATGCGGTCATATATTCCAGGGCTGCTCCTCCAGCACTTCACTAATGTGATATTAGTCAGACTGTCAGGATTTTACATATTTCATGAGAATTCTTCATGCTGAGACTCTATGGGATTGCTGAGAGCTTTCCTGCCGCCCCGATCCTTCACCACCCCGGCTCATCACAACCTCCAAGCTCCTGGCAATGATATAGAAAACTTTTAATTAACTCTTTCTGACAGTCTCCGGCATCACCCGGCCCTTCTCTTCTCCTGCCTGGACATTCTAGAATGAATCAGTGCTGTATTTTATCCACAAGGTTCTCCACCATGCTGCACCTTTCCACATCTCTTCTATGCCTTTAAGGTATATGACATTCTGCTGGGATTCATGGGGGTCTGACTTTTGGGAACCCCCCATCATTTGTCAAAAAAGGTCTGTTAGTGCTATTAATGGGTTAATAAGTGCACCCAAATACCTTTAGCAGTGTTTTGGGTGATTTCTGGGTTACTCTGGGAGCTCCTGGCATCCTCTGCATTTGTTTACATGGGTAGCTTCCTGCTGTCTTAGCCTACAACTTCCATGATGCATTGCATCATGTGAGCTAACTCACACCACCTCCCACTCCCTCTCTCACACACACACCCCCTTTCTGTTTCCCTAGCTAGTCCGCCCACTAAACCCTCAGCAGCCATCTTTAGACTCCTAGTTCTCACTCACTCAATAACCTTCTCGTTTGGCTGTAATATTATAATCACCTCTGTCTATGATCATTACAGTCACACAGAGAAAGCTTGAAGACAACAATCAATTCTTCAGGCTTTTTTGGCAATTGGTAAATAAATTAATATATAAATATGCACACATACATAGACACTATAATATGTTCCACAGTGGCCCCTGCACAGTATAATATTCTCCACAGTGGCCTCCACACAGTATAATATGCTCCACAGTAGCCTCCGCACAGTATAATATGCTCCACAGTGGCCTCTGCACAGTATAATATTCTCCACATTGGCTTCCACACAGTATAACATGCTCCACAGTGGGCCCTGCACAGGATAATGCTCCTCTGTGGGGGCCACTATACTGTGTGGGGTCCTGTAGAGAGGGCACATGCTATGGGGGGGGGGTGTAATGGGGACAGTATACTGTATGTAGACCAATAAAAAAGGAAATGAGAACCAATGAAGGGGCAATAAACTGTGTGTGTGGGGGTCAGTATTGGGGACAAAACATCATGTGAGAGAGTCAATAAAGGGGGCACTGTACCGTATGGGGGCCAGTAAAGAGGGACTCCTGGCAATAGCTTCATTTGGGGTCCTATCTTTCCTCATTACACCCCCAAGCAGTTACCTATACATATCATTCTAGAGGTGCCTTTCTTTTATTTAACATGTTAAAGGGAACGTGTCACAAGAAAATTCCCAATATTTTTTAATCAAGTGTTATGTTTTTAAAGAATATTTGATGAGGTTTTTAACATTTTTCCATGTTATTATCCATATTTTAAAAAAAATCCTAAAAATCCAACAGTTCTGACTTTGTCCACTAGGCCATATAATAAGCGGAGACTTCCTGTTTTCTGTAGGAGATTTCTTTGCAGCAGTTACCTCACTTACAGCACACTGACAATCACAGTGATCATGTATATGTAGATAAGACACAGAATCCACCAGTCACAATAGGTGATGTCTCAGATGCACAGGTCACAGAGCATGCCCAGAAAACACCCCCATAAAAGTGAATAGGGCATGCTCCAGACCAATGTGTCTATGGACAACGATCATTCTATAGGAAGTCACAGAATGTTTTAGGCTTTACAGCAAAAATTGGAATTGCAAGATTTTGAGGATCTTTTTTTAAAATATAGATCTTTATTTTGACAATTAAAAACATCACCAAAAATTCTTAAAAAAATATTTGTAAAATAAAAATGTGAATTAAACAATAGCTCATTTCCAGAAGAAATAATCTCTTCAAGACACCATAAAAATACATTGTAAAATTGTACGGTTTTTGAAAAAATGAACAAACAAAAATTTCTAATTCTAAGGGAAAGACGATGAGTTATGTGGAACAAAATTTGCATCATTTTGCTCCATAGGAGCTTTGGGATCTGAGTGATAAAACCAGGTTACACGGGCCTTGGAGAGATCAAATGTAAAATGACAAGCCGCCTCCCCCGAAATCCTGCTGAACATTTTTGGTTGTTGTTCTTCATAATTATTTCATGGAGAAGAGAAAGGAATGGTGTCCCAAAGCCACGAAACATCTCTCGGGCTTTTACATATTTTAGCAAGAACAATTCTTCTACCACACTGACTCCATGCTGTGTCTACACAACTCACTACAAGGATTGTGTCATTATAACCCTATTTTACATTTTTAGGTATTTTTGTGTGCTCACTGTACTGATACATTATAGGCAATTTCCTTCACATTCTCAATAGTATTCATGTACATTGAAGGAAACATTAGAATAGTCAAATCCTTGTAAAAAGGATGCAGTATAATAGTCCTATGTGCAAGAGTATAACTATTCTGTACAGTAGGGGGCAGAATTATAATAATTATATATTCTTGTACATAGGAGCAGTATTATAGTAGTTGTATTCTTGTACATAGGAGCAGTATTATAGTAGTTATATTCTTGTACATAGGAGGCAGTATTATAGTAGTTATATTCTTGTACATAGGAGCAGTATTATAGTAGTTATATTCTTGTACATAGGAGGTAGTATTATAGTAGTTATATTCTTGTACATAGGGGCGGTATTATAGTAGTTATATTCTTGTACATAGGAGGTAGTATTATAGTAGTTATATTCTTGTACATAGGAGCAGTATTATAGTAGTTATATTCTTGTACATAGGGGCAGTATTATAGTAGTTATATTCTTGTACATAGGAGCAGTATTATAGTAGTTATATTCTTGTACATAGGAGCAGTATTATAGTAGTTATATTCTTGTACATAGGAGGTAGTATTATAGTAGTTATATTCTTGTATATAGCAGGTAGTATTATAGTAGTTATATTCTTGTACATAGGAGGTAGTATTATAGTAGTTATATTCTTGCACATAGGAGTAGTATTATAGTAGTTATATTCTTGTTCATAGGAGCAGTATTATAGTAGTTATATTCTTGTACATAGGAGCAGTATTATAGTAGTTATATTCTTGTACATAGGAGCAGTATTATAGTAGTTATATTCTTGTACATAGGAGCAGTATTATAGTAGTTATATTCTTGTACATAGGAGCAGTATTTTAGTAGTTATATTCTTGTACATAGGAGCAGTATTATAGTAGTTATATTCTTGTACATAGGAGCAGTATTATAGTAGATATATTCTTGTATATAGCAGGTAGTATTATAGTAGTTATATTCTTGCACATAGGAGTAGTATTATAGTAGTTATATTCTTGTTCATAGGAGCAGTATTATAGTAGTTATATTCTTGTACATAGGAGCAGTATTATAGTAGTTATATTCTTGTACATAGGAGCAGTATTATAGTAGTTATATTCTTGTACATAGGAGCAGTATTATAGTAGTTATATTCTTGTACATAGGAGCAGTATTTTAGTAGTTATATTCTTGTACATAGGAGCAGTATTATAGTAGTTATATTCTTGTACATAGGAGCAGTATTATAGTAGATATATTCTTGTATATAGCAGGTAGTATTATAGTAGTTATATTCTTGCACATAGGAGTAGTATTATAGTAGTTATATTCTTGTTCATAGGAGTAGTATTATAGTAGTTATATTCTTGTACATAGGAGCAGTATTATAGTAGTTATATTCTTGTACATAGGAGCAGTATTATAATAGTTATATTCTTGTACATAGGAGCAGTATTTTAGTAGTTATATTCTTGTACATAGGGGGTAGTATTATAGTAGTTATATTCTTGTACATAGGGAGCAGTATTATAGTAGTTATATTCTTGTACATAGGAGCAGTATTATAGTAGTTATATTCTTGTACATAGGAGGTAGTATTATAGTAGTCATATTCTTGTACATAGGAGTAGTATTATAGTAGTTATATTCTTGTACATAGGAGCAGTATTATAATAGTTATATTCTTGTACATAGGAGCAGTATTTTAGTAGTTATATTCTTGTACATAGGGGGTAGTATTATAGTAGTTATATTCTTGTACATAGGGAGCAGTATTATAGTAGTTATATTCTTGTACATAGGAGTAGTATTATAGTAGTTATATTCTTGTACATAGGGAGCAGTATTATAGTAGTTTTATTCTTGTACATAGGAGGTAGTATTATAGTAGTTATATTCTTGTACATAGGAGGTAGTATTATAGTACTTATATTCTTGTACATAAGAGCAGTATTATAGTAGTTATATTCCTGTACATAGGAATAGTATTATAGTAGTTATATTCTTGTACATAGGAGTAGTATTATAGTAGTTATATTCTTGTACATAGGAGCAGTATTATAGAAGTTATATTCTTGTACATAGGGACAGTATTATAGTAGTTATATTCTTGTTCATAGGAATAGTATTATAGTAGTTATATTTTTTGTACATAGGGGGCAGTATTATAGTATATTCTTGTACATAGGAGGCAGTATTATAGTAGTTATATTCTTGTACATAGGAGTAGTATTATAGTAGTTATATTCTTGTACATAGGAGGTAGTATTATAGTAGTTATATTTTTGTACATAGGAGCAGTATTATAGTAGTTATATTCTTGTACATAGGAGCAGTATTATAGTAGTTATATTCTTGTACATAGGAGCAGTATTATAGTAGTAATATTCTTGTACGTCGGAGTAGTATTATAGTAGTTATATTCTTGTACATAGGAGGTAGTATTATAGTAGTTATATTCTTGTACATAGGGGCAGTATTATAGTAGTTATATTCTTGTACATAGGAGGCAGTATTATAGTAGTTATATTCTTGTACATAGGAGCAGTATTATAGTAGTTATATTCTTGTACATAGGGAGCAGTATTATAGTAGTTATATTCTTGTACATAGCAGTAGTATTATAGTAGTTATATTCTTGTACATAGGAGCAGTATTATAGTAGTTATATTCTTGTACATAGGAGCAGTATTATAGTAGTTATATTCTTGTACATAAAAGCAGTACTATAGTAGTTATATTCTTGTACATAGGGAGCAGTATTATAGTAGTTATATTCTTGTACATAGGAATAGTATTATAGTAGTTATATTTTTGTACATAGGGGGCAGTATTATAGTATATTCTTGTACATAGGAGGCAGTATTATAGTAGTTATATTCTTGTACATAGGAGTAGTATTATAGTAGTTATATTTTTGTACATAGTAGCAGTATTATAGTAGTTATATTCTTGTACATAGGAGCAGTATTATAGTAGTTATATTCTTGTACATTTGAGCAGTATTATAGTAGTAATATTCTTGTACGTAGGAGTAGTATTATAGTAGTTATATTCTTGTACATAGGAGGTAGTATTATAGTAGTTATATTCTTGTACATAGGGGCAGTATTATAGTAGTTATATTCTTGTACATAGGGAGCAGTATTATAGTAGTTATATTCTTGTACATAGGAGGCAGTATTATAGTAGTTATATTCTTGTACATAGGAGCAGTATTATAGTAGTTATATTCTTGTACATAGGGAGCAGTATTATAGTAGTTATATTCTTGTACATAGGAGCAGTATTATAGTAGTTATATTCTTGTACATAGGAGCAGTATTATAGTAGTTATATTCTTGTACATAGGGAGCAGTATTATAGTAGTTATATTCTTGTACATAGGAGTAGTATTATAGTAGTTATATTCTTGTACATAGGGAGCAGTATTATAGTAGTTATATTCTTGTACATAGGAATAGTATTATAGTAGTTATATTTTTGTACATAGGGGGCAGTATTATAGTATATTCTTGTACATAGGAGGCAGTATTATAGTAGTTATATTCTTGTACATAGGAGTAGTATTATAGTAGTTATATTCTTGTACATAGGGGGCAGTATTATAGTATATTCTTGTACATAGGAGGCAGTATTATAGTAGTTATATTCTTGTACATAGGAGTAGTATTATAGTAGTTATATTTTTGTACATAGTAGCAGTATTATAGTAGTTATATTCTTGTACATAGGAGCAGTATTATAGTAGTTATATTCTTGTACATTTGAGCAGTATTATAGTAGTAATATTCTTGTACGTAGGAGTAGTATTATAGTAGTTATATTCTTGTACATAGGAGGTAGTATTATAGTAGTTATATTCTTGTACATAGGGGCAGTATTATAGTAGTTATATTCTTGTACATAGGGAGCAGTATTATAGTAGTTATATTCTTGTACATAGGAGGCAGTATTATAGTAGTTATATTCTTGTACATAGGAGCAGTATTATAGTAGTTATATTCTTGTACATAGGGAGCAGTATTATAGTAGTTATATTCTTGTACATAGGAGCAGTATTATAGTAGTTATATTCTTGTACATAGGAGCAGTATTATAGTAGTTATATTCTTGTACATAGGGAGCAGTATTATAGTAGTTATATTCTTGTACATAGGAGTAGTATTATAGTAGTTATATTCTTGTACATAGGGACAGTATTATAGTAGTTATATTCTTGTACATAGGAATAGTATTATAGTAGTTATATTTTTGTACATAGGGGGCAGTATTATAGTATATTCTTGTACATAGGAGGCAGTATTATAGTAGTTATATTCTTGTACATAGGAGTAGTATTATAGTAGTTATATTCTTGTACATAGGAGGTAGTATTATAGTAGTTATATTTTTGTACATAGGAGCAGTATTATAGTAGTTATATTCTTGTACATAGCAGCAGTATTATAGTAGTTATATTCTTGTACATAGGAGCAGTATTATAGTAGTAATATTCTTGTACGTAGGAGTAGTATTATAGTAGTTATATTCTTGTACATAGGAGGTAGTATTATAGTAGTTATATTCTTGTATATAGGGGCAGTATTATAGTAGTTATATTCTTGTACATAGGGAGCAGTATTATAGTAGTTATATTCTTGTACATAGGAGTAGTATTATAGTAGTTATATTCTTGTACATAGGGAGCAGTATTATAGTAGTTATATTCTTGTACATAGGAGTAGTATTATAGTAGTTATATTCTTGTACATAGGAGCAGTATTATAGTAGTTATATTCTTGTACATAGGAATAGTATTATAGTAGTTATATTCTTGTACATAGGAGCAGTATTATAGTAGTTATATTCTTGTACATAGGAGCAGTATTATAGAAGTTATATTCTTGTACATAGGGACAGTATTATAGTAGTTATATTCTTGTACATAGGAATAGTATTATAGTAGTTATATTTTTGTACATAGGGGGCAGTATTATAGTATATTCTTGTACATAGGAGGCAGTATTATAGTAGTTATATTCTTGTACATAGGAGTAGTATTATAGTAGTTATATTCTTGTACATAGCAGTAGTATTATAGTAGTTATATTCTTGTACATAGGAGCAGTATTATAGTAGTTATATTCTTGTACATAGGAGCAGTATTATAGTAGTTATATTCTTGTACATAAAAGCAGTACTATAGTAGTTATATTCTTGTACATAGGGAGCAGTATTATAGTAGTTATATTCTTGTACATAGGAGTAGTATTATAGTAGTTATATTCTTGTACATAGGGAGCAGTATTATAGTAGTTATATTCTTGTACATAGGAGTAGTATTATAGTAGTTATATTCTTGTACATAGGAGCAGTATTATAGTAGTTATATTCTTGTACATAGGAATAGTATTATAGTAGTTATATTCTTGTACATAGGAGTAGTATTATAGTAGTTATATTCTTGTACATAGGAGCAGTATTATAGAAGTTATATTCTTGTACATAGGGACAGTATTATAGTAGTTATATTCTTGTACATAGGAATAGTATTATAGTAGTTATATTTTTGTACATAGGGGGCAGTATTATAGTATATTCTTGTACATAGGAGGCAGTATTATAGTAGTTATATTCTTGTACATAGGAGGTAGTATTATAGTAGTTATATTTTTGTACATAGGAGCAGTATTATAGTAGTTATATTCTTGTACATAGGAGCAGTATTATAGTAGTAATATTCTTGTACATAGGAGGCAGTATTATAGTAGTTATATTCTTGTACATAGGAGCAATATTATAGTAGTTATATTCTTGTACATAGCAGTAGTATTATAGTAGTTATATTCTTGTACATAGGAGCAGTATTAATAGTAGTTATATTCTTGTACATAGGAGCAGTATTATAGTAGTTATATTCTTGTACATAAAAGCAGTACTATAGTAGTTATATTCTTGTACATAGGGAGCAGTATTATAGTAGTTATATTCTTGTACATAGGAGTAGTATTATAGTAGTTATATTCTTGTACATAGGGAGCAGTATTATAGTAGTTATATTCTTGTACATAGGAGGTAGTATTATAGTAGTTATATTCTTGTACATAGGAGCAGTATTATAGTAGTTATATTCTTGTACATAGGAGCAGTATTATAGTAGTTATATTTTTGTACATAGGGAGCAGTATTATAGTAGTTATATTCTTGTACATAGGAGTAGTATTATAGTAGTTATATTCTTGTACATAGGAGCAGTATTATAGTAGTTATATTCTTGTACATAGGAATAGTATTGTAGTAGTTATATTCTTGTACATAGGAGTAGTATTATAGTAGTAATATTCTTGTACATAGGGAGCAGTATTATAGTAGTTATATTCTTGTACTTAGGAGTAGTATTATAGTAGTTATATTCTTGTACATAGGAGCAGTATTATAGTAGTTATATTCTTGTACATAGGAATAGTATTATAGTAGTTATATTCTTGTACATAGGAGCTGTATTATAGTAGTTATATTCTTGTACATAGGAGCAGTATTATAGTAGTTATATTCTTGTACATAGGGGGCAGTATTATAGTAGTTATATTCTTGTACTTAGGAGCAGTATTATAGTAGTTATATTGTTGTGCATAGGAGGTAGTATTATAGTAGTTATATTCTTGTACATAGGAAGTAGTATTATAGTAGTTATATTCTTGTACATAGGAGCAGTATTATGGTAGTTATATTCTTGTACATAGGAGTAGTATTATAGTAGTTATATTCTTGTACTTAGGAGTAGTATTATAGTAGTTATATTCTTGTACATAGGAGCAGTATTATAGTAGTTATATTCTTGTACATAGGAGCAGTATTATAGTAGTTATATTCTTGTACATAGGAATAGTATTATAGTAGTTATATTCTTGTACATAGGAGCAGTATTATAGTAGTTATATTCTTGTACATAGGAGCTGTATTATAGTAGTTATATTCTTGTACATAGGAGCAGTATTATAGTAGTTATATTCTTGTACATAGGAGCAGTATTATAGTAGTTATATTCTTGTACATAGGAGCTGTATTATAGTAGTTATATTCTTGTACATAGGAGCAGTATTATAGTAGTTATATTCTTGTACATAGGGGGCAGTATTATAGTAGTTATATTCTTGTACATAGGAGCAGTATTATAGTAGTTATATTCTTGTACATAGAAGGTAGTATTATAGTAGTTATATTCTTGTACATAGGAAGTAGTATTATAGTAGTTATATTCTTGTACATAGGAGCAGTATTATGGTAGTTATATTCTTGTACATAGGAGTAGTATTATAGTAGTTATATTCTTGTACATAGGAGCAGTATTATAGTAGTTATATTCTTGTACATAGGAGGTAGTATTATAGTAGTTATATTCTTGTACATAGGAGCGGTATTATAGTAGTTATATTCTTGTACATAGGGGCGGTATTATAGTAGTTATATTCTTACACATAGGAGCAGTATTATAGTAGTTATACTCTTGTACATAGGAGCAGTATTATAGTAGTAATATTCTTGCACATAGGAGCAGTATTATAGTAGTTATATTCTTGTACATAGGAGGTAGTATTATAGTAGTTATATTCTTGTACATAGGAGCAGTATTATAGTAGTTATATTCTTGTACATAGGAGCAGTATTATAGTAGTTATATTCTTGTACATAGGAGCAGTATTATAGTAGCTATGTCAAATGTTTGCCTTGGGGCCCAGCCATTCCTAGTTATGCCACTGTATGGAGAATAAATACTGTATTTTATACTTATTTTCTGTGTGTATTTGCAGAATAGCCTTGGAAAGTGACAACATATTTTATAAAACAGAACTTATTTAGAGCAGTTGTCACCTTGTTTTTCTCACTTCTCGAGGCAGCTCATGCAGTGCATTATTCAGCAGGGGGCGAGCATGAGCACTGAAAAAATCATCACCTCGATTAAAGAGACTCTGAAATCTATGCTCCATCCTGCGGCATGATAGGAGTGACAAAAGGAAAAGAACATATCAAGCCCCTATTTTATAATATGTGCTAATGATTTACCTGGGGGATTCTTTCTATATTCTTGGTGGTAAAATTAATAGTGACTCTATTGTGCTTTATTGTACAACTTGTTTATGTATCACGATTCCCTTTATTCCCTCTGTGTGTAACCTTGGTCACATTCCTGTATGGTCCCTCACGTGTGGATATATTGGCTCTGCGGTGAACTGCTTGTATCTGTAGGCAGATTTTATTTAAATAAAAGATGTTGTCAAAAATAAAATTTTATTTTCTGCTTTGCAATATAAACTTTATTAAATTAGTTTTGCAGAATGCTTCTGGCCTCTGTGGTAATTGTATATATTCATCGAGCACTCGGGTCTTGTTGTGCCTACGAATCTGGTGTGTACACAGGAGCCTATGAATAATAGATACCGATATTAGTCTGAGCAAAAAAATAAAAAAATATACAAAAATAAAGAGATCCATTTGGTCTACAAATGAATGGACGGCTTTCACATAATACATAAATTATGAATAAATTCAACTTGTTTGTATGATCTTGTTTATATTTAGTTTAGACAAATATTATTTCATTTACTTTAATACCTCCACAAAAATAACTAGGAATTTTTTCAACCTATATATCGAAATGTTGTCTTATTTTGCTTCCATTGCAGTAGTGCCAGGGTACCCGGGAACTAGGAACTCAAAAATAACAAATAAAAAATGCAAAAAAAGGCATTGGGGACTATAGGAAGGACTTTGTGCCAATTTTCTGGCAAAATTGGAAATTATTTACAAAATTTACAACTTTTTGTCCCTTTATACTTTTTTTTTCAAATTGGTGTAAATCATAGTAAAATATACACCGGCTCATAGCTGACATGGATTTCAATTCTTGGTGTGAAACAGCCAAGATGGAAGAGGTTTGAGACTCTTAAAAAATTTGCAACATTTTATTGAATTAAATATCGGAATTTTTCAAACCAAATTTTCCCATTAAATTTATAAATTTATTCAGTCAATGGTGGATTATACTCTTGGTGGTCTGTGGTGTTTTTTGTGGTGAATCGTGCAACCCCACCCCCCTCCCCAAAAAAAAAAAACCATGATGCTGTAAGTGTGTGTCCTTGGTATGCAATGGTTCCTGAAGGTGCAGATGTCTGCAGGGTTATTTACTGTTGAAGTACCTGCTTGTTCACATATAAATGTGTGTGCAAGGATTCTTACTGTAGATGAACCTGCACACATAAGGTCACATGACTGTATATGTTCAGGTCCTGAAACCAGATGATGAAGGTGCAAGCTCCACAGAGTCAGATTGTGAGTTCCTGTATGTTGGTGTCTGAGTTGTGTATTTATTTAGGGAGTTCTAGTTGGGGGACTGTAGTGATTTAGGGGGTTTGGGATCTGTATTGATTGTAGTATCTGTATCTAGTCTTGGATATATATTTAATGTGGGGTCTGCACACATTTATGGCCTTGTTCTGGGCTCTAGATTAATTCAGGGTTCTGTATGGGGTCTGCATTTATATGTGTTGCTATAGAGGTTGGAAATGACTGCAGAACCAAGGAACTAAATGTGTCTTAGCAGCAAACTCTGCAGTCGGTAGAAGTCGTCATGGTGGTCTGGACCAGATGGAGAGAAAAAGGAAAGAGAATGACATCACCTCTAAGTCTCTGGATTTATAGAGGAGCTGTCTGCCACCTCTTATAAAATGTCAGTAAATCCTTGTAATTCCACAAAAAGTCTTTGTGTTGTTCTGGGCTAATAGACCACTATATGTTACCAATGGCCATGACAGTAGGATGAGTTCCTACACTATGTGATATTGCCAGCAAGAATTGGCCGATGTCAGTATGTAGAGACATAGCCGTTTGATAAGGGAACTTATAACACCCAGTTGTTGATGCCAAACTGTGTTTATGGACGCAGAAAGCCAAAGTAACAATACCAGGAGGGAAGACCCAAATGTTGGGGAACAGCTCAGGGTCTATGGTCAACTTAATCCTCTGTATTTAGTGAAGCATTGATCTAATCTGACCACCCTTCAGAGTGATTTAGACCTTTGGGCTTCCTTGTTTTCCGCTAAATCCAGACTTACTATAATTCCTATTATTTGCTTTTTTTATTTCCTAACATGTTTTTCAATTCCATTTTTAATTTTGTTTAGTTTTTATTTTTAAATATTTTTGTATTCTATATAGTGAGTTTCTTTGTGCACGGAATTTCTTCTTAATTTTGCTTTGATTTTTACTTTTTATTGATTAAATTAAATTATTTAACTTTTTTATATTTTTGAATTATTTTTGTACTTTGTCTTTTTGCAGTTTGATTCCAATACCTCTTCTTCCTTTGGTATCACATTGATGTTGAGAGTATATAATCCCATGCGATATTTTTAGTTTAACCACTTAACTCAAGTGTTTATATGTAACTTGGATACTGAATACTAAGTATAACTCTCCAGGTGAATGTAAAACACATAAACTGACAACTGTTGGGTGGATTTTCTATCTGCTTTTCATTACCGGTTGACTGACAGCGTTGTGTCTTCTTGGAATGTACATAAAGAGATGGATTGACTGAGAGTTTAATACAATCAGACAAGTGCGGAGGATGGGAAAGAGAAGAGGACTGTCACTGTGAGCACATGTTTACTGCTCAGATTTTTTTTCCTCTTTCTTTTTTTCTAAAGTTTTTTGCTCCATTTTATAATCTCCGTATTTTACTATTTCGGTGAAAAGCTGAGTAAAGTCAAGAATCTGGTAAGGCCTCATGCCTATTACTGTGTCCTTTGTTCCTATCACCCAGATCCCACTTAATGTTAATACATTTCAATAGGGGCATGCAGATCATCCTATAGGTTATAGGTATACTATGACTCCTCAAGGAGAAGGAGAATGATTGTGAAGTCCACCTTTCAGTGTGCAGAGTCTTATAGACCAAACATGCTTTCCACATCTAGTGAGTAAGATTTAGAGATGAGTGAACCAGTTTGTAAGAAGCCAGGGTGGTTACAAGTTTTCTAAAGGTTTTGGATTTGGTTATTCTCCAGGGTCTATTCAGACTATGGATTATAATAAGTGGAGACCAGGGGAGGTGCAGCAAAGTAAGACCTATACTCATCTTTCTTTGTCTCTCCTGTGCTCCCTTGCGTCTTCCGACATGTCCAATGTTCCTTGGACCTCTTCTGACCTCTTCTGTGATGTCACAGGACCTGGGTGACTTCCGAGACCTGTGATTGGATGGCCACATGGGCAGCGCCAAGGTCATGATGCTTTGAACATTAACTGAAGGCTACAAGGGAGCCCAGGAGAAGTGAGGAGAGGTGAGGATCCATATTTATTATTTGACCGCGCCTCCCTTGGGCTTCCACTATGGTGTCCGAGTATAATCGGTTTGATATGAATCTCACGGGGTTTGCCCATTTTTAGTAAGAATATGTAAATAAGTTCTCCTTGATGGAAAAGGAAAACTTACTTTAGCGCCACCTTTTCCAAAATAGTGGAGTTGGAGCAAGTTTTCCTTTTTACAATCGACAAGATCTTATTTGCATATTCTTACCCAGCACCATATATACATAGCTATATAAGCAATTTAAAAAAAAATCTGAATACAAGTATAGGTGCCAGATCTCAGATGATATTCCCCCTCCCCATAGATGCATAGTTTTTGGGGATACTAGAGGACTACATGACCTGAGACATGGCACCCAGTGCACAATAATTTTTCCCACAATACAGACGTCTACTTCCTTACCTTTCATCTTGGTTAGACATGTCCAGATATGGCTGTCACAAAATGATTGGCTTTTTAAAACAATAGTATTTCATGATATTCTGTCACAAAGTGATATGCTGTATGTGTCTAAATGTTGCCCCCAGTGGTTGGGTTGGGAATTGCAATCTTTCAAGGCTCTTCTAGTATATCACAATATTGTATTAAATTAGTTTCATGAAAAATCTGGAACCAAATTTGAGCTAAGTTGAGAGTAGATTTGTACATTTTACAATAGATTTCATTACAAAGCTGCAAGATGAGTGCAAAGAAAGAAGTGAAGGTGTTACCCAGAGGAACTAATCAAGTCCCGATCCAGCCTGTGATAGTTATTACTGCTGCCAATCACTGGGCTTCCCCTTTCATCTTCCCTCTCCAGTGGTATAACCATGGAGAATAGTTTTTACCATTGGGACTGAACGTAACACCTCTGTCCACCTTTGCAACCAATTTTTTTATTGTTTCTATGTATTTAAAATGAAAAATTTCGCGCTTGGGTCTTAATTGGAAATGTGCTCCAGTTTTGCATCTACAGCTCTTATGCAAACCTATCTCCATGGTAACAGACAACAAACAACCTCTGTGTAGTCTGATCTTGTAGATATATTTTCTTCCATCAGTCCTAGAGATCGGTGAACTGCTCCATAATAAATCAGGTTCCTTATGAATTTTTCCAAAAATCTTGGATTCGGCCAAATTGGATCTTTATGGATTGTCACCTGCAAAACTTTACTATAATTCTAGGGTCTCTTCTAATAAATGGAGGCCTTGGGGGGGGGGGGGTCAGGAAAGCAATAAACAGTCATACTCACCTTCTCTCACCTCTCCTGGATTCTCTTACAAGTTCAGGCTGAAATGAAAACTGGTGGGCGAACCCTAAAAATATTTGCAAAATGAATCTTGCAGGGTTTGTCCATCTCTTATCCGTCCCCTTCTTCTTTGTTATCTGCTGAATGTACTGTATGTTAGCAAGGTAGGAACCTACAGAAGGGAATGTGGCTTATAAGATCCGACTACTCAAGCTTTGTTTGTTGTCTGTTACCATGGAGACAAATAGGTCTACACAAAATTAAACACGCAAAATGCATAATTCAAGACTTATTGCAATTTTTTTTATTTTTCATTTTTGATTCATTGGGACAGTAAAAGCCTTTGGTAAGGTGGACATAGCCCTTAAACTGTTTTATCTGTGATGGGAAGGCGCTTTCTGCTACAGAAACCTTCTTCTATTGTTCTGCCTGAAGGAAACGAGCAAGACGTAATTGTGCAATTTTAACCAACCCCTGACTCCTATTGGCTGTTCAAGGACACCTATATTTATATGCCAGTTCCTTGCTTATTCTTAAGAGTCCTTGAAAACTGGCAAGAATACATTGTAATGAAATGCTGCAGTATATAGTAGTTACTTTCATGTACTCTAAGAATGTACTAGACTGGATCCAGATCTAACCAGTCCTGGCCCTAGGGGTGTAAGACCTGCATGGCCGCGTCACCTGTCACTACTGAAGGGGTGCACCATGGATCCTAAAAGCTTCAGCATAGAGAACTTACACCCTTGACTCCATATTTGGTGCCAAACCTATGAAGACAGCTGCAGTGTATGGAGCCTTATTTTTAGTTTATGGATTCTGCAACACACAATATTTATTGTAGTTTGTGACTGGACACTATACTGTATATTATATAAGTGGGCATCAATGGGCACCAGTTACCATTAAAATCCCTAAAATGGTTCCCGCCTCTGCCTGTCAAATGTTCTTTCTATCCCAATGTATCAAAAATGAAAAATAAAACAACTTTGCAATCTCTTTGTATTTTGTATCCACAGCTCTGTCTAGACCAGGGGTAGGCAACCTTTTTTGTTCGGCATGCCGATTTTGATAAAAAAATCAAAGTTGAGGTTCTTGGTCAATAATTGTAAGTCTGACGACCCCTGCACACAGTATTATGTCCCATAGCGGCCCCTGTACACTGTATTATGTTCCTTAGCGGACCTTGCACACGGTATTCTGTCCCATACCAGCTCCTGCACATATTATGTCCCATAACGGCCCCTGCACATGGTATTATGCCCCATAGCGGTCCCTGCACAATGTATTATGTCCCACAGTGGTCCCTGCACACGGTATATGTCCCATAGTGATCCCTACACACGGTATTATGTCCCATACTGGCCCCTGCACATGGTATTATATCCCATAGTGGCCCCTGCACATGGTATTATGTCCCATAGTGGCCCCTGCACATGGTATTATATCCCATAGTGGCCCCTGCACATGGTATTATATCCCATAGTGGCCCCTGCACATGGTATTATGTCCCATAGTGGCCCCTGCACATGGTATTAGGTCCCATAGTGGCCCCTGCACATGGTATTATGTCCCATAGCGGCTCCTGCATAAGGTATTATGTCCCATAGTGGCCCCTGCACACGGTATTATGTCCCATAATGGCCCCTGCAAACAGTACTATGCCCCATAGTGGCCCCTGAACACGGTATTATCCTCCATAGTGGCCCTTGCACACAGTATTATGTCCTATAGTGGTCCCTGCACACAGTATAATATTCTAGCTTTTATAATATTCCAATTACCACCACTCACTAGCTATTATTATACTGTGGGCTCTCTTCAGACCTCAGAGTATAATAAGCGGAGGGCCAAGAGAGGTGACAAACATAAAAAACAGTGTTACTCACCTCTTCCTGCGCTCCGCAGCTGCTGTGTTCTCTTCGAGCGCTTTGTCAGATCCTGTAAGTGACACTAACCTCTATTGTGGGCAGAAACTTTGTCTTGATGAGGGACCGGTGGAGGTGAAACTTGAAGCTCGAGACTTCCCCATGGGGACTTGCATCACTATAAGGTCCCATGTTTGGCTACTTGACTAGAGGGGATCCGGGTCTCTTATTATGTCATTCTCATAATGAGGTGCAGAAATGCAAAGAAGAAAAAATTGCAAAACAAAAAAAACTCGCTCCAGTATTTTTGGAGGTCACATGATGTCTGAATGATACGATTGCCTTCTTGGTGGGTTGCAGGGCGGCCACATTAATATTTCAGGAAAGGTTATAATGTTTCTGGATGTATCAGTCAGCGAGGTGATGTGGAGAGGAACCTTAGGTGCGAGCGGGGAATTTAATGCACATTGAAGCGGCTTAATGGCGGGATATATTATGTATAGTAAATCAATGATAGGAGGGAGAGGAGAGCGAACAAGCAGTTGAAAAGGAAGAACATTTTGACAGATGTACATTGTGAAGCAGGATGGCAGCTCATGGAGTCTGACAGCTTCAGGTGAACCATCCTTGTCATTCAGATTTTTGCTAATGATGGGAGAGCGGTAAGCACAGAGACAAGCTGGAGAATGCGTAACCCCTTCATGCCTGCACCGCAACGCTAAAGGGGTTGCACAGGATTAGAAAAACAAGGCTGATTTATTCCAAAAACTATTAACAGGTTGGTCTAATATGGAAGCTCTGCTCCACTCATGTCACCTATACCCAAGGCAATCTGCCGAGACTGAGGTGTGGCGCTTTTTTGGAAAGAATGAAGCCATTGTTCTGGCATTGTTTCTTGGTTTTCTTTTAAAACCGTTACCATGAGCGATACATTTTATGTTAATTGTCTTGTACAGATATTATTTTCTGGATACTTATAAGGTATAGTAAATGTAGAGCAGATTGAACAAGCACAGGAGGTCAGGACCAGAGACACAAGAGATAAGAAGAACACAGATGGGGCAAGAAATAGGAGGACCAGGAGCAAAGGAACAACCAGGAGCACCGAAGGTGCAGGAATTAGGGACAGGGAACGTAGGAACTACCAGGAGCACCGAAGGTGCAGGAATTAGGGACATGGAACGTAGGAACAACCAGGAGCACTGAAGGTGCAGGAATTAGGGACAGGGAACGTAGGAACTACCAGGAGCACAGGGGGTGCAGGAATTAGGGACAGGGAACGTAGGAACAACCAGGATCACAGGGGGTGCAGGAATCAGGGACAGGGAACGTAGGAACTACCAGGAGCACCGGAGGTGCAGGAATTAGGGACAGGGAACGTAGGAACAACCAGGAGCACCGGAGGTGCAGGAATTAGGGACAGGGAACGTAGGAACAACCAGGAGCACCGGAGGTGCAGGAATTAGGGACAGGGAACGTAGGAACAACCAGGAGCACAGGGGGTGCAGGAATTAGGGACAGGGAACGTAGGAACTACCAGGAGCACCGAAGGTGCAGGAATTAGGGACAGGGAATGTAGGAACTACCAGGAGCACAGAAGGTGCAGGAATTAGGGACAGGAAACGTAGGAACAACCAGGATCACAGGGGGTGCAGGAATCAGGGGCAGGGAACGTAGGAACTACCAGGAGCACAGAAGGTGCAGGAATTAGGGACAGGAAACGTAGGAACAACCAGGATCACAGGGGGTGCAGGAATCAGGGACAGGGAACGTAGCAACAACCAGGAGCACAGGGGGTGCAGGAATTAGAGACAGGGAACGTAGGAACTACCAGGAGCACCGAAGGTGCAGGAATTAAGGACAGGGAACGTAGGAACAACCAGGAGCACAGGGGGTGCAGGAATTAGGGACAGGGAACGTAGGAACTACCAGGAGCACAGAAGGTGCAGGAATTAGGGACAGGGAACGTAGGAACTACCAGGAGCACAGGGGGTGCAGGAATTAAGGACAGGGAACGTAGGAACAACCAGGAGCACAGAAGGTGCAGGAATTAAGGACAGGGAACGTAGGAACAACCAGGAGCACAGAAGGTGCAGGAATTAGGGACAGGGAATGTAGGAACAACCAGGAGCACCGGAGGTGCAGGAATTAGGGACAGGGAACGTAGGAACAACCAGGAGCACCAAAGGTGCAGGAATTAAGGACAGGGAACGTAGGAACAACCAGGAGCACAGGGGGTGCAGGAATTAGGGACAGGGAACGTAGGAACTACCAGGAGCACAGAAGGTGCAGGAATTAGGGACAGGGAACGTAGGAACTACCAGGAGCACAGGGGGTGCAGGAATTAAGGACAGGGAACGTAGGAACAACCAGGAGCACAGAAGGTGCAGGAATTAAGGACAGGGAACGTAGGAACAACCAGGAGCACAGAAGGTGCAGGAATTAGGGACAGGGAATGTAGGAACAACCAGGAGCACCGGAGGTGCAGGAATTAGGGACAGGGAACGTAGGAACAACCAGGAGCACCGAAGGTGCAGGAATTAAGGACAGGGAACGTAGGAACAACCAGGAGCACAGGGGGTGCAGGAATTAGGGACAGGGAACGTAGGAACTACCAGGAGCACAGAAGGTGCAGGAATTAGGGACAGGGAACGTAGGAACTACCAGGAGCACAGGGGGTGCAGGAATTAAGGACAGGGAACGTAGGAACAACCAGGAGCACAGAAGGTGCAGGAATTAAGGACAGGGAACGTAGGAACAACCAGGAGCACAGAAGGTGCAGGAATTAGGGACAGGGAACGTAGGAACTACCAGGAGCACAGAAGGTGCAGGAATTAGGGACAGGGAATGTAGGAACAACCAGGAGCACCGGAGGTGCAGGAATTAGGGACAGGGAACGTAGGAACAACCAGGAGCACCGAAGGTGCAGGAATACAGGAATAAACAGTAAGACAAAAGGGGCAAAGAACTTGCCCAGGAGTAAAGGAATAACCAGGAGCTCAGGAATGCAGAATTAGGAACAAACAGGAGCACTGCAGGGTGCAGGAGGTTGGGGCCAGGAATATTGGAGTATCAGTGACATTGGAGTGCAGGAGCAACCATGAACAGGGAAGAGTACTGGAGCTTGGGATCAGCAGTATAGAAACAACCAGGAACAGAGGGAGGTGCAGGAACAAGGGACAAGGAATGCAGGAGGGTGCAGGGACAAGGGACACAGGAGAGACCAGGAGCATGGAGCTCAGGAACATGGAAAGTTGGGAGCAGAAATATAGGAGCAATCAGGAGCACAGGAGGGTACAGGATTTAGCAACTAGCAATATAGGAAAAATGGGAGCACAGGAGGGTACAGGAGTTTGGGACCAGGAATATAGGAGGTGCAGGAGTGAGTGATGAGGAGTACAGGAACAGAAAGGAGCACAGGCATACAGAGGGGAATAGCTGACTTACTAACATCTACTGTACATTGGTAAAACCAGGACATTTAAGCTCCTCTCTGGAACTATCCCTGACCCACCTGAGACCACCCAATTCTGGGTAGAGTTTACATAAGTCCCATCCAAATTATGTTCAGGACAAGCCAAATTTAGTAGCATTGTCTCAGAAAATTTCGGTGTCGAGACAATCCCAGCAATTTTGGGGCTGTGATCAAGTCCTGAATGATACAGGAGCATCTCAATAAATTAGAATATCTGTGAAACGTTTATTTCTTTCAGTAATTCCATTAATAAAGTGACCTCCTATATTTTCTAAATTCTTTACACACAGAGTCTTCTATTTCAAGTGTTTTCTTTCTGTAAATGTTGATTATGGATTACAGGTCATGAAAACCCAAATCTAAGAAAATGAGAATATTGTAAGCTCAGTTCAGTCTTGTAAATTCAGTGTCACCTGCCAAGGTTTTCTAAGCCTTTACATGGTCCCTCAGTCTGGTTCAGTAGGACACACAATCATGGAAGACGCTGATTATGGATTGTATTACTGAATTACTGACATGAAGGAACGTTTCACAGATATTCTCATTTATTGAGATGCTCCTGTATATGAGGTCAGGACTGGGATTACAGGAACATGGACTATCCATATGTATTGTAGGCTTAAAAATACAAGGACACTGCTGGAAACCGAAGACAAAGAAAGTAAGGCAAAGAAGACCTGCCTGATGATGGTTTCCAGGTGATAAACAAGAAAATAATTGACTGAAAACATTTGTGACTACCACCCCGGGTATAATGGTGAGCACTTAGGAGATTGACGATTTTGTATTGACATCGTCTTGGATACATTTCCATAATACATCATTCTATATCTGCTCAAATCTTTTACCATACAATGTTCCCAAAAAAATGAATTTGACCCAATGGGGCCTAAATCTTCTTGCTTGGAGGGTAAGGTAAAGGAATAATTCTTGTTCTTTTCCCATTGTTCCCAGGCTGACTGGTTATAAGCGACATTTAGGCTTTAACGCTCTCTCCCGTATTCCCGCTCCTGGTAAAAGTCTGTTTTCTGCTATTCTATATTATTTTCTATAATTGCCGTCGTTGTCACATTTTCTACTAACTGGAGAGTACACAAAAACATACCTCAGCGGGTTACCTGTTAGCGAGCGGCGCTGAATGGCGCGTTGCTTCGTTCCTACTTGAAAATAATTGAGTTAAAATAAGATAAACATCTCATTGTGGAGGACAATGGGAAACGGCGATGGAAGCAAACAATCATTTACATATAATCTGCCGCCCAGGAACTACTTTACCCATTTATTTTGCTGCTTTTTTTTTTTGCTATGTCCAAGTGACAATTGTTACTGTCACAGAAATAATCCACAGCCCGGTTGAATGACTTACGTTTATCAAAGGAAAGCATTGAAAAGTTAACCCTTTGTTCAGAACTGCTCGCCTGGGGAGGAAACACCTGAAAAAAAAAACCTATCGGATGGCTTATTTAACCACATCATGATGGGCCCATTTTCCTTGGTTCATCGCCGAACACATTTTTTTTTTTTTTTTTTTGTAAAAGCGAATATTATAGACCCGTGTTGGCGAACCGAAGGCACACAGAGCCCTCTCAGTTGGCACACGCGCCTTTGCCATGATCATTCACGTTAGTGAGCAATCGCTTCTTTCAGCTGTATGTGTAAATGCACATACAGCTGGAAGCTATCAGTGTAGGCTGCAACGATGTAACCTCTGCCCAGACACAGGCGCAATGACGTAAGTCATCAGTGCCTATGATCAGAAGAAGGAGGACGCTCTTTGTGGGACTGCAGCCATACTGGGTAATTAGCATAAACTACTGTGTGGGGGCTCACTGTGGAGCATATAATACTGTGTGGGGGCCACTGTGGAGCATATAATACTGTGTGGGGGGGCCTACTGTGGAGCATATAATACTGTGCGGGGGCCACTATGGAGCATATAATACTGTGTGGGGGGGGCCTACTGTGGAGCATATAATACTGTGCGGGGGCCACTGTGAAGCATATAAATACTATGCATGGGCCACTGGGGAGCATATAATACTGTGTGGGAGCCACTGCGGAGTGAATTGTACTGTCTGTGGCCCACTGTGGAGCGCATTGTACTGTGTGGGTGCCCTTCACTATTTATATTACATAGTATCTCTTTTATAGCAGACGAGATATTATTACAGGCTGTAATAACATTGCACAGTCACTATAAAACAGATCCTGGTTAATTTAAGTTTAAAATGCCGTGTTGGCACTTTGCAATAATTTAGTGGGTTTTGGGTTGCAGTTTGAGCACTCGGTCTCTAAAATGTTCGCCATCACTGTTATAGACTAATTTTTTTGCTTTGTTCCAGTTATTCAAATCATATTTGCATTTTT
Organism: Leptodactylus fallax; assembly: GCA_947044405.1. Classification (NCBI taxonomy): domain Eukaryota; kingdom Metazoa; phylum Chordata; class Amphibia; order Anura; family Leptodactylidae; genus Leptodactylus; species Leptodactylus fallax. The sequence goes on from CAMRHE010000531.1 coordinate 504,738, forward strand.
TTGGCTCTATTTTTATGTCTTTTTTATTTTTGCATTTTTTTAAATTTTTAAAAAATTTTATTCTAAATTTACCAGTTTTGCATTGAGGTGCAAATACTTCAAGTTGTTCCTCTGCCCGAGACCTCCAGCTATTTGGAGGACTGGAGTCTACTTTTGACGTTCAACGAGGCAAGAAGATCTTTACATAAATCTCATAGACATCAATAGAGAGCGCCAGGCACAGACATGACCTCCAACCTGATGGTGACCACAAAATGGGGTCATAGAACCCAATGTTGTCTCAATAGTTGAGCTGGGACCTGCACATATCAGGTGTTAATAAAATATTCCATGGCCATGCTTAGAATGCAAATGAGAGGGTCAACACTTTAAAGCAACGCTATCATTTCTTCTGCAAAATCTGCACCAAATCCCCCAATTCTCAAACATTATGTGACATGTAAAGCATGGGATTCCTTTTAGAGAGGACTTTCATATCTCCTCAAATACTGGGGTCTGGACATCATGCAAACAGAATTGGCATGCCCATCCCCATTTTGGGTTTCTTACCTTTCCTGCAAAGCAAGGATACCCCTAGCACCGCATAGAGAGCCTTTATACTGCCAGACATTTATTTTGTAGACATGGTGAGAGTTCTGCTTTAAGGAGGTATCCTACACAATTGTAACACTGGTGGCTTATGGCCGCTGGTATCGATCTTCTCGCGGTTGTCAGGGCCATCAGCTCACCTACTGCTCCTGCCATTCTCTACTTCCTCCCCGCTGCCATGTGCACCCTCGTCTACCCCTGCTCCTGTTTACTGCACCCATAGGACGTGCATTGAAGAATCAGCAAGAGTACCAGCAATCCTTTCCCAACCAGCCTGGTGCAGCTCCTATCTGTATATTGCAGCCATATTCACAGCAGGACACCTGAGCAAGTTCTACTTTAAGGGGTCACAAATAAAAGAAGGGATAACCAAGATATCAACAAGCCACTTGATATAAAGCACTATGGCGGGACACAGAAGGATGCCACATGTACTGGATGTGCAGTCACCAGGGCTAGCTGTCATATGGAGTATACGGTATCCATTACTACATTACAGTCTCTGATCACATTCAGCTGTAAAACCCCAGGATCAAGTACAAGAGTCTTATTAGTATCTGGTAGAGATGGTGTACGGATGCTAATGCCCTGCTACTAAATAGAAGAAAGATTGTTCCAGAATTTCTATATGAAACGTGATACATTGTTATTATTTTCTTACATGAGAATGGAAAGATTAAATAATACAATTTCAGCCTCACGTCTGAATAACTTAAGGTGAGATTTACAGTACGAGCCTCTGAATTAATGTGTGAGATTACAATATACAGTACTTATACATGGCTTCATATACTTTCCTCCCTTGTTACGTGAATGACATAGATGGTTAAATAAGTGGATGCAAAAAAAAATCAATCTGGAAAGGAATTATTGACTTCTGTGGGGAAGTATTGTGGGCATGCTCTGCACAGATTAGGTTACAGGAGACTGTAGCAAAGAAAGATGAAAATTCTGGAGAATAATAGTGGTATAAAGTCTGGAATGTAACCAATGGAACAAAGTCTGGAACGTGTCCAGTAGTAGAAAGTCTGGAACGTAACCAGTGGTGCAAAGTCTGGAACGTTAGCAGTGGTCATCAACAGTCTAGCAGTCATTATGCATCAAGCTGGATTGTCAGAGAGAACCATATTTAGGAGTCAGACCAGGAGTCAACAGCAGGAGGAGAACCTCACGAAACAGAGAATAAATCAAAAATGCAAAACAGGGACAAAGTCTGGGACAAAACTAGTGATGCAAAGTCTGGAACCTGTGGTATGTATACATCCTGTAGATGTGATCTTTCATTCTTCGGATTTAGTATACTCCAGTTCATATATTTTTTTCTACAAAATACATCAAAAATTTGTAAGATGATAGTGTCAACCTGAGTTTAAGCCTACCTAAACGATGGAACCGATTGTGATTGATCTGGCAGTATTTGTGTCATTAATACATTTCGTAATACATTTTATTAATAAACTTTGACTCCTTTCTGTGAAATCTTGCACTGAAAACCACTTTCTGTTTCTCTTAGAACATTGATTCTGGTGTCATATGAAAGATGGGATTTCCAAGTTTAATATGACACCAAGAACACAGTTCTGTCTATATTATTTCCAGAGATATAACCATATGGGACTAGGAACAACCAGCGCCGCTTTAACTATAGGGCCGATGGTGCACTTGCACCGGGCTCTATGGTAGCGGGGCCCTGTTGGGACAGCGGGACAGTCCTACATATGCTGTCCCGCTGTTTCGGGCTGCCCCAGTTGCATACAATAATGAAGCAGGGAGCCATCTGCTCCCTGCTTCACCATTCTTTCATGGGAGCTGCAGGCACAATGTGATGACATCACTTACATTGAGTCTGCAGCTCCCTGAAGACTCTGGACCCAAGACAGCAAGGGAGCAAGGAGAGGTGAGTATTAGTGTTTTTTTTTTTTTTTTTGTGCGTGTGGTAGGAGAAGGACATTAAAATGTGGGGACAACTGCTATGAGAATCTCCTCTTTAAAATGAGCCCAAGCTCATCTTCATAGCCCTAACAGATCCTTAGATATGAGGCTCTAAAATGTCCTCCCCCCTCCTGCCTCAGGCAACATCTTCAGCATCGACTTCTGTCCATGTTATCCCCTCTCCTATCAATCAGAAAGCATACTATATAATTTTGCTCTCTGATTGTCACATAGGGGGATAATGTAACACCCCTCTGAGCCTAATCCCAGGGGTATTCTTCTGTAATAACCCTCTGAACATAACCAAGAAGCTATTGGCTCTGTGACCCAGACATTTACCATCGTCCAGATTGCAGCGCCAAAAGAGTCACACCACTTATACAACAAATACACAAAGTCATAAATAAAGTTTACATTTTTTCACTGTCCCTGTCCTGTCCATACATGACACACCGACCGCCTTTCTATCAATACACGCTAAAATAATAGCAATAACGATTATTACTAGAGATGAACATATAAAACACTTCTGACAGGCGGAAAGTTCCTTCAGTCAGATAACACATTGTCACCCATTGAATGTCACCATATAAAATCCCAGGTTTTGGCAGCTTTCAGATGGGCCTAATAGTGGGTGGTGATGGGGGGGGGGCACTTATGAAACCTTTGCAGTGTGCCCACCAATGTGTTAAAATGGCCCTGGATGCAGCAGCATATAAATATTCAAATCCTGGCTGTGTTTTCCTCTGGTGATATCTCCATAAATAATACAGAGAGAATTGATGAGAATCTCATCTTTATATGACACCGGAACCATTGTTCTAAGTTTTATAATACTCAGGTTATAACTATTTGAAGTGACTCCCCCGGCCTCAGCTTCCCTGCAGTATACAAGATCCCCTACACAAGTACTCCAGTAAGAACCCGACAGAAAGTGGAATTCAGAGCAGGATTTGTCAGAAAAGAGCTAAAATGTGTTAATAAAGTATATCACACCATTTATTAAAGATACAAATGCAGGAAGAAAATCAAAAATTGTCAGAAAGTTTACATACACATTGAACCAGAAAGGTGGGTCATTTGAAGGGGCGGGGGTAGGCGGAGGACTGGATACAATTGAAAAGTGGGCACAAATGAATAATTTTGACATTGGTTAGAAAATTGCGGAGGAGAAAAGAAATTGACCTTGTACAGAACGGCCGCCATCCCTTCTTATATGTCTTGTAACATTGGCGGAGTCTTTACATGTTCTAAATATGCATTTGACAGCTCTGTGATTCCTATAATGGCCGTCTCTTTTCATCTCGCTAGTATTGCCGAGGAAGTTTTATATTTCAAAATACCTTTCCATTACAATTTTCTCTAAATATACTCGCTTCTCAGACCTCCAAAAAACATCAAAGTCGGAGTCTTTTAAATGGAATAAACCGTCACCACCTTCTAAGCCGCGCAGTGATGTAGCTATTAAATAGGACACAGCTCGAAAGTGAAAATGACCTTTAGGTTCTGCGAAATGTGTTCCTTGTACTTCCTCCGGTGTCTGGGAAAAGGTAAAGCACGGCCTAAGGCATCTACAGCTTGACTTTATAATAAGATAACCTCTGTTATTTCCATTAGTTCACAGGTTCACTTTTATAGTTCTGGATAACTTGTTTGTTTCTTTGTTTGCTAATGTATAAAGGTTTAGATTTCAAATCTAAGGAACGAGAAATGCTTAAAACCTTTCCTGATGGTTCAGAGGAGAGAAAGGACACAGAATAAATAGCAAGGCTTAACCAGATAGTACTAGTGTGGAAAAAGTATATATCTACTAAAATACTGCCACCTGTGTACAAAAATATAACTGCTATAATACTACTCCTATGTACAAGAATATAACTACTATAATACTACTCCTATGTACAAGAATATAACTACTATAATACTGCTCCTATGTACAAGAATATAACTACTATAATACTACTCCTATGTACAAGAATATAACTACTATACTACCTCCTATGTACAAGAATATAACTACTATAATACTGCTTCTATGTACAAGAATATAACTATTATAATACTGCCCCTATGTACAAGAATATAATTACTATAATACTGCCCCCTATGTACAAGAATATAACTACTATAATACTGCTCCTATGCACAAGAATATAACTACTATAATACTGCTCCTATGTACAAGAATATAACTACTATAATACTGCTTCTATGTACAAGAAGATAACTAGTATAATACTGCTCCTATGTACAAGAATAAAACTACTATAATACTGCCCCTATGTACAAGAATAAAACTACTATAATACTGCTCCTATGTACAAGAATATAACTACTATAATACTGCCCCTATGTACAAGAATATAACTACTATAATACTGCTCCTATGTACAAGAATATAACTACTATAATACTACTCCTATGTACAAGAATATAACTACTATAATACTGCTCCTATGTACAAGAATATAACTACTATAATACTACCACCTATGTATAAGAATATAACTAATATAATACTGCTCCTATGTACAAGAATATAACTACTATAATACTGCCCCTATGTACAAGAATATAACTACTATAATACTGCTCCTATGTACAAGAATATAACTACTATAATACTGCTCCTATGTACAAAAATATAACTGCTATAATACTGCTCCTATGTACATGAATATAACTACTATAATACTACTCCTATGTACAAGAATATAACTACTATAATACTGCTCCTATGTACAAGAATATAACTACTATAATACTGCTCCTATGTACAAGAATATAACTACTATAATACTACCTCCTATGTACAAGAATATAACTACTATAATACTGCTCTTATGCACAAGAATACAGTGCTGGCCAAAAGTATTGGCACCCCTGCAATTCTGTCAGATAATACTCAATTTCTTCCAGAAAATGATTGCAATCACAAATGCTTTGGTAATAAGATCTTCATTTATTTTGCTTGCAATGAAAAAACACAAAAGAGAATGAAACAAAAGTCAAATCATTGATCATTTTACACAAAACTCCAAAAATGGGCCGAACAAAAGTATTGGCACCCTCAGCCTAATACTTGGTAGCACAACCTTTAGACAAAATAACTGCGAACAACCGCTTCCGGTAACCATCAATGAGTTTCTTCCAATGCTCTGCTGGAATTTCTCCAGGTCCCTGAGATGTGAAGGGCGCCTTCTCCAAGCTGCCATTGTGAGATCTCTCCTTGGGTGTTCTATGGGATTCAGGTCTGGACTCATTGCTGCCACTTTACAAGTCTCCAGTGCTTTCTCTCAAACCATTTTCTAGTGCTTTTTGAAGTGTGTTTTGGGTCATTGTCCTGCTGGAAGACCCATGACCTCTGAGGGAGACCCAGCTTTCTCACACTGGGCCCTACATTATGCTGCAGACTTCATAATGCCATGCACACGGTCAAGCAGTCCAGTGCCAATGGCAGCAAAGCAACCCCAAAACATAAGGGAACCTCCGCCATGTTTGACTGTAGGGACCGTGTTCTTTTCTTTGAAGGCCTCTTTTTTTTTCCTGTAAACTCTATGTTGATGCCTTTTCCCAAAAAGCTCTACTTTTGTCTCATCTGACCAGAGAACATTCTTCCAAAAAGTTTTTGGCTTTCTCAGGTAAGTTTTGGCTTTTTTATGTCTCTGGGTCAGAAGTGGGGTCTTCCTGGGTATCCTACCATAGAGTCCCTTTTCATTCAGACGCCGACGGATAGTACGGGTTGGCACTGTTGTACCCTCGGACTGCAGGGCAGCTAGAACTTGTTTGGATGTTAGTCGAGGTTCTTTAGCCACCATCTGCACAATCTTTCATTGAAATCTCTCGTCAATTTTTCTTTTCCGTCCACATCTAGGGAGGTTAGCCACAGTGCCATGGGCTTTACACTTCTTGATGACACTGCGTACGGTAGACACAGGAATATTCAGGTCTTTGGAGATGGACTTGTAGCCTTGAGATTGCTCATGCTTCCTCACAATGTTGCTTCTCAAGTCCTCAGACAGTTCTTTGGTCTTCTTTCTTTTCTCCATGCTCAATGTGGTACACACAAGGACACAGGACAGAGGTTGAGTCAACTTTAATCCATTTCAACTGGCTGCAAGTGTGATTTAGTTATTGCCACCACCTGTTATGTGCCACAGGTAAGTAACAGGTGCTGTTAATTACACAAATTAGAGAAGCATCACATGATTTTTCAAAGGGTGCCAATACTTTTGTCCACCCCCTTTTTATGTTTGGTGTGGAATTATATCCAATTTGGCTTTTTGGCAATTCTTTTTGTGGTTTTCCATTGACGACAAATTAAATGAAGATATTATTAACAAAGCATTTGTGATTGCAATCATTTTCTGGAAGAAATTGAGTATTATCTGACAGAATTGCAGGGGTGCCAATACTTTTGGCCAGCACTGTATAACTACTATAATACTGCTCCTATGTACAAGAATATAACTACTATAATACTGCCCCTATGTGCAAGAATAAAACTACTATAATACTGCCCCTATGTGCAAGAATATAACTACTATAATACTGCTCCTATGTACAAGAATATAACTACTATAATACTGCTCCTATGTACAAGAATATAACTACTATAATACTACTCCTATGTACAAGAATATAACTACTATAATACTGCTCCTATGTACAAGAATATAACTACTATAATACTACTCCTATGTACAAGAATATAACTACTATAATACTACTCCTATGTACAAGAATATAACTACTATAATACTGCTCCTATGTAAAAGAATATAACTACTATTATACTGCCTCCTATTTACAAGAATATAACTACTATAATACTGCCCCGTGTACAAGAATATAACTACTATAATACTGCTCTTATGTACAAGAATATAACTACTATAATACTGCCCCGTGTACAAGAATATAACTACTATAATACTGCCCCATGTACAAGAATATAACTACTATAATACTGCTCTTATGTACAAGAATATAACTACTATAATACTGCCTCCTATGTACAAGAATATAACTACTATAATACTGCCTCCTATGTACAAGAATATAACTACTATAATACTGCTCCTATGTACAAGAATATAACTACTATAATACTACTCCTATGTACAAGAATATAACTACTATAATACTGCTCCTATGTACAAGAATATAACTACTATAATACTGCTCCTATGTACAAGAATATAACTACTATAATACTACTCCTATGTACAAGAATATAACTACTATAATACTGCTCCTATGTACAAGAATATAACTACTATAATACTACTCCTATGTACAAGAATATAACTACTATAATACTGCTCCTATGTACAAGAATATAACTACTATAATACTACCTCCTATGTACAAGAATATAACTACTATAATACTACTCCTATGTACAAGAATATAACTACTATAATACTGCCCCCTATGTACAAGAATATAACTACTATAATACTGCTCCTATGTATAAGAATATAACTACTATAATACTGCTCCTATGTACAAGAATATAACTACTATAATACTGCTCCTATGTACAAGAATATAACTACTATAATACTGCCTCCTATGTACAAGAATATAACTACTATAATACTGCTCCTATGTACAAGAATATAACTACTATAATACTGCTCCTATGTACAAGAATATAACTACTATAATACTACCTCCTATGTACAAGAATATAACTACTATAATACTGCTCCTATGTACAAGAATATAACTACTATAATACTGCTCCTATGTACAAGAATATAACTACTATAATACTGCTCCTATGTACAAGAGTATAATTACTATAATATTTACTTTATTGTGACATCACTTTATGCATTGTATCTTTTCTGTGACATCACTCTATGACAGTATTTTGTGATATTCAATTTTGCAGAATGTATCGCCACTATAAATTTTTATTATGTATTATTTATGGCTACTGTTTGGATACTGTATGATGGCCTTATGATATATTATTTCAAGACTGAATACTGTATGGGCACAATATGGTGTTATCTATTATTTTAATACTGTATATGGAATGAACAATGTATTATTGTATCATTTATTATTGAAAATCTGAATAGTGTATGAGTATTATATTATGTATTATTTCAATAATGTATTGTTTATAATTACTAGTAGTTTACTATTATGTATAATTTGCATATTGCATAAGAATAATATGGTGGTATGTATTATTTGAATACAGTATATTGTACAGACACTATATGACAATATTATTTATTATTTCAATACTGCACACTGTATGGGCACCATGTGGTACCTTTATATGTTATTTCAGCATTGCGTGTTTTGTAGGCAATCTATGACAGCATTATACATTATTTCAATAGTGCGTAATATACCGTATGTACACTATATGACAGTGTTATGTATTTTTCCATTATGTATACTATATGGGCAGTAAATGATGACATTACATATCATTTGCATACTGTATGGGCACTATATGATGGTATTATGTATTTATATATTACTTGCATATTGTTTCGACACTGTTTGATGGCTTTATATATTATTTCAACACTCTATGGGCAATACTTGATGGTATTATGTATTATTTCAATTCTGTGTTCTGTATGGGCACTATTGATGGTATTATGTAATATTTTAATACTATGTACTGTATGGGCACTTTCTGGTAGTATTTTGTACTATATGCATACTGTATGAGTACTATATGGCGGTAGTATGTGGACTGAAATGATAATATCAGTAGATGTGAGTCCTTTTCTGTTAGTCTGGATTCCCATTTTCTGACAACTCTGTACTGAGTCCAGGGTGTAGACATGTCGGCTTGTTTGTGAAAGATCTTTCATTTTTTTCCGTCCATGAGGATGGTAGTGCTGGCGATGTGATGTGCGGTGTAATGAGTCAGAGAGTCCTCACAGCGCACATCACTCCCCCATCTCACCGTCTCTAATCAGCGCGCTCGCTTTCATCACCTGCTCCGCGTCTCTGTGATCATTGTCTGCAGTGCACAGACAACAGCCCGGCGCCTTCAAGATGAGGATCTCAGCAGAAAAGAAGAGGCAGACAAGCAGCAAATGAAACCGCCTCATCTCTGCTAATCTGATACCGCATGTCTTATTACACCAGCCACAAAATACACCAGGCTTCACAAAGAAGACCTCTGAGGGCCCTGGACAGTGGGCGAGAAATCAGAGGGGTCTGCGGATAGATATTATTATTATTATTATATATAAGTAAGCTCTAGTCACATGATGAAGGAGCAGAGACATATAGAGAGCCACCATAGGGGCAATACTAGAGGAATCATCCTGAAAGACTGCCCATAGAAGGATCTAGAAGATTTGAGAACCCCAGACAGAAGACCGTTATTCTAGTTTATGTGGATTGGCTGGGCGATTGGTCAGTGTCCGAGGGCTACACAAATAAGGGGTGTCGGGGGCAGATTTATTTATAGTCTATCTATCTATCTATCTATCTATCTATCTATCTATCTCCTATCTATCTCATATCTATCTATCTATCTATCTATCTATCTATCTCATATCTATCTATCTATCTATCTCATATCTATCTATCTCATATCTATCTATCTCATATCTATCTATCTATCTCATATCTATCTTTCTATCTATCTCATATCTATCTATATCTATCTCATATCTATCTATCTATCTCATATCTATCCCATATCTATCTATCTCATATCTATCTATCTCTCTATCTATCTCATATCTATCTATCTATCTCATATCTATCTATCTATCTATCTATCTATCTCATATCTATCTATCTATCTCATATCTATCTATCTCATATCTATCTATCTATCTATCTATCTATCTATCTCATATCTATCTATCTCATATCTATCTATCTATCTATCTATCTATCTCATATCTATCTATCTATCTCATATCTATCTATCTATCTATCTATCTCATATCTATCTATCTACCTCATATCTATCTATCTATCTACCTCATATCTATCTATCTCATATCTATCTATCTCATATCTATCTATCTCATATCTATCTATCTATCTCATATCTATCTATCATCTATCTATCTCTCATTATTTATCTCATATCTATCTATCTCATATCTATCTATCTATCTATCTATCTCATATCTATCTATCTATCTATCTATCTCATATCTATCTCATATCTATCTATCTATCTATCTATCTATCTATCTCATATCTATCTATCTATCTATCTATCTATATCACATCTATCTATCTCATATCTATCTATCTATCTCATATCTATCTATCTATTTCATATCTATCTATCTCATAACATTAGATTCAACAATAACAATTCAATAAAATATCATGGCATGTTTGTAAAACCCTTGACAGGCCTTGAGCACACAACATAACCACTAGGTGGTACCACATAGCACATACACCATAGACATTAGTGGCAAAGTGGAGTGAAATTGTGTTGTTTTTGAAAGCTAATCATCTCATAAAACGCAAATGGACATGTCCAGCCAGATAAATAGATATAGGAGATACAGTATATAGAGATCGTAGATAACCATGAAAATATATATATGATAGATAAATGGATATGAGATAGATAGATAGATAGATATGAGATAGATAGATATATAGATGGATAGATAGATAGATATGAGATAGATAAATATGAGATAGATAGATATGAGATAGATAGATATGAGATAGATAGATAGATATGAGATAGATAGATATGAGATAGATAGATATGAGATAGATATGAGATAGATAGATAGATAGATATGAGATAGATAGATATGAGATAGATAGATAGATAGATAGATAGATAGATATGAGATAGATAGATCGATGTATTATGTATTTTTCAGTATTCTTGGTACTAACACATTGCATTATCTGAGATTTTCCATACAACTGTTGACATCTCTGCTGGAAATCCGATCTGAATAAGTTAACACAATGCACAAACAATATCAAAGCCTTGTGTGTCAGCTCTGCTACATCCGTATCAATACCACACAAAAACACTCCTGACAAAGCTCAGATACATCTGCCATGATGCGCCTTATTCTGCCCGAAGCGATGCTACAGAACATGCAGCAGAGGGGACAACTTCCCTCAGATAATAAAAGTTGGGACATGTAATATTCATGACGGGAGATCTTATTACATTCCAGCCTCGAACCTTATGAGAATCTGGTGATAAGAGAAATCGCTCATTAAAGCCGCGGCCGATGCTGCCTGTTCATCACTCCTTACTGCACATTTCCAGTTCACAGGCTCAGTCTGTGTTTTAGTACTTTCTCTGTCTTGCATCCTTGACAAACTCCTCTATGTTCACTGCCTTTGATATTTTGATGAAACATTCATTCTAGTGCACTGGGAGAACAGCCGAGAAGATACATACAGTATACAGGGGGGGGGAGGGGCGGCCGCAGCGACACAGGAGGAACACTAGTACTAAATATTCAAATTGTATAGTAACTGCAGGAGAGACATAACTAATACATACAGCACACTGCGTATATATTACTGTAGTGGATATAGTCTTATACAGAACATAGGGGGCAGTATTATAGTAGTTATATTCTTGTACATAGGAGCAGTATTATAGTAGTTATATTCTTGTACATAGGAGGTAGTATTATAGTAGTTATATTCTTGTACATAGGAGTAGCATTATAGTAGTTATATTCTTGTACATAGGAGTAGTATTATAGTAGTTATATTCTTGTACATAGGAGGTAGTATTATAGTAGTTATATTCTTGTACATAGGAGTAGCATTATAGTAGTTATATTCTTGTACATAGGGGCAGTATTATAGTAGTTATATTCTTGTACATAGGAGGTAGTATTATAGTAGTTATATTCTTGTACATAGGAGGCAGTATTATAGTAGTTATATTCTTGTACATAGGAGGTAGTATTATAGTAGTTATATTCTTGTACATAGGAGCAGTATTATAGTAGTTATATTCTTGTACATAGGAGCAGTATTATAGTAGTTATATTCTTGTACATAGGAGTAGTATTATAGTAGTTATATTCTTGTACATAGAAGTATTATAGTAGTTATATTCTTGTACATAGGAGCAGTATTATAGTAGTTATATTCTTGTACATAGGGAGCAGTATTATAGTAGTTACATTCTTGTACATAGGAGCAGTATTATAGCAGTTATATTCTTGTACATAGGGAGCAGTATTATAGTAGTTATATTCTTGTACATAGGAGCAGTATTATAGTAGTTATATTCTTGTACATAGGAGCAGTATTATAGTAGTTATATTCTTGTACATAGGGGCGGTATTATAGTAGTTCTATTCTTGTACATAGGAGCAGTATTATAGTAGTTCTATTCTTGTACATAGGGGGCAGTATTATAGTAGTTATATTGCTGTACATAGGAGCAGTATTATAGTAGTTATATTCTTGTACATAGGAGCAGTATTATAGTAGTTATATTCTTGTACATAGGAGCAGTATTATAGTAGTTATATTCTTGTACATAGGAGCAGTATTATAGTAGTTATATTCTTGTACATAGGAGCAGTATTATAGTAGTTATATTCTTGTACATAGGAGCAGTATTATAGTAGTTCTATTCTTGTACATAGGAGCAGTATTATAGTAGTTATATTGCTGTACATAGGAGCAGTATTATGGTAGTTATATTCTTGTACATAGGAGCACTATTATAATAGTTATATTGCTGTACATAGGAGCAGTATTATAGTAGTTATATTCTTGTACATAGGAGCAGTATTATAGTAGTTATATTCTTGTACATAGGAGCAGTATTATAGTAGTTATATTCTTGTACATAGGGGGCAGTATTATAGTAGTTATATTCCTGTACATAGGAGGCAGTATTATAGTAGTTATATTCCTGTACATAGGAGGCAGTATTATAGTAGTTATATTCTTGTACAGAGGGGGCAGTATTATAGTAGTTATATTCTTGTACATAGGGGGCAGTATTATAGTAGTTATATTCTTGTACATAGGAGTAGTATTATAGTAGTTATATTCTTGTACATAGGAGCAGTATTATAGTAGTTATATTCTTGTACATAGGGGGCAGTATTATAGTAGTTATATTCCTGTACATAGGAGGAAGTATTATAGTAGTTATATTCTTGTACAGAGGGGGCAGTATTATAGTAGTTATATTCTTGTACATAGGGGGCAGTATTATAGTAGTTATATTCTTGTACATAGGAGCAGTATTATAGTAGTTATATTCTTGCACATAGGGGGCAGTATTATAGTAGTTATATTCTTGTACATAGGAGGTAGTATTATAGTAGTTATATTTTTGTACATAGGAGGTAGTATTATAGTAGTTATATTCTTGTACATAGGGGGCAGTATTATAGTAGTTATATTCTTGTACATAGGGGGCAGTATTATAGTAGTTATATTCTTGTACATAGGAGGCAGTATTATAGTAGTTATATTCTTGTACATAGGGGGCAGTATTATAGTAGTTATATTCTTGTACATAGGGGGCAGTATTATAGTAGTTATATTCTTGTACATAGGAGCGGTATTATAGTAGTTATATTCTTGTACATAGGGGCAGTATTATAGTAGTTATATTCTTGTACATAGGGGGCAGTATTATAGTAGTTATATTCTTGTACATAGGAGCAGTATTATAGTAGTTATATTCTTGGATTTCTTTTGGATTTATTTTACTCTTACAGTACAGACCAAAAGTTTGGACACACCTTCTCATTCCAAGAGTTTTCTGTATTTTCATGACTATAAAAATTGTAGATTCACACTGAAGGCATCAAAACTATGAATTAACACGTGGAATTATATACTTAACAAAAAAGTGTGAAACAACTGAAAATATGTCTTATATTCTAGGTTCTTCAAAGTAGCCACCTTTTGCTTTGACTACTGCTTTGCACACTCTTGGCATTCTCTTGATGAGCTTCAAGAGGTAGTCACCTGAAATGGTTTTCACTTCACAGGTGTGCCCTGTCAGGTTTAATAAGTGGGATTTCTTGACTTATAAATGGGGTTGGGACCATCAGTTGTGTTGTTCAGAAGTCAGGTGGATACACAGCTGATAGTCCTACTGAATGGAGTGTTAGAATTTGTATTATGGCAAGAAAAAAGCAGCTAAGTAAAGAAAAACGAGTGGCAATCGTTACTTTAAGAAATGAAGGTCAGTCAGTCCGAAAAATTGGGAAAACTTTGAAAGTGTCCCCAAGTGCAGTGGCCAAAACCATCAAGCGCTACAAAGAAACTGGCTCACATGAGGACCGCCCCAGGAAAGGAAGACCAAGTGTCACCTCTGCTGCGGAGGATAAGTTCATCCAAGTCACCAGCCTCAGAAATCGCAGGTTAACAGCAACTCAGATTAGAGACCAGGTCAATGCCACACAGAGTTCTAGCAGCAGACACATCTCTACAACAACTGTTAAGAGGAGACTGTGTGCAGCAGGCCTTCATGGTAAAATAGCTGCTAGGAAACCACTGCTAAGGACAGGCAACAAGCAGAAGAGACTTGCTTGGGCTAAAGAATACAAGGAATGGACATTAGACCTGTGGAAATCTGTGCTTTGGTCTGATGAGTCCAAATTTGAGATCTTTGGTTCCAACCACCGTGTCTTTGTGCGACGCAGAAAAGGTGAACGAATGGCTTCTACATGCCTGGTTCCCACCGTGAAGCATGGAGGAGGAGGTGTGATGGTGTGGGGGTGCTTTGCTGGTGACACTGTTGGGGATTTATTCAAAGTTGAAGGAATACTGAACCAGCATGGTTACCACAGCATCTTGCAGCGGCATGCTATTCCATCAGGTTTGCGTTTAGTTGGACCATCATTTATTTTTCAACAGGACAATGACCCCAAACACACCTCCAGACTGTGTAAGGGCTATGTGACCAAGAAGGAGAGTGATGGGGTCTACGCCAGATGACCTGGCCTCCACAGTCACCAGACCTGAACCCAATCCAGATGGTTTGGGGTGAGCTGGACCGCAGAGTGAAGGCAAAAGGGCCAACAAGTGCTAAGCATCTCTGGGAACTCCTTCAAGACTGTTGGAAGACCATTTCAGGTGACTACCTCTTGAAAATCATCAAGAGAATGCCAAGAGTGTGCAAAGCAGTAATCAAAGCAAAAGGTGGCTACTTTGAAGAACCTAGAATATAAGACATATTTTCAGTTGTTTCACACTTTTTTGTTAAGTATATAATTCCACATGTGTTAATTCATAGTTTTGATGCCTTCAGTGTGAATCTACAATTTTTATAGTCATGAAAATACAGAAAACTCTTGGAATGAGAAGGTGTGTCCAATCTTTATGTCTGTACTGTATATATATAAAAATGAGTTCCTGTCTGTCTGTCTGTCTGTTCTTTATGAGCGACCAAACGACTGGACCGATCCTCACCAAATTTGGCACACATGTACATCAGGTGTCCGGGAATATTATAGACTGGGTCTCAGCTCTCTAGGACGTACCGTTCCTGAGATACAGTATTCCCAAAAAATGACCAGCATTAGCTAATACAAGCCCGCAAGTCTTTCACTCATATTCCAACTGCCTTACACACGGTCACATGTCCCTTATCAGCCAATAGAAGTTCGCAGGCGCTTAGTCTCCGCAGACACACAGGTTTCCATAGCAACCAAGTTATTTATGACCTGTATTAGTCAATAGCAGTTCGCAGGTCCTTAAATATTCAGTCATATCACGTGTATCAGCCAATATAAGTTTACCAGGTTTTCATAACAACACAGCCATAAATAGACTGTACCTATACTGGACTCAATGGCGTAACTAGCAATGGCTGGGCCCCAAGGCAAACATTTGACATGGGACCCCCCCCGGCAACCCCCCCCCCCCACACAAACTACATTCCTACACACAGTATTGTGCCCCATAGTGGCCTTTGCACACAGTATTCTGCCCCATAGTGGCCCCTCCACACAGTATTATGCCCCATAGTGGCCCCTTCATATAGTATTATGCGCACTTCCCGCTACCTCTTCAATTTTGGACCAGATGTCACGTTAGCCAGCATGTATCGCGACGCATAATGATGTCGGACTGGCCCACCGACATCTGGGATGTCACCAAGGAGGCCCGAAGCCTGCTGGAGCGCAGGAGAGGTAAGTAACATTGTTTTTTATGTTCCCTTAACTCCTCGGGGCCTCCGATCATTATACTCTGGGGTCAATAGGTAAGTAAATAGGGCCCGTTACCTGCTGGTGTAACGCCTATTAAAAAAAAAAAACATCAGGGACCCTCCGAGACCCCTAATGTCCCGGGCCCTGTGGCAGCCGCTACCACTGTTACCCTGGTATTTACGCCACTGACTGGACTGCCATACTGGATTTCAGCATTCTTATAAATTGAAACATTTTTAAACTACTCATGTCCCCTGCAGCAAAATACATGGCTGCTGCTCAAGCTAATGAAAACTCTCAGCAGACCCAAGCCCCTCTCTAATCTGACAAGATATGTCACAGACAACAGCGAGCTGCTGAAACAACCCAGCAGACCCAAGCCCGTCTCCAATCTGACCAGGCATTGTCAGCCACATGCACACAGCTGCACTCCATGTTTCCATAACAACCCAGCCATTTTTCTTCACTGCTGTAGGTCAGCTTTAAAGGGGCAGGGCGCTGTGGATGACACTGTTACACAAGGTCACATACACACAGCTTTACTCCAGGTTTCCATAACAACTGATCGCAGGTTTTTCACTGATATCCAAACTGAGATACACATGATCACATGACGCTTATAGACCAATGGAAAATCGCAGGTTCTTCAGTCTTGACATACACACAGCTTTACACCAGGTTTCCATAGCAACCAAGCTATTTATGACCTGTATGAGTCAATAGCAGTTCGCAGGTCCTTAAATATTCAGTCATATGACGTGCATCAGCCAATATTAGTTCACATTTCATTTACCAGGTTTCCATAGCAACACAAATATAAATAGACTGTACCTATACTGGACTGCCATACTGGATGTCAAGTGCAAAACTGGCCAATTCTTATGGGGTCACTACACAAACAAAAACTGAAATGTAACCGTGCAAAGCCAGGTTCTTGTGCTAGTAATTTTATAAATGTTTCAGAACAAAATAATTAAATGGCAGAATTATTTCTTCTACATTCTGCACATTACGCTATACAGAGTCCGGGTAAAGGGCTTGCACTCTTTTTCTCCCACATTTATAGTTTCTCATACATCGGCATGCATCCTTCTTAGGACTGCTGAAATTAAACTTTTCCTTGCACACAGACTTCGCCTCCCGCTCTCCCTGTGGATCTGTAAACTATGAAGTTGAGCTGAATATTCTCGCACATTGCAGCATATTACTCACTGCTTCCTGGGCATAAATATTCCCTAAGTGCACAATCAAAAATGTAGATGAAAAGACTTTCTTGACGATCATTTTTACAGCACTTTTATTCCTGTCAATTTAACCTGAGCTGTTGATCAATACCGTACAAATGATTCTCCCATTTTTTATTTGACGCTACTTGGCCTAGGACACGGAACCGGCTCCAGATATTCAATATGAAGACTCAGATTAATCCAAAATTTACGACATAATAACAAATGCAATTATAAAACCTCCCCAAAGTCCAACATTTATTGCTGAACAAATCGACTTATGCTAATTAGCTTTGATAAAGCCTGGGCGTATTCCTCTCCATGAGCAGCAGGTGGCAGTAGAAGAGCAATGCAGCGTAGTGCTATTCATAGTGAATGGATGGGAGCGCGCCGTCTCTACGTGTAAGGACGCTGGCACAGCTGGATAAAATTACATTATACTGCAGGTACAGATTGATGAATTATTAATATAATTAAAATATTTAGAATAATAATTGAGACAGATGGAAAGTGACCTGGGACTCTATGGAAGTGCAAAGAAGTGTTTTTAGAAAGGTAAACCTAGCAGGGTCTGTAGGAGATTTGTCTCCGGTACTGATGTCAAGTGGGTGCCAACAAGCCACTTGTTACCATTTACCACTATATATCCAAGCAGTGGCTTACGTCCCCTATAGGCGGCCATTACATTTATTGCATTTTTGCAGAATAGTGCTATATAGAATAGTTACCTACATTGCATAGATATTCCGAAATATACATTCCTGCATATGCCAATATAACACTCTTTAGCACATGTCAGGTCAATGGCACCTAATGGGTATGTTTGACTACTGTATGTACAGCAAGAATAGTCTGAATACATTCCAACCCCAGTATGGTGCCATAGTGATCCATGTAGAATAACCGTGCACATGCAATAACCTGAGAGACGGGAGAAGTCCTAGGGATGAAGATTTAATCCCCTTGAAGGGGTTTTCTATGACATGATATCCCCTGTAGTTTCAACAAACTTTGCATACATGAATAGTACAGACGATTATATGAAACTTTGTAATAAACATTATCAGAGTAAAATGCTTCTTTCTCCTCTTATAAGGATCTTTCTCTGCTCCCCCTCCCTCCGCTAAAATGCCCTTCATTCTGACAGTCCCTGTCATATCCGTCTCAAGGACATCTATGAAGAGGAGAGGAGTAACCAGGAAGTGCAGGACATAAGAGAAGAATGGCGCTGGATAGAAGCTTTCTATCACAACCAAAGCACTTTACTCACATTGGTAGAAGTCAGTACTTCTCTATGTATGTCCTGCATGATCCTGTTTCTGAGTGAGACAGAGATGATTATAGAGCAGACTCTACCCACCAGTTCAGAGAGAACTGCAAACTAGTGATAGTGCCTGCAGAGGGTTAAACTGATGAAAACTACAGACTATAAGTCATACAGTATAATGACCAGAAATAATTTTACTCTTCATGTACACACAGGACAGCTTATCTTCATGAAATGACAGGTATACCCACAGGTCATCAATAACAGATTGAGGTGGTCTGACACCTGGGACCACCACCGATCAGCTGTTAAAAGCAGCAGAGGTGCATGGGTGACCACTTCCACTTCAAAGGCCATGTGATGCCTTGTTTATCAGTGACATCCTGTTTGCAGCTCAGTCCTATTATAGTGAATGAGACTGAACTGCAGTACCAAGCTCAGCCACTATACAATGTATGGCACTGTGCCTCTTCAAGCTCCTGATCGGTGGAGGTCCGACTCCCTTATATTGATGAATAGCTCATCAGGGTTTAACCCCTTATTGGCACAGCGATTTTTTTTTTCTCTTCACATTCCAAAATCCTTAACTTTTTTACATTTTTTTCTGTTTGGGTATGATTTTTTCAGGACAAATTGTAGTTCACAATGGCATCAATGTACTTCGAAGCTGAAAAAAAAAATCTGAATGGAATGGGGGTTGAAAAAAATGCAATTGTGCCGATTTGCGCCAAATTTAGTTTCTACAGCATTCATTACACAGTAACAATGACATGTTATCTCAGGCCGGTCGGTACAATCACGATCATTCCAAAGGTATTTAGTTTTTTGTCAAGTTTTAAAAAAATGTAACAGTTCAAAGCATTCCAAAAAAAAAAAAAAAAAAAAAGAAAGTTAAAATTTCTATCCTTGCTATATTACTATATATTTGATATATTTGCTATATTGCGATCCCCATAACTTTTTTATATTTCCATATACGGGGCTGTATATGGGTTCTTTTTAGTGAGGTAAGTTGTAGCTTTTTTTAATACTTATTTGGGCAATGTCAGACATTTTGAACACTTTTTATTCATTTTTTTTTTTAAATAAAAAAAGGGGAATTTATGCATTTTGTATTCTTTTCCACTATGGAATTTGCTGTATGGGATAAATATTTTTATTTTTTTTATAGATGGGTTTTTTTCAGATTCGGGGATGTCTAATGTACTGTACTAGCATTTATTATTATTTATTTATTTTTAAAATTTTCTAAAATAATATAATAAATATTTATTTATTTATTTAAACTTACATTTTTTTTTTCTACTTTTAAACATTTTTTTTTTTCAAATTTTTATATTTAGACCCAGCAGGGGCATCTGAGAACTTGTACAATATAAAACAATACAACTTTATTGCAGTATATTGTAAAATCTATTGACTTCCATTGCCTATGGCAGTATGTAATGGCTATCAACACAACTGGTCAGCGCCCCAATGATGTTCCATGAGGAAGAGATCAAGGCCAATATGGCAACACCCATGTGCCACTGCCATTTAGGTGCCTTGGACACAATTGACATTGGCATGTAAAGGGTTCACAGTTGCGATCGGTGCAGACTTAGCGTTTGTTGAGGTTCATAGTTGGGCGTCCATTGGCCCGCAGGGGTCTCCTGTGATGCTACACATTATAGAGAAGACTCAAGCCGGTGCAGAACCTGTGGCTGAGTCTTGGAATATTTACTTATGTCTACCTGAAGAAAGTAGAAAAGTGAACACGAAGTCTTTGTAAGATGTAGATTGGGCACGGAGAGGAGGTCGGGCGCTGGAGTCTGATAGAAATTCCTAATTATTTTGAATACTACATTTTAATAGAAGCTCGGACTCAGCGGATGACATAAAATCAATATTAAAGACAACCTTGTGTAAACAGCGGACGTCCAGGCTGTACCGTACTCTACCTCGTCATTCGCCAGCCAAAAAAAAACATTTAGTCAAGGACATCACATGAAAATTCAAAGTTAATAAAAATGCAGCTTCATAAGTATTCATAGAGTAAGAATGAGCTCGGCTGCCTAGCAACAGGTCCCGCTACCAGAGCTGACCACCAAATAATACGCCGTGATCTAATAGCAAACTCAGCTCTGCTACATCTGCAGGCAGGAATTCAGAATAAAGCATTTTTGGTAACATCATTTTACGAAGTAATTATTAGTAACAAATAATATGTGGCCACGTCAGGGGCCACTGGTCACCACTGAAGCCTGTGAATGGACCCGTCACGTGGGGGGTATCAACATGATCATCATAGGGGGAGTCGCCATCATGATGTCTAGACCCCTTACATGACCATGGAGGCCACATCACAGGCCACTGTGGTCACCCAGGGTCTGCTGACATCACAGGGGAGACGGGGACGCTAGGGTAAGACGACCAGAAGCCCCAGCAGAACCTAGGAAAGGTAAGTAAAGGTGAATATGAGTGGTGAGTTATTTTTCTGCACCTTCTCTGGGCCTCCGATTATTACAATCTTGAGTCTGAAACGACAGTCCAAAACGAGACTTGCCAATGAACCTCAAGAATATTTGCAAAATAAATCTCGGGAGGTTCACCCATCACTATTTCTTATCTTAGCTCAACTTCCAATGGTCATGAAAGCCATTCAATACAGTATTGAAAGATTCTAGCAAGAGTTTAGACAGGCTGCAATGCACAACACAACCACTAGAGGGTCACACATAGTGTAGACATCTCATGTCACAAAAGCACGTTGTCTTGAAAAGATGTTCATCTGGTGATATGTATCTGGACAAAAGGAAAGGTAACGAAGGAGACGTCTGTATGTTCCTACAGAAAAGAGACTACTTAACATTGAGAATACACACCCGGATCAGCTTCAGAGGTGTACAGCCCGGGTGTCATTACATCTTAGACTTACAATATCTACATATATTCATTGTAAATGAGTATTAATTAGACAATATACAGATGTGTCCTTCTTCACCTTTCCTCTTGGCTCAACATATCCCAAAATAAGTGGTACGAGATGACCAGTTTTGGAAACAATATGATTTTGGATACTCTCTCAGGAGATGTTCTATATTTGTCTATGTGTGGCCGCCCGGTGGTTGTGTTCTAAATTGCAGCCTATTAACGGTTTTTCTAGCATACATTCAATTTGTGACATCAGAAATTGGAGCCCCTAACCAAAATTGCGGAAAGTTAAGTCCGAAATTTGGTCATTGTATCCAAAGCACCGCACAGTTTCCTGGTATAGATAAACTACATTTGACTGTATGGAATATGTACATGCTTGTTCCTGGTCATGGGTACCTGCCTGCTACTGTATATACAGCCTAAAACAGACTATAACATAAGTCTCAACATGCAGTCCCCAGATGGTGGAAATTTTATGCTCTACCACATGTGGTAGGATAAAAGTGATTTTCTCATGTATATTTCATAATGACCCGCCCCTTCCATCTTCTGGTTCACCAACATTTTCTGCAAATAATGGGACTATAGGTCAAGAAGGGCGAACCATTTCATAACACCTTGAACTCTCCTTTTATGTCTTAACCAGCAAACTCTTTGACGTTACTGGCGTCTATCCCCATCAATCCACTGAAACCGCCCTAACCAAAACCACAAACAACCTACTAACTACCAAAGCCAAACAGCACTACTCTGTTCTCCTCCTTCTAGATCTTTCCTCCACCTTTAACACAGTTGATTATTCCATCTTGTTACAACCCTCTCATCCCTTGGCATCACAGACTTGGTCCTCTCCTGGATCTCCTCATACCTCACTGATCACATATTTAGGTTCTCCTGCTCGCACACTTCCTCCTCTCTCTGTAGGTGTCCCTCAAGGCTCTGTCCTGGGACCCCTCCTGTTCTCCATCTATACCCTCAGGCCTAGGCCAACTCATAAAGTCCCATGGTTTTCAATACCACTGTAATGTTGAGGACACTGAAATATATTTCTCTGGCCAAGAGTCACTGCTCTGCTATCTAGCGCTACCGAATATCTAGCAGCCATAGCCGCCTTCTTATCTTCCCACTTTCTCTAACTCAATATGAAGAAAACAGACTTCATCATCTTCCTCCCACCTCACACAGCCCTCCAATCTATCAAAGTTAATGGTGCTAGACTTATCCCAGTCCCACAAGCTTGCTGCCTTAGGGTAACCTTTACTTATACCTTATCTTTCAAGCCTCACATCCAAACCTTCAACTCCTCCTACCACCTCCAACTCAAAAATATTCATCCAACTTGCTTTTTGGTCACCACTGAAACAAAAAAATCCTAGTCCACACCCTCATCATCTCCCGCTTAGACTACTGTAACACCATTGTCTATGGCATCCCAGCAAATGCTCTTGTTCTTCTTTAGTCCACCCTCAACTTTGCTGCTAAATCCTCCTCTGCCCTCATTTTTCACCAGCCTCTCCCCTTTGCCAACTCCTTCACTGGCTACCTGTTGCCCATCGAATAGAGTTTAAAATACTCACACTGACATACAAGGCTCTCCACAACCTGTCCCCTCCATACATCCCTGACCTAGACTCCTGCCACCTACCTACACGTAATCTCCAGTCCACAACCTGTCCCCTCCATACTTTCCTGACCTAGTTTCCTGCCACCTTCCCACATGTAATCTCCAGTCCATAACCTGTCCCCTCTATACATCCCTGACCTAGTCTCCTGCCACCTACCCACATGTAATCTCCAGTCCATAATCTGTCCCCTCTATACATCCCTGACCTAGTCTCCTGCCACCTA
Source organism: Leptodactylus fallax (assembly GCA_947044405.1). Lineage (NCBI taxonomy): Eukaryota > Metazoa > Chordata > Amphibia > Anura > Leptodactylidae > Leptodactylus > Leptodactylus fallax. The sequence continues at coordinate 528,662 of CAMRHE010000531.1, forward strand.
CCCACACGTAATCTCCAGCCGACAACCTATCCCCTCCATACATCCCTGACCTAGTCTCCTGCCACCTACCCACACGTAATCTCCAGTCGACAACCTGTCCCCTCCATTCATCTCTGACTTAATCTCCCACTACCAACCCACATGTATTCTCAAATCCTCAACTTGGCTTTGCTACAAATTTTCCAAAAATTTTGGGTTAGGCTAAACACAAAATTTTTGAGTTTGCCAGCCATAAATCCACTAAAGTGATTATTATATTATGGGGTCTCTTCAGGTTCCAGAGTATAATAATCTAAGGCCAGGGAAGGTGTGTATAAACAAAAACACCACTTGCTCACTTTTCTATTCCAGTCATTTTCCAGCCCATCCATTCCCAGACGTAAGCCTTAGCAGTATCTTGAGGCTGGAAGACATGGCAAATGGCCTTGTAAGAAGACCGTTGATGGATACTGTGGTGAAACCCAAGAACAATAAGGTCTTTTTTATTTTTACACACCCTCAAGGGCCTCCAATCATTATACATTATATAGAGAACCCAGAGTATAGTAATCAGCTGTGCCTTGTTACAAGTTTGTTCCGAAACAAATTTTCCTGGTGAACCTCACAAATATTCACAAAACAAATCTCATGAAGATCGCACCTCACTAGCATTAGGGAATTTCTCTACTGACAGATCCCCTTATATTTGTTCATGAGCCAGTTCCTTTGACCACGGGACAACTTTGTAACCATTGGTGAACAAATTGACAATTTCAGCTCTGCTACATCAAAGATCATGTTCAAGTGCGGTGATATTGCATGCCCTACAAATGACCCTTTATCCACGTCCTGTACATGTTTCGGCACTGTTCCTCCTCCCTTCTCAAGCCTTGAAAGCCTATTTATGTTTTCGCCCTGAACAAAAGGCCGGATTGGTGTTGGCGTCGCTCTCGTCCTCGGCTCACAATCCTTAATTCATGTCTTGACTGTGATACATCTCCGTGTCTTGAAATTCCCCAACAAAGAAAGGGCTGAGAGACGAATTCACAGTTACCTGGCCATTATATCTTTTGTATGGGAAGTGCGGCTTTCAAGCTCAGGAAAAAAAAAAAAATGAAAAATTTTTGAAAAGAAGAAAAAAAAAAGTAACTTACGCATCGGGCAATGATGGATCTGTGGTGTTTGTTATTCCAGGAGCAGAGATGGCATTTGGCTTTCCTTATCTCTTTACATTTCTGAATTCCGTTGTCAAGTGTTTTATTTCTGGGGCAAGATGCTGCGCCCGCTGTCACGCTTTCAGTACAGAGTGCTGCCGCTACACAAAATAAAATGCCCACGTTTTATCTTTTACTCTTTTTTTTTTTTTTTTTTTTTGAAAGTGGATTCTGGCTGATGCTTTTTAGAAGCTGAAATCTGCTGGATCAGACTCCGAGAGATACTTATTATTTTCACATGCTTCTTTGCAAACATAACCTTTTCCCTGCCAGATCTCTCAATGCTCATGTTTGGTTTGCATAACCCAAGAGAGATTAATATGGGTCCGGCACGGTGGGAGCGAATAGTGCGATAGAGGCAAAGCTTGTACAAGTATGGAATGTTCTATAAAAAATACCTTTTATGTTTATAGTTCTATCTATCTATCTATCTATCTATCTATCTATCTATCTATGGCTCTTGTGTAATTTGTATGGTAATATCAATCCACCAGCCAAGATACAGATGGTCAAATATGTCCCAGGAAGAGCATTCAATACAGACGGCCCCTACTTAACAAGTCAGTGTCTATGGATAGAAGCCGACATCCCCACTCCGGACCAGTCTGATATCCAAAAAAATTATGACATCCTAGTCACAGGTGAGAGGTCACAGGAAGTAGGTTGGGGTCCAAAAAAGAATAAGGTACATGAATTCAGCATCAGATTTTGGAGATACAGGTCACCTGTAGAGTCTGCCCAACTACTAAATGCTGTGCTCCCAGCGAGGCTTACATACAGGTCTGTTCTTTGTTATTTCCATTTTATATTACATTGCTTGTCTGTATATGACTTTTTGTTATTACATTTTTTTTGTTAACACTGCACTTTTTTGTGTTTTATTAAATCTAAAATTTAATGACAGTGTCCTTGGCTCTAAATATCCACACAAGTCCGGAGAGAGTAAATATCTCTTAGGTTTGTTACCCTTTTGTTTGCTATTTGTGCATGGTTTGGGGATATTGGTGTCTCGCCTACCATAAGGTGTCTGGTGGTGGCAGAAAGTTTTGTGGATGTGTGATTGTAGAAGGTCACTAGTGCATGTGTGGTGAGTAAGGTGTGCAGATACCCCTCGGAATTGGCATACATCTAATCGGATATTCTTTTATGATATCAATTTGTGGTTGGCAGATGGTGGGATATAAGTTTATATTTAGAGCATTAAGTGCCTGGATTAAGTACTTAACCCTTGCTCTCAAGGGCTAGTCGAATCCTTGAGAGGTGTTGGCCAGCCTACAAAGGACAATCTCAGTGCTATTCTACTAAGAAATTCTTCAAAAAAATTCCCCTCCCCATCTTGTTTTTCGTTTTTATCTTTTTTTTTTTTTTTTTTCAAACAACAAAGATGGCCGCGGCTTACAAGAAGCCTGACAAAGTCACTCTAAATTTTAACTTTAATTATTTTTTTTTATATTTTACTGTCATTTTTTATTAATTTGATTTGATTATTCTGAATTGATTTTTTAATTTAACTGTTTTTATTTGAATTTTCTTTAATTTTATATTTTTTTCTACATTTCATTGTCATTTTTTTTTACTAATTTAATTCATGTAACTTTCCCTTATACTATTTACATAGTTTATATATTACTTTAATTTAGTTTCATTTGACTTTCTTCAGTTATATTTATATCTTTATTATATAAAATTGGCTATAAATATGATATCATTTTATTTTTTCCCTTTTTAACTACTTTATATTATTTGACATATTGAGCTGCACGTTCTGCTTTTTCCATCCTCCATTTTCTTCCTAAGCTTTATCCTCAAATTTTTTTATTTTTTTTCTACGTTTGACTTGTAAGATCAGTTTTTCATTTCTGGCATTGGGACACTGACAGAAAACATCTCAGGTTGGGTGGAAAATCTCCTAAAACCCCTTGTCAGGGATACTCCAAGCTATATCCAGGACACCACTGACCTTCTTAACAAACTGAATGCCCTGGGCCCTCTACCTGAGGGTACCATTTTGGCCACCATGGATGTGGAATCCCTGTATACTAACATTCCCCACAAGGATGGAGTTGCAGCATGTCGGGTACACCTGGCAAAACAAAACCTCCCAACAGAACCAGTAACGCAGCTCATACAATTCATCCTTAGCCACAACCATTTTACCTTTGGAGAGGATCTATATCTACAGCGAATGGGAACTTCAATGGGGACCAGATGTGCACCCCAATATGCAAATCTCTTTATGGCAGAAATGGAAGGAACATATTTATCAACATGCGCCACCAAACCTATGATTTACCTTCGTTATATCGATGATATCCTTGTCATCTGGACTGCAGGTGAGGAGGCCCTACTTCAATTCCATAATGACTTCAATGACTTTCACCCGACCATCAACCTTAAACTTAGCTATTCAGGGAGTGAAATTCACTTTCTGGATACCACAATATACATTAAAGACCACCGGCTACTCACATCGATATACCACAAACCCACAGACAGAACGGCCTACCTGAGAAACGACAGCTTCCACCCCAAGCACACAAGACAATCTATCATCTACAGCCAGGCTATACGATACAATCGTATTTGCTCCCACAAAACAGACCTGGACAAGCACCTCCTGGATCAGAGGACGAAATTTCTCAGACTGGGATACAAACCAAAAGTGACAGACAACCAATTAAACAAAGCAGCAGCCATTACCAGAGACAGTCTGCTCACATATAGAGAGACCCAGAAAGATGCCCGAGTGCCCCTAGTTGTCACCTACAACCCACAGCTGGAGATCCTACGAAGGATTGCCAAGGAGCTCCAACCTGTACTACATAGGGACAACAGACTCAAGGACATATTTCCAGTCCCCCCTCTCCTCTCCTTTCGACAACCACCAAACCTGAGGCGCATTATCGTCCGGAGTGCCCTGAAGGCCCCAACTGAAAATGGCACCTCACCTTGCCTACATAAAAGGTGCATGACCTGCAAGCACATCCACACCGCTGACAGTGTACCTATCCCACAGTCACAACAGGTGCACAGAATTAGGGGGACATTCTCCTGCAGGTCTCCCAATGTGGTGTACCTCATAATGTGTGTGCAATGTCCCACCACAGGCCTCTATGTGGGAGAAACAGGGCAGAGACTCAGTCAGCGCATGAACTCACACAGATCTACCATTAATAACAGCAGAACCGATCTCCCAGTGGCCGCACATTTCTCCGGAGAAAACCACTCTATTGAAGATTTGCGGGTTGTGGTTTTAATGGGACATTTTAAGACACAGGAGAAAAGAAAAGAAATGGAGTACAAATTTATGCAAAAATTTCAAACTCTGCAATTTGGACTTAATATTCATGCCAGCTTCATGTCACACTATGTTTGAACCATGAACTGAACTCAATATTCATGCCAGCTTCAAATCACACTATGTGTGACCTGTGAGGGTCACAAATCACCTCCTGATAGCAAACAGATAACAGCAAGAATTACTGATCCCTCCGTCACGCACCACAAGTTTCCAGACTGTTTTTTTGACCTGTTGTAAATAACGTCTCTACTTAGATTGCAATTTTTTTTAAGGACTCTAAAATGCTTTGAAAACCATGTGTATAAAAATCTGTGAATTTTCAGTTCTTGTATCACACCATGTCTGATGAAGGGAGCGAGTACTCCTGAAAGCATACTTATAAATATACTCAGCCTCTAAAAGGTATCGCCTGATTTCTTCACTCTTCCAGTTTTTCACTACTCAAACTTATTTTCACTTTTTTAAACCAATTTTATTTTTTTTACTAATGTCATTATTTTGACTTTAATCTTTTTACATAGTTTATAATTAATGTAGTTTAATTCGTTTTTTTTCAATTATGTTTATATTTTTATGATATAAAAGTGCCTTTTTTGATGTTTTTTTAAATCACTTCATATTTAATTATATTAAATATTGACCTGAATTTTCTTCTTGTTCCATCCTCCATTTTCTAGTTTTATTTTTGTTTTCAATATTTGACGTTAATAAGATGCATTTTTTTACTCCTCAAACTTTGTTTAATTTCTTAAACTCAATATATTATTTTCTGCCTAATTTAATTGATTTGACTTTTTCTTATACTTTATTCCAAGTTTTTTCATTACTTTAATTTAGTTTCTTTTGACTTTCTTTAATTATATTTATATCCTTATTATATAAAATTTCCTTATTTGATGCCATTTTATTTTTTCCTTTTTTTTTAAAACTACTTTTTAATGATATGAAATGTTGACCTACTCGTCCTGCTTTTACCATCCTCAATTTTATTCCAAAGCTTTATCCCCTTTTCAGTGCTGAAGTCTTTGTTAAAAGAGATGAACCAAGCAGAGGAATTATTGTAGGCCAAGATTAGACAGCTCTGGGATCTACAGACCGCGATCTGTTAACCGCCGCAGCTTCAGGAGAAGATTAAACGCTGACAACAGGAATGTAGATGGCATGAAAATCAAAGGCCGTCTGTAATGGGAACCCCTTTTGGTTCTGTGAAATGAGAGCCCAACAGCCGAGCGGAATCGATGCATCATACACACACTGTGAATGGAGCAGATTAAACTAATTCCTGGAGAGAATTCGCCGTCCCTCTGGACTTTTTAAGAACATTTTACTAGATGCCAGAAAGGTCATTTCAAAAAGAATGAAAAAAAAAGTTTACACTAGTCAAAAATCTTTACATGTGACCAGAAAAGAAAAGTGTGATTTTGAGATTCTTTTTTCCGCCCAAAAAAATCATAAAATTGCGTTAAAGGGTTTAACTCGGGGTGATACTTGTACATGCCCGAGGGGGCAGAGCATGACCCAAAAATGTTATGATCCTTGTATCATTCTTTGACCTTATAAGCCCTACAATGTATCAGTTTTATCTGTTGGGCTGCTCTAATCCTTAATAACCAGAGTGCTTAGGTTCTAAAAGAAACTTTTTAGCACTTTTAGTGGTTTAACCCATTCCCAAATCATGCTGTACATTTATGGCCTGAGCCCGTGCCATAGACATGGATGTCAGCTATACCTTACAGCTAATACCCTGCTGCAGTGCCTGAGATCATGGATCACTCTGATCACAGGCATCTAACCCAGAGCTTGAGCTAGATTTTTTTGGACCCGGATAAAAGGTTTGGTTTTCTGCCATAACCTTGCCTTTAAATACTCTGACCTAGGCAAAGTTGCTTGTTTGTACCCCTTCTGGCACTCAACATCCAGGACACATACCCCTGTTGCCATCTCCAGCTAAGCCCCAGTTAAAAAGGTCAATATTGGCTGTAACATCTCAGGGGCCCCCATGTGATAAATGTGGTATTGCTGTAATTGTCCTGGCCTGCAGAATAAAGTAACATATTATTTATGCCATAAAAATAATGCCATTGGAAAATATCACACCATCATGTAAAAGCAAGTCCTCAAATATCTACATAAACTAGAAAAATGAAAAGGTGATGTCTTTTAGAACATGACAACGGACCTCTCCCCCCAAAAAAAAAAAAATTCCAAAACTTGCTCTGCCCTTAAGGGATTAATGACCCTAACCTTAACCTTACTTTATGAGGCTTCCAAATAATTTGTGTCTTTTTCATTTTAAAACTTTTGATACATTTTTGCAAACAAAAATATTCAACACAAATATTGGAGTGAGTTTGTTCTATTTTGTTTTGGTTGTTTTCATTTTCTGTATAATATATATAGGTTAATATATATGGGTTGGCACGAATATAAATATATATATATATATATATATATATATATATATATATATATATATATATATATATATATATATATATATATATATATATATATATATATATATATATATATATATATATATATATATATATATATATATATATATATATATATATATATATATATATATATATATATATCGGTTAGGACCCTTTGAAGGTGGACACACATGCAATAATCCCAATCGAGCTGAGTTGTGCCTGAAAATCATGCTGTAGTTTTCAAAAAAATTTTGAGCAATTTTTGAAAACTTTTTAAAACTATTCTGATTTATGGTAAAAGTGTGTGTGTTGGCATGGTTTACGACCACGCTGTGGTTACACCCTTAGATGGATGTAAGCTACATGTCTCTATCCTGTGGCCAGCTTCACACGAGGTATAAGGACTGGATTTTGGCAGTATCGGACCCTGAGTCAGGACCTGGACCCCCAGCATTGTAATGATCTTTAAGTCTCTGTTTCTCCGACCTCTTCTGTGTTGTAATGAAAACACAATTACATACATACGGCCAGTAGAGCGGCGGTAGAGGACGATAATGTTGGGAATTTGAGTCCTAGCTCGGGACTTGGTCGGGAAACACTGCCAACATCTGGTGCGTCCTCCTGGGCCAAATCTGTGTGAAGTTGGCCTATGATTGGTTCTCTTCTGATTTCATCCAGCTTGCTCAAGCTCTAAAGATTTGCCAAAAAAGTTGAGAAAAAGTATTGTGGGGTCATTAAAGAAACTGAAGTTTCAGCACTCGATGACTCAAGGACTTTTGTTTATTTAGTGTTATTTAAAAAAACAAATTTAAGAGGCTCCTTAAAAGAGCAAACCTAAAAACCTCTGTAATGATAGTGAATTACGCAGAATTTAAGAAAATGTATTTGTGTGTATTTGTGTGTAATGTGGTTTTTGCAATTATGTGGCTATGTTATTTCATAGTTTAAGATGCTTTCTGAAAGAGCAGCAAATATAATAAGTATAATATATGAGATGAGCGCTGACATGGCCCGTAATGTCAATGGCAAGAAATTATCTTATTCCAAAAAATTATTTAAAAAGTGCTATCAAAGAAAATAGCAGAATGTAGCTTTAGGCCGTGTTTTCACTTCCAGGCAATGGTAATTTAGTAACAGAGATGCAGAAGAAGAAAAAAAATTTTCCTATGGTATTTCACAGGACATTTCGTGCCAAAAGTGAAGCTATAGGGGTCGTAGTGGTCACTGGGCCCATAAGCCAGGGGCCCCACACTAAGCCAGGGGCCCCACACTAAGGCTGATTGTACGTCTTGGATCTCCGATCTGGTTTGCTCTGATGGCTGCCAGTCTGTGCATCATAAATCTTTCTCCCCTGCTCTCCGATGCATTAGGATATTTTTGTGGAGGGGACAGTGGATAAAGATTATGATACACAGCCCTTCACTTTCAGAAAAGGAGAAAGTTAACCTGTTCATGTCAAACACATCAGTTGGTCAGCAAATAGTCAAGGAGGGAGACTGGCTTAAAAGGGGCATGAATAATGTGTGGATGGTGGTCAGGAACCCCACTAAACACCAGGGATATTATTAATCCCACTAAACTCCAAGGATATTATTAACCCTACTAGACACCAGGGATATTATTAACCCCTCTAAACACCAGGGATATTATTAATCCCACTAAATACCAGGGATATTATTAACCCCACTAGTCACCAGGGATATTATTAACCACACTAAACACCAGGGATATTATTAACCCCACTAGACACCAGGGATATTATTAACCACACTAAACACCAGGGATATTATTAACCCCACTAGACACCAGTGATATTATTAACCACACTAAACACCAGGGATATTATTAACCCCACTAGACATCAGGGATATTATTAACCCCACTAGACACCAGTGATATTATTAACCACACTAAACACCAGGGATATTATTAACCCCACTAGACATCAGGGATATTATTAACCCCACTAAACACCAGGGATATTATTAACCCCACTAAACACCAGGGATATTATTAACCCCACTAGACACCAGGGAAATTATTAACCCTACTAGACATCAGGGATATTATTAACCCCACTAAACACCAGGGATATTATTAACCCCACTAGACACTAGGGTATTATTAACCCCACTAGACACCAGAAATATTATTAACTCCACTAAACACCAGGGATATTATTAACCCCCACTAAACACTAGGGGTATTATTAACCCCACTAAACACCAGGGTATTATTAACCCCACTAGACACCAGGGATATTATTAACCCACACTAAACACCAGGGATATTATTAAACCCCTTAAACACCAGGGTATTATTAACCCCACTAGACACCAGGGATATTATTAACCCCACTAAACACCAGGGATATTATTAACCCCACTAGACACAAGGGTATTATTAACCCCACTAAACACCAGGGATATTATTAACCCCACTAAACACCAGGGATATTATTAACCCCACTGGTCACCAGGGATATTATTAACCCCACTAGACACCAGGGAAATTATTAACCCTACTAGACATCAGGGATATTATTAACCCCACTAAACACCAGGGATATTATTAACCCCACTAGACACTAGGGATAATATTAACTCCACTAGACACTAGGGATATTATTAACCCCACTAGACACTAGAGTATTATTAACCCCACTAGACACCAGAAATATTATTAACTCCACTAAACACCAGGGATATTATTAACCCCCACTAAACACTAGGGGTATTATTAACCCCACTAAACACCAGGGTATTATTAACCCCACTAGACACCAGGGATATTATTAACCCCACTAAACACCAGGGATATTATTAACCCACAATAAACACCAGGGATATTATTAAACCCCTTAAACACCAGGGTATTATTAACCCCACTAGACACCAGGGATATTATTAACCCCACTAAACACCAGGGATATTATTAACCCCACTAGACACAAGGGTATTATTAACCCCACTAAACACCAGGGATATTATTAACCCCACTAAACACCAGGGATATTATTAACCCCACTAGTCACCAGGGATATTATTAACCCCACTAGACACCAGGGAAATTATTAACCCTACTAGACATCAGGGATATTATTAACCCCACTAAACACCAGGGATATTATTAACTCCCCTAGTCACCAGGGATATTATTAACCCCACTAGACACCTGGGATTTTATTAACCCCACTAAACACCAGGGATATTATTAACCCCACTAAACACCAGGGATATTATTAACCCCACTAGTCACCAGGGATATTATTAACCCCACTAGACACCAGGGAAATTATTAACCCTACTAGACATCAGGGATATTATTAACCCCACTAAACACCAGGGATATTATTAACTCCCCTAGTTACCAGGGATATTATTAACCCCACTAGACACCTGGGATTTTATTAACCCCACTAGTCACCAGGGATTTTATTAACCCCACTAGTCACCAGGGATATTATTAACCCCACTAGACTAAAGTATGAACACTACCTTATATCAGCAAGTTCACACTGACAACATCAGAAAGTAACTCCTGATGGATACTATAAGTCATTCTGTAATGGACCTTAAAGGATCCTAATAATCATTACTTATCGACCTGACTTCATTGGCTTTCTTACATAGACTAGTACAGCAGACAACTCTATTTTGCTTGCTGAGGCCAATATAGGACACAGAATGCAGTGTGAATGTGGCCGCAGTGAGAGGGGTGAGGTGCTGGGGGGAGGGGGTCTGGTGAAGGTGGTCGCTCGGCTTTTAGCACAAGGTACTTGCAGTTTATCCCATTATAGAAGCAGAACAGGCGTTGACCGTAGATTTCTATCCTTTTATGTTCGCTTCATTTTCACCTTTATGGATGATGTCAGCGGAGAATAAGGACAGGTTGACAAGTGAAAAGCTTTCAGGTGTAATAATTTGTTATATTTTCCAGCTGACTGTGAGTCCCCACACTACAGCGGGAATAGCTTTATAACCATCACAATAACCAATAAACACAATAGGGGATGTAGTTATTTCCTGGAGAACGACTGTTGGCGGATTATCAAGCCTGCTATTTACAGGTAATCATTCCCAAACCAGTCAAGGCGAAAAATAAACTGTATTTAATACCACAGCAAATATACGTTACATATATATATATATATATATATATATATATATATGTGTGTACAACTCTTAGTATTGACCAATTTGGCTACCTCCATTATCCTGTAAAAGGCCATGAAATCCCCATAGTCTACATTGGCGAAGTACGGTAGTTGTCACCTCTCCAGCAAGTAGGTCCATCAGTCTCCTACACTCGTCAGTGCTAACATGATACTTCTTCTAGAGGACCTCTCACCACCTCCACCAATTCCAGTTCTTGGCATCTGTTATAGTTGCCGCTCCACTTTATTTTTTATGGAATGATTTACAAATAAAGTTCTTAATGAAATTTCCTTCATTGACCTCAGACAATTCTTGGCTGACACTTATAGACTTACCTATTTGTCGCTTCTAAACTCTCTTGGAAGTAATGTCAGAGCAAGAGTTCTTCTTCATGATCTTCATTTATTGGGTTACCACTAAAGATGGGTGAACTCCAGAAGATTTGTTTCATCCTATGTTTGGACTAAGCGAACCCCCAGTTCGGTGTAAACTTGTTCGGAGGGAAATTATTATACTGTGGGGTCTCTTCAGACTCCTGGAGGCCGAGGGAAGGTGACAAAAATAAAAAAAAACATTTATACTCACCTTCCGTTACCTCTTCTGGGCCTCCTTGTGGCGTCCAGCACTCTGTTTCTTCCTCCTGGTGGCATCTGGCACTCTTCTCTGACATTATACACTGAGGCCTGCGATTGGGCTCATGGGTGACATGGGCATGCCGAATTTTAGATTTTTGGTTTTGCTTAAAACCGAACAATTTGGAATATTTGGGTAGAACCCATCTCTGAGTTGATACGTCCATCTCCAGTTACCAGGGTTGAATACCTTCATTGAATATTAGTTTAGACTACCTACAGTACCTATCGATGAAAAGTTGGGGTCTGAGGGGCATTGCCTGTTGACAAAAAAACAAACAAAATCCAGAAATAATGAAAAAAATCTTTCCATTTCCTCAGATTATAGCTGCTCGCTGGTGATCCCACTGGTGGATCCCACTTTGAGGAGCTTAAGATCAGGGATCTGTTCCAAGCAGGTAAACCCTTTAACTCCCTCGAGGGCTGGGCTAGTGTTATTTGCTGTACCTGTATGAGGCGTTTTATTTTTGCACTTTATGTAGGTGCCCTATTTTGGTACATATACATTCATTTTTAATTTATGGTATATATTTTGTATACATTTTACCAAAAATTCAGTTAAAAAACATTTCTGGTTTTGGTGTTCAAGCCCCCAAAGATCATACATTTTTGTCCTTTTCTAACCATAGAGGACCGATGTCCTAAAGGGTCCCCATAAGAATTCACCAGTTATGTAAATGACACAGCTATTGACTTTTACATTGGATCTAAATAAGCTCACCTTAGTGTTTTTCTAAACTTTCAGAAAACCCAGTGTAAATAAAGAAAATCCCATGAGCGCCATCGGATTGTGCATTTTCGTGTCCTCGGAAAGATACTGATTTGTCTAACATCACAGCAGACAGAAGGGGACAAAAACATCAGGGAGATTTCCTTCATTATTTCACAAGCCACATAAAAATCATTCCTGCCCCGCCGGCCTTTGTTCTAAACTCCGGAAACGGCAGCATTGTCAAACAGCAAAGAAGATTGTTAGTAGCAGCAGGGACATTAATGAATTTCAAAGAGCCTGAATCATTTTGCAGCTTTGAGAGTTTTATTAGTATTTGACCCTGAAATTTCTAAAAAAAAAAACAACAAAAAAACCCCCCATATTTGTGTATTTTTCTTTCCTTCTGAAACTGCAGAAATTGAAATTGTCCTCCTCAACTTATCAGAAAAGTCAAGTGCCATTGTGAAAATATCAATTATTTTATGGGATGAAAATTTGTAATGATTTTTTTTGGAATTGGAATTTTTGTGAAGGTGGTGGTTTCTAGCAAGACGTCGGGTCTGTGTAAGTACTTGCAGCTTGGAGTTGAGAAGACCTTGGATCTTGGCCAGCTCAGTCTAGAAGAGTATTGTAGGAGTCTTGTCCAGAGTATAAGAATTAGGGATGAACGAATTGGTTCGTAAAAAAAACAAATTTGACCCGAATATTCCAAATTGTTCTTTAATGAAAACTAGGGATTCGTCTCAGACTATCATAGTGAATTCAATAGCGGCAGCGGCTCTCTTGTGTTTGGCCCACAGGAGCACCAAGTTCTTCTAGTAGCCCTGAGAATGTTCTACACTATGTTTTAAGCCAACTTAAGGTGTGATTTGTACCAAACTTATTTAACCTGAAACGAATCAGGCACCATGAACCGACTGAACCTTGAGGTGTTCACCCATCTCTAATAAGAATGATGGACCAGTCAACGAAAGATAGGTAATATAGTACCATAATTGAAAAGGTTGGATAAAAACATAAATTCCATAAAAAGTAGAGTCCATAAAGCCCAACCTATAAACCTACCATATTGGTGGTCCATCCCAAGAGGGCAGCCATCATAACCATCGAAGGGGCCGCCACTGTTGAGGTCTAAAAGTACAGGCAGAAATGCGGTGAGTGGACAAGCTGAGGTCAGGGTAGGCAGAGTTTGGGCATCATGGTATTCAGGTAAGTGGGAACAGGCACAGGGCATGGTAGACAGAAAAGTAACACAAGCAGAATACATCTTCAGAGAAACAAGAAAGCTAAGAACTTTATTACTCAGGCACATTTTTGTGGAGGAAGGTACAATTTCTGCAGTTAGGTGAGAAGTTGTAATGCACCGGATGTGAAACCACTGTGCCATCAAACTGATTTGACTTGGGGTAATTTCTGAGGATGTTGTCTAAATGGTCTACTGGATTTCACCCTTTAACTCCTCTATGGGGATCTGGACTTTGCTGCAGGGAAAACCACATTGTTATCTCGAGGAGTAGTCTCAGTTTAGTAGTTGTTGACCCAGGTAGGTCAAGAGATGCTGGAGTGTGACATGGAAGAGAGAGGCATAGACGTGGTCAGCGGACAAGCTGAGGTCAGGACCGGCAGAGTTCAGTTGTCACAGTATTCATGCCAGAGGTCAGGACCGGCAGAGTTCAGTTGTCACAGTATTCATGCCAGAGGTCAGGGCAGGCAGGACAGGCACAGAATTGGGTAAACAGTCAGAGGTCAAAACATGGGCATTCAGAGTAACAGAAGAAGAAGACACCTTCACAGGAAGTAGAAAGTTAAGAACATTATTGCTCAGCCCAATGGAGGAAGAAGTCTTACATAGCCCACAGGTGCAGAGAGTGACTGGGAACATAAAGTAAAGTTCAGGGTTAAAGGGCCAAGGGACACCTTCAACAGAGGATAGACAGTGGAGACTGCGACCATGTGGTGGTACAGTATGTACCTAATGAGTCAAGGCTCAGTAATGCCGGTATAGCACAGCCAGGCATGTGGAACAGTCATAGTATTCCTGAGAGTAGTCAGAAGAGTCAAGGATTAGTGACAGGGATGTAGCAGAGACTAAGGTAACAAAAACTGTCCAACAAGCTGGGTCGAGGTGAGGCAAGGTGAGTTCATGTCAGATTCCCACCAATCGTACTTGCTGTATAAGTGTATAGACCCGTTCTGCTCCGAGGCTGGTGGTCTGTCCACCTCTGGTGCTTCTGGAGAAGACACCGGTGTAAACACTTTCTTCAGTATACTAATAAGGAAAATCCTCAATGTCAACATGTGGAAGTTACTCCGGTTTTCTAGGACTCGGCTGCTATTGTTAGCAGATCATTGGCCGCTGGTTGACAGACAGCTTCTCTCCCGTTGGTCCCATTAAATATCCACTTTGTCTTGACTGTATTTTTTTCCAGCAACCTTCAAAATGATGGTTCCCACGAAGCTTCGGAGCCTGTAATTGGACACCCAAGATCCCATCCCCGAGTCGCTGTAAGCGCGATTAGACCAATTCTTTCCTCTGCTCATTAATAAAATAAAAGCTACTGGCCTGGAAACAATCAGGAGAGGCTCAGACCGAGAACGCGGGAACATGTCAGAGTCCTTTGATGGTCTGTAGACCTAAAAATGCCGAGGAATATATGGAAATACCTGCAATTCAGCTGAGAGCGCTGCAATCCTACGGTCGGATTAACATAAAGTGATAGTGAAGAATGGTTCGAGTTGTGAAGTTTACTATCTGGAAAAACTGCTGCAGGTAATGGCAATAGGAAAAGCGTTCTGCGCAGATGTAGCAGAACTGGTTATGGCAATTAGGCTCAATGAACATATTGTCCTGTCATCATGATTCACACCAAATGTCCTACACACTCAGCGCTGCTACATCTGTAAGTCGGAAGCGTAGATTTCATCTCCTGGGCACCCTGGGAAGGCTGCAGAGTATGATACAGATCTGGCATGACTCCAGATTGTCTAGATCCAGCACTCTCACTTGTTTTCTCTTGAAAGCCAGAGATCTTGTTTTTTATCACTCATATCCAAAAAAGTAAGGGAACGTCTCACAAAAAGTGCACTAGGATGATGCGGTCTATCACAAGACGTACTTAAAAGAGAAGCCCACAAAAACCTCAAATTAAACTAGGAGAGACCCAATCTTCCTCCTAGATTCTACCTAAGTGCTAACTAAAGTGTCCACCAACAAGCCTATATCTAGTTGTACCCCTTCCTCTACGAAAGAAGAGAAGGGAACCAATAGGGGTATCCCTTGGTCCTCGTGGACACGTAACAGCACTGGCCCTTTGTACTAACCCCAAACCAAATAATTGGGCCTTTGAATTTTTTTTTAGTACTAGGGGCATCATGATCCTCTCCGTGCCCATGTGACCGCTACCCCAATCACAGGCTTCAGCGATGACCCCAGGCACATGACATCACAGGAGAGCACCAGATGCCACCAGAATGGGGACAAAAGTGCACTATTCTCCGGATCAGTGGGGTCTAAGTGGTCAGTCCAGCACCGATCAGCAAGTTATCGTATAGAGAGGGGATAACTTGTTTTGATGGGAAAATTACTTCAATAATTGTAGCACATCCTGTGCACTGTATGTACTATCTGAGCAATGTATGTATTATCTGGGCACTGTATGTACTATCTGAGCAATGTATGTACTATCTGGGCACTGTATGTACTATATGTGCACTGTATGTACTATCTGAGCAATGTATGTATTATCTGTGCACTGTATGTACTATCTGAGCATAGTATGTATTATCTGGGCACTGTATGTACTATCTGAGCAATGTATGTATTATCTGGGCACTGTATGTACTATCTGAGCATAGTATGTATTATCTGAGCAATGTATGTACTATCTGAGCATAGTATGTATTATCTGAGCAATGTATGTATTATCTGTGCACTGTATGTACTATCTGAGCATAGTATGTATTATCTGGGCACTGTATGTACTATCTGAGCAATGTATGTATTATCTGAGCAAAGTATGTACTAGCTGAGCATAGTATGTATTATCTGGGCACTGTATGTACTATATGTGCACTGTATGTACTATCTGAGCATAGTATGTATTATCTGGGCACTGTATGTACTATATGTGCACTGTATGTACTATCTGAGCATAGTATGTATTATCTGGGCACTGTATGTACTATATGTGCACTGTATGTACTATATGAGCATAGTATGTATTATCTGAGCAATGTATGTACTATATGTGCACTGTATGTACTATCTGGGCACTGTATGTACTATTTGAGCAATATATATATTATCTGGGCACTGTATGTACTATCTGAGCAATGTATATATTATCTGGGCACTGTATGTATTATCTGGGCACTGTATGTACTATCTGAGCATAGTATGTATTATCTGAGCAATGTATATATTATCTGTGCACTGTATGTACTATCTGAGCATAGTATTTATTAACTGGGCACTGTATGTATTATCTGTGCACTGTATGTACTATCTGAGCATAGTATGTATTATCTGAGCAATGTATGTATTATCTGTGCACTGTATGTACTATCTGAGCATAGTATGTATTAACTGGGCACTGTATGTACTATAGTTGCACTGTATGTACTATCTGAGCATAGTATGTATTATCTGGGCACTGTATGTACTATCTGAGCAATGTATGTATTATCTGAGCAAAGTATGTACTAGCTGAGCATAGTATGTATTATCTGGGCACTGTATGTACTATATGTGCACTGTATGTACTATCTGAGCATAGTATGTATTATCTGGGCACTGTATGTACTATCTGAGCAATGTATATATTATCTGGGCACTGTATGTACTATCTGAGCATAGTAAGTATTATCTGAGCAATGTATGTACTATCTGGGCACTGTATGTACTATCTGAGCAATGTATGTACTATCTGGGCACTGTATGTACTATCTGAGCATAGTATGTATTATCTGAGCAATGTATGTATTATCTGTGCACTGTATGTACTATCTGAGCATAGTATGTATTAACTGGGCACTGTATGTACTATAGTTGCACTGTATGTACTATCTGAGCATAGTATGTATTATCTGGGCACTGTATGTACTATCTGAGCAATGTATGTATTATCTGAGCAAAGTATGTACTAGCTGAGCATAGTATGTATTATCTGGGCACTGTATGTACTATATGTGCACTGTATGTACTATCTGAGCATAGTATGTATTATCTGGGCACTGTATGTACTATCTGAGCAATGTATATATCATCTGGGCACTGTATGTACTATCTGAGCATAGTAAGTATTATCTGAGCAATGTATGTACTATCTGGGCACTGTATGTACTATCTGAGCAATGTATGTACTATCTGGGCACTGTATGTACTATCTGAGCAATGTATATATTATCTGGGCACTGTATGTACTATCTGAGCATAGTATGTATTAACTGGGCACTGTATGTACTATCTGAGCATAGTATGTATTATCTGTGCACTGTATGTACTATATGTGAAATGTATGTACTATCTGAGCATAGTATGTATTATCTGGGCACTGTATGTACTATCTGAGCAATGTATGTACTATCTAGGCACTGTATGTACTATCTGAGCAATGTATATATTATCTGGGCACTGTATGTACTATCTGAGCAATGTATGTATTATCTGGGCACTGTATGTACTATCTGAGCATAGTATGTATTATCTGGGCACTGTATGTACTATCTGAGCAATGTATGTATTATCTGAGCAAAGTATGTACTAGCTGAGCATAGTATGTATTATCTGGGCACTGTATGTACTATATGTGCACTGTATGTACTATCTGAGCATAGTATGTATTATCTGGGCACTGTATGTACTATATGTGCACTGTATGTACTATCTGAGCAATGTATGTATTATCTGGGCACTGTATGTACTATCTGAGCAATGTATGTATTATCTGAGCAAAGTATGTACTAGCTGAGCATAGTATGTATTATCTGGGCACTGTATGTACTATATGTGCACTGTATGTACTATCTGAGCATAGTATGTATTATCTTGGCACTGTATGTACTATATGTGCACTGTATGTACTATCTGAGCAATGTATGTATTATCTGGGCACTGTATGTACTATCTGAGCACTGTATGTACTATCTGAGCAATGTATGTATTATCTGAGCAAAGTATGTATTATCTGGGCACTGTATGTACTATCTGAGCAATGTATATATTATCTGGGCACTGTATGTACTATCTGAGCATAGTAAGTATTATCTGAGCAATGTATGTACTATCTGGGCACTGTATGTACTATCTGAGCAATGTATGTACTATCTGGGCACTGTATGTACTATCTGAGCAATGTATATATTATCTGGGCACTGTATGTACTATCTGAGCATAGTATGTATTAACTGGGCACTGTATGTACTATCTGAGCATAGTATGTATTATCTGTGCACTGTATGTACTATATGTGAAATGTATGTACTATCTGAGCATAGTATGTATTATCTGGGCACTGTATGTACTATCTGAGCAATGTATGTACTATCTAGGCACTGTATGTACTATCTGAGCAATGTATATATTATCTGGGCACTGTATGTACTATCTGAGCAATGTATGTATTATCTGGGCACTGTATGTACTATCTGAGCATAGTATGTATTATCTGGGCACTGTATGTACTATCTGAGCAATGTATGTATTATCTGAGCAAAGTATGTACTAGCTGAGCATAGTATGTATTATCTGGGCACTGTATGTACTATATGTGCACTGTATGTACTATCTGAGCATAGTATGTATTATCTGGGCACTGTATGTACTATATGTGCACTGTATGTACTATCTGAGCAATGTATGTATTATCTGGGCACTGTATGTACTATCTGAGCAATGTATGTATTATCTGAGCAAAGTATGTACTAGCTGAGCATAGTATGTATTATCTGGGCACTGTATGTACTATATGTGCACTGTATGTACTATCTGAGCATAGTATGTATTATCTTGGCACTGTATGTACTATATGTGCACTGTATGTACTATCTGAGCAATGTATGTATTATCTGGGCACTGTATGTACTATCTGAGCACTGTATGTACTATCTGAGCAATGTATGTATTATCTGAGCAAAGTATGTATTAGCTGAGCATAGTATGTATTATCTGGGCACTGTATATACTATATGTGAAATGTATGTATTATCTGAGCAATGTATGTACTATCTGAGCAATGTATGTATTATCTGGGCACTGTATGTACTATATGTGCACTGTATGTACTATCTGAGCATAGTATGTATTATCTGAGCAATGTATGTACTATATGTGCACTGTATGTATTATCTGAGCAATGTATGTATTATCTGGGAACTGTATGTACTATCTAAGAAGTGTATGTGCTTATGTACTATCTGGGCACTGTATGTACTATCTGGGCACTGTATGTACTATCTGAGCACTGTATGTACTATATGTGCACTGTATGTACTATCTGAGCATAGTATGTATTATCTGGGTACTTTCAGGGCTGCTTTGACCATAGGGTCAACGGTGCCCTTTTGCACTGAGCCATATGGTAGCAGGGCCCATTTTGGACAGTGGGACAGTCCTGCATTTGCTGTCCTGCTGTCCGGGCAGTGGGTCCTCACTGCGCCAACTCATCAGCGTCTGGATCAGTGAACAGAGTAACGGGGAAAGGTGAGTATTAAGGTTTGTTTTTCTTTGACATATACAGTTAGGAACTTGAAACTGTTGGGGCAACCCGTGGGGTGGGGGGGGACATGATACTGTGGGAGCAGCCTGGGGGGGACATGACACTGTGGGGCAACCTCATGGGGACATGACACTGTGGGGCAACCTCATGGGGACATGAAACTGTGGGGGCAACTTGAGGGGGTACATACATGACACTGTGTGGGCAACCAGGGGGGTGAGGAGATGTAATTCTGGAGGGGTAACCTGGAGAGGGACATGAAAATGTGGGGGCAGCCTGGAAGGGGACATTATGAGGGGCATTATATTATACGGGGCCACTAGGGAGGCATTATACTGTGTGAGAGCCACTAAGGGGAATTATACTATGTGGGGGCCATTCGGGGGCATTATAATTTGTGCAGAGCCCACCAATGTGATAAAACAGCCCTGGGTACTTTAGGTATTATCTGAGCATAGTATGTACTTACGTACTATCTGGGCACTGTATGTTCTGTCTTTGCACTGTATGCACCACCTGGGCACTATAGCATTGAGACAGATGTTGAATGAGACTAAGGGTGTATGTTATGTGCCTATATACAAAGACTAGGACAGAGTAGACTGTATATAAAGCCTAGACTGGGTAGTCACTGCACCCTCAGCCCGATACACAGACATGAGCTGCTGTGGTCTGGCCTGATGCATGACATATCCGAGCAGTGTAAACAGGCTGTGATGATGGTCTGCTGCCCAGGGGCTGTCGCTGCTGCCGCTGCTGCTGGAGACGGTCGCTCCATTGATTTTCCCTTTGTACAGACGCTGACTGGTTATTGGTTTATTTACAGCTGATGGACTGTTCCTCGCCATTATGTCCTGGGTTCATGTGAATGTTGCAAATCTAGCTGACCACACAGTCCATCAGCCAAAAACCCCGCTCCGAGTGAGCAGAACACATTCACCGCAAGCTCATTTAGCAAACACATATTTTCCTCTTTAGTACATAATGATAACCTGAATAAAAGGACTGAATTACCAAATAGTCTCGCCGAGCACGACCGCTGAGAGATGAGCGCCATTTATGTCAGAGCGAAAAACAGCCCCGAGAGAAGAGGGAAAATCTGGAAAATAAAGCTCAACACATTATCTATCTATCTATCTATCTATCTATCTATCTATCTATCTATATATTATCTATCTATCTATCTATCTATCTATCTATCTCCTATCTATCTATGTATCTATCTATCTATCTCATATCTATCTCATATCTATCTATCTATCTATCTATCTATCTATCTCATATCTATCTATATATCTATATATCCCCATTGTGGGACTATTAAAGGACTATTATTATTATTATCTATCTCATATCTATCTATCTATCTCATATCTATCTATATATCTATCTATCTATCTATCTATCTCATATCTATCTATCTATCTCATATCTATCTATCTATCTCATATCTATCTATCTATTTATCGATCTATCTATTTCATATCTATCTATTTATCTATCTCATATCTATCTATCTATATATCTATCTCATATCTATCTATCTATCTATCTATCTCATATCTATCTATCTCATATCTATCTATCATATCTATCTATCTATCTATCTATCTCATATCTATCTATCTATCTATCTATCTCATATCTATCTATCTATTTATCGATCTATCTATCTCATATCTATCTATCTATCTATCTATCTATCTATCTCATATCTATCTATCTATCTATCTAGCTATCTCATATCTATCTATATATCTATCCATCCATCTATCTCATATCTATCTATCCATCTATCTATCTCATATCTATCTATCTCATATCTATCTATCTGTTTATCTATATATCTATTTCATATCTATCTATTTATTTATCTATCTCATATCTATTTATCTCATATTTATCTATCTATCTATCTCATATCTATCTATCTATCTATCTATCTATCTATCTCATATCTATCTATCTAATATCTATCTATCTATCTATCTATCTATCTATCTATTTATCTCATATCTATTCATCTATCTCTTATCTATCTATCTATCTCATATCTATCTATCTATCTATCTATATATCTATCTATCTCATATCTATCTATCTATTTATCTCATATCTATCTATCTATCTATCCATCTATCTCTTATCTATCTATCTATCTATCTATCTATCTCATATCTATCTATCTATTTATATATCTCTTATCTATCTATCTATCTATCTCATATCTATCTATCTATCTATCTATCTCATATCTATCTATCTATCTATTAAAATATAATACAACAAAGATATCTCAAAAAGATAAATATATCAAACACAAAACTCTAATCCTGCATTTTTTTAAAATTTCTTTGTGTTCTTATCATTTTTTTCAACTAATAAAGGAAATTCTGAACATACTGTAGTAAATGGGGCTTTGGTTATAACCAGTGGGACCAGGGACAGGATACGAGTGCACCATTCACACCGTCTATAGCGACAGCATGGTTATAACAGGCACGGTTGATTATTTTCAGCCATACTGTGAGTCATTTAGGGTCAGTGAGAAGAAGTTGCACCTGTAATGATCTCCAGCAGTTGTAGTCAGTGACGTGTGCCGCTACTGCTTAAATCAATCACAAATTCTCCAATTGAGTCCAATTCAGTCTAGTCTTACCTGGCTGCTCATATTCTCAGTGCACGCGCAGTACTGCGCTGATACTTGCCTGGTTTGTCACATGTACTGTGTATGCGTCAAGAATATGGTCAGCATTAAGTGTGACAGAATCCAGTCGAGATTAGGTATACACTGTCTGGCCCTGTCAGAGGAAGGACGGAGCGGTGCGATGATGACATCTTGAGAGCAATGGAGATGCCCTTCCCCTCTTTCTCTATAAATTACTCATACTCAGTCTCTTACCTCTCTATATCAATTACTCATACTCATTCTCCTAGCTCTCTCTAGTAATATCTCATACTCAGTCTTTTGCCTCTCTCTAAAACTTACTCATACTCAAACCTATCTCTCTCTATCAATTACTCAGTCTCCTATATCTCCCTCTATCAATTACTCATACTGAGTCTACTACCTTTCCCTATTAATTACTCATACTCAGTCTCCTATTTCTCTTTACCAATTACTCATACTCAGTCTCTTACCTCTATCAATTATTCATACTCAGTCTCTTACCTCTCTCTTTCAGTTACTCATACTCAGTTTCCTATCTCTCTCTATTAGTTATACTCAGTCTTGTACCTCTCTCTACCAATTACTCATACTCACTCTCCTATAGCTCTCTATTAATTACATATACACAGTCCCCTATCTCTCTATTAATTAGTCATACTCAGTCTCCTACCTCTCTCTGTAAATTACTCATGCTCAATCTCCTATCTATCTCTACCAATCAGTCATACTCAGTCTCCTATCTCACTCTACCAATTACTCATACTCAGTCTCCTATCTATCTCTAATGAAACAGAAAAAAAAAAACCTCCTCGGACTATAGGAAGTGATAGTCTGGAATCCTATCTGTCTCTACCAATTAGTCATACTCAATCTCCTGTATCTCTCTATCAATCACTTATACTCAGTTTCCTATCTCTCTCTATCAATCAATAAATTAAACCTCAGTCTTCTTCTCCATATCTAACTACACTAATCCCCAGAACACCCACAGAATATTACCGTCATAGTATTTCCTATCTATCTCATTCTGACTGTCTGACACCCTATCTTTCTAATCTCTCCCCACATGTTTTTCTGCTTAGGCTTTTTACACTGCCTCTGACCTATAGTGCCCCATAATTGACTAGCCCCAGTCATGAGGGCTTCTAGCATGGCATTCTGGGCCTATGTCATGTGATCCTATTCTCTATGCTTTTAATATGCTAGCCACCATTTTAGTCAGTTCTTATGAATCAATCTGCAAAATAGATTCACTTGAATCCGAACATTTTCAAAAACTGGTTTGAACCTTTTTGCTTATTTCTTGTAGGAACCAAGTGGAGAAAATCTACAGCATAACGACTTACTCTTTAATTGAGCTGGCGCCGCCGACATCTCTGCCATTCGTGAGACTTACTGGCAGTAGTGGCAGGAACAGGCAAACTGCACTGGAGCATGGAAAGTCATCGAACTTACTATTATTTTTCAACGACATAATCAAAAAACATCAGGACATGGGCCTGCTGAGAAATGTTCACCCTGACCGTAGTATTAAAGCAATTTCCATTTTCCACCATTTTATTTAAATGATTCAATCCTGTGGCCATAACAGGACGGGGAGACGAACATTTTCCTTTATTTCCTTTTATGTTTTTTTCTTTGTTACGTGTCCCGTGACATAATGCCTGTCCTCAACAAAAATGCTCCAGCGCTGAGGTAATTGAAACATAACTCACCGTAAATTACATCTCCCTGTTAAGGGCAGGGTCGGTAAGCCTGTATTCTCATTTCCAGAAGTCATTTTCTCAGGAAAACACACATACCTCTAAAAGGCATATTTAAGGGAAGGAAATTCATTCACAACAGATTGAAGAACAAGGGAAAACAATATTTTGCTTCTGTGCTTATTTGGAAGACAATGAGGCAGCTGCAAGTACTGGGAAAAGTCTGGAGGGGAGGGAGTAGTACCATAAAGTCATGGGGTATGCCAGCTGGGTGACTAATGGCGGCTTTTATTGTCTACCGTGGTCACGGCCAATTTAAGTTCGGAAAAGAAACGGTTTCTTAAGCCATGAAATGTTGCCCACTGCAAGTACATAGGATGATACCCTGCGACCAAACAGTCTGCGGTTGGCAGGCTATGATATGGGTTGGAGCACGGAGGAGCAGATATGAAAAATATTGTTTGGTAAGGAGTGTAGAAAAATGTATGCTACAGCTCCTGAGTTAAAGGTTATGGAAAACCTTGATAAGGAAAAAAATATTTTTACATTTGCTAGTGATGACCTTCAGTTAAAACAGTTGCACAAAGTTTCAGGCTGCAATTTCTATTCTTGTAGTCATTATCAGATACCCTGATATGCAGTTTGCAACCTCTTACTATTACTAGTGATTCTTCTTACCCCTCCTCCGCAGACTCTGCCTTGGTTTTCCTTCTTTTTCTCTTTCAGACTTCAGATACTCAATATATTTTACTTCCCCAGCCAGAACATGACTATGTCTGGGCCTCACTAGTGGTTATAGCCCATGTTAAAGTTTGAAAGAATTTTACCCTTCAACTCAGCAGAATATCAAAAAGGAGTCAGTTTTGCAGTTTGTTGCAGCCACAGAAAAACCTTTGCAGTTTACTGTATAATCACTGCAGTCAAAATTGCCTTTCTCACTAGGACATAGCTATAGAGGGTGGAGAGATAGCAATCGCTATCGGGCCCTGGCTCCTCAGGGGTCCAAATCTTTTTTATAGCATATGAAGACACCAGTATTATAAATAGCACATGGTAAATGAGGGCCCCGTTACATATTTTACATTGTGGCCCTGGAGCTTCAAGTTACACCTATGCTACATCTCACTCTGACTCTTAACAGTTTGTACCCTTCTCTCTACACTGATCTCACCCCTTTTTTGAGATCTCCCTCCCCTGCAGATGTACGGTCTCTTCTATCTCTACACTGACTGCCTGTTGTTAAGACCTCTCCCCTTCTCCCGCAGATACTGCTGTTATCTTCTCTTCTCTTTCTCTCTGTTCACTGACACTGTCTGTAGAATCCTGAAGATTCTGTTCTCTCTATATTGCAGCTGCCTGGTTTTTAGATTTCCCTCACTTGTAGATTGTGCTGTGGGTTCTCTCCTCTCTCTCTGTACACTGAGGCTGTTTGCTTGTAATATCCCCCTCTCCAGATTCTGCAGTTGTTTTCTTCTCTCTCTCTCTCTTCACTGACAATGTCTGTGTGTGTAATCCCCACTCCTGCAGATTCTGCTCTCTCTACATTTCAGCGGTTATTTTTATTTTCCTCCCCTGTAGATTGTGCTGTGGGTTCTCTCCTATCAGTCTCTATACTGAGGCTGCCTGCTTGTAACATCCTCCTCCTCTCCTGCTGATTCTTCTGTTGATTTGATCCTTTCTCTACACTGCTGTTTTTGTCTTTCATCCCTCCTCTTGAGCAGATTCTGCTTGTTTGGGAGATTTCCCCCTCCCTCCCCTGCAGATTCTGCTGTAGGTCTCTCTCTTTCTCTCTTCTCTCTACACTGAGCCTGCCTTCTTGTAAGTTCCCTCTCCCTCTCATGCAGATTCTGCTGTCGGTCTCTCTCTCTCTCTCTATACTGAGCCTGCCTTCTTGTAAGTTCCCCCTCCCTCCTCTGCAGATTCTGCTGTCGGTCTCTCTCTTCTCTCTATACTGAGCCTGCCTTCTTGTAAGTTCCCCCCTCCCTCCCCTGCAGATTCTGCGGTCTCTCTCTCTTTCTCTCTTCTCTCTACACTGAGCCTGCCTTCTTGTAAGTTCCCTCTCCCTCTCATGCAGATTCTGCTGTCAGTCTCTCTCTCTCTCTCTCTATACTGAGCCTGCCTTTTTGTAAGTTCCCCCTCCCTCCTCTGCAGATTCTGCTGTCGGTCTCTCTCTCTCTTCTCTCTATACTGAGCCTGCCTTCTTGTAAGTTCCCCCTTCCTCCTCTGCAGATTCTGCTGTCGGTCTCTCTCTCTCTCTTCTCTCTATACTGAGCCTGCCTTCTTGTAAGTTCCCCCTTCCTCCTCTGTAGATTCTGCTGTCGGTCTCTCTCTCTAGCTTCTCTCTTCTCTCTATACTGAGCCTGCCTTCTTGTAAGTTCCCCCTCCCTCCTCTGCAGATTCTGCTGTCAGTCTCTCTCTCTCTTCTCTCTATACTGAGCCTGCCTTCTTGTAAATTCCCCCTCCCTCTCATGCAGATTCTGCTGTCAGTCTCTCTCTCTCTTTCTCTCTTCTCTATACTGAGCCTGCCTTCTTGTAAGTTCCCCTTCCCTCCCCTGCAGATTCTGCTGTAGGTCTCTCTCTCTCTCTCTTCTCTCTATACTGAGCCTGCCTTCTTGTAAGTTCCCCCTCCCTCCCCTGCAGATTCTGCTGTAGGTCTCTCTCTCTCTTCTCTCTATACTGAGCCTGCCTTCTTGTAAGTTCCCCCTCCCTCCTATGCACATTCTGCTGTAGGTCTCTCTCTCTCTTCTCTCTATACTGAGCCTGCCTTCTTGTAAGTTCCCCCTCCCTCCCCTGCAGATTCTGCTGTAGGCTCTCTCTCTCTCTCCTCTCTATACTGAGCCTGCCTTCTTATAAGTTCCCCCTCCCTCCCCTGCAGATTCTGCTGTAGGGTCTCTCTCTCTCTCTCTCTTCTCTCTATACTGAGCCTGCCTACTTGTAAGCTCCCCCTCCCTCCCCTGCAGATTCTGCTGTAGGTCTCTCTCTCTCTCTCTCTTCTCTCCATACTGAGCCTGCCTTCTTGTAAGTTCCCCCTCCCTCTCATGCAGATTCTGCTGTCAGTCTCTCTCTTTCTCTCTTTTCTATACTGAGCCTGCCTTCTTGTAAGTTCCCCCTCCCTCCTCTGCAGATTCTGCTGTAGGTCTCTCTCTCTCTCCTCTCTATACTGAGCCTGCCTTCTTATAAGTTCCCCCTCACTCCCCTGCAGATTCTGCTGTAGGTCTCTCTCTCTCTCTTCTCTCTATACTGAGCCTGCCTTCTTGTAAGTTCCCCCTCCCTCTCATGCAGATTCTGCTGTCAGTCTCTCTCTCTCTTTCTCTCTTCTCTATACTGAGCCTGCCTTCTTGTAAGTTCCCCCTCCCTCCCCTGCAGATTCTGCTGTAGGTCTCTCTCTCTCTCTCTCTTCTCTCTATACTGAGCCTGCCTACTTGTAAGTTCCCCCTCCCTCCCCTGCAGATTCTGCTGTAGGTCCTCTCTCTCTCTTCTCTCTATACTGAGCCTGCCTTCTTGTAAGTTCCCCCTCCCTCCCCTGCAGATTCTGCTGTAGGTCTCTCTCTCTCTTCTCTCTATACTGAGCCTGCCTTCTTGTAAGTTCCCCCTCCCTCTCATGCAGATTCTGCTGTCGGTCTCTCTCTCTCTTTCTCTCTTTTCTATACTGAGCCTGCCTTCTTGTAAGTTCCCCCTCCCTCCCCTGCAGATTCTGCTGTAGGTCTCTCTCTCTCTTCTCTCTATACTGAGCCTGCCTTCTTGTAAGTTCCCCCTCCCTCCTATGCACATTCTGCTGTAGGTCTCTCTCTCTCTTCTCTCTATACTGAGCCTGCCTTCTTGTAAGTTCCCCCTCCCTCCCCTGCAGATTCTGCTGTAGGTCTCTCTCTCTCTCCTCTCTATACTGAGCCTGCCTTCTTATAAGTTCCCCCCTCCCTCCCCTGCAGATTCTGCTGTAGGTCTCTCTCTCTCTCTCTCTTCTCTCTATACTGAGCCTGCCTACTTGTAAGCTCCCCCCTCCCTCCCCTGCAGATTCTGCTGTAGGTCCTCTCTCTCTCTCTCTCTCTTCTCTCCATACTGAGCCTGCCTTCTTGTAAGTTCCCCCTCCCTCTCATGCAGATTCTGCTGTCAGTCTCTCTCTTTCTCTCTTTTCTATACTGAGCCTGCCTTCTTGTAAGTTCCCCCTCCCTCCTCTGCAGATTCTGCTGTAGGTCTCTCTCTCTCTCCTCTCTATACTGAGCCTGCCTTCTTATAAGTTCCCCCTCACTCCCCTGCAGATTCTGCTGTAGGTCTCTCTCTCTCTCTTCTCTCTATACTGAGCCTGCCTTCTTGTAAGTTCCCCCTCCCTCTCATGCAGATTCTGCTGTCAGTCTCTCTCTCTCTTTCTCTCTTCTCTATACTGAGCCTGCCTTCTTGTAAGTTCCCCCTCCCTCCCCTGCAGATTCTGCTGTAGGTCTCTCTCTCTCTCTCTTCTCTCTATACTGAGCCTGCCTACTTGTAAGTTCCCCCTCCCTCCCCTGCAGATTCTGCTGTAGGTCTCTCTCTCTTCTCTCTATACTGAGCCTGCCTTCTTGTAAGTTCCCCCTCCCTCCCCTGCAGATTCTGCTGTAGGTCTCTCTCTCTCTTCTCTCTATACTGAGCCTGCCTTCTTGTAAGTTCCCCCTCCCTCTCATGCAGATTCTGCTGTCGGTCTCTCTCTCTCTTTCTCTCTTTTCTATACTGAGCCTGCCTTCTTGTAAGTTCCCCCTCCCTCCTCTGCAGATTCTGCTGTAGGTCTCTCTCTCTCTCTCCTCTCTATACTGAGCCTGCCTTCTTATAAGTTCCCCCTCACTCCCCTGCAGATTCTGCTGTGGGTCTCTCTCTCTCTCTCTTCTCTCTATACTGAGCCTGCCTACTTGTAAGTTCCCCCTCCCTCCCCTGCAGATTCTGCTGTAGGTCTCTCTCTCTTCTCTCTATACTGAGCCTGCCTTCTTGTAAGTTCCCCCTCCCTCCCCTGCAGATTCTGCTGTAGGTCTCTCTCTCTCTCTTCTCTCTATACTGAGCCTGCCTTCTTGTAAGTTCCCCCTCCCTCTCATGCAGATTCTGCTGTCGGTCTCTCTCTCTCTTTCTCTCTTTTCTATACTGAGCCTGCCTTCTTGTAAGTTCCCCCTCCCTCCTCTGCAGATTCTGCTGTAGGTCTCTCTCTCTCTCCTCTCTATACTGAGCCTGCCTTCTTATAAGTTC
This sequence comes from Leptodactylus fallax, assembly GCA_947044405.1. NCBI lineage: Eukaryota > Metazoa > Chordata > Amphibia > Anura > Leptodactylidae > Leptodactylus > Leptodactylus fallax. Next base: position 558,389 of record CAMRHE010000531.1, read on the forward strand.
CCCCCTCACTCCCCTGCAGATTCTGCTGTAGGTCTCTCTCTCTCTCTCTCTTCTCTCTATACTGAGCCTGCCTTCTTGTAAGTTCCCCCTCCCTTTCATGCAGATTCTGCTGTTGATTTTATCCTCTCTTTCTACACTGCTGTTCTTTTTTTTCATTCCTCATCTTGTTCAGATTCTGCAATACAGCTGCCTGTTTGGGAAAGCTCTCCTCCCTCCCCTGCAGATTCTGCTGTGGGTCTCCACTCTCTATATATACAAGAGCATTGGGGCAGATTTATAAATACTTTCCAAAATGTACACAGCAGAAAAGTAGACCAAACATATTCAACTGCACCAAAACTATCCCAGTGGAGCATACTGGTGATAATTTTGTTGAAATTTTCTATATATGTTACCTAGTTTCAATGATCAAGACTAACCTCCTCGACCAGCCAATGATAGCTGAAAGCTGAGTAAAGATGTGATTGGCTGGATTAGATCGGTTACTCCTGATCATTGAAAGCAGGTCAGTGACTGAGAGTTACTATTGGACTGTTTATAGGTAGTATTATACCATACGTATATCCAAAAAAGACCAATGAAAAAAACTTCTCATAGCAACAATTTGCAACAAATTTCTTTAGACCGAATCAAATCTGAATGCCAATTCCAGTGGATCTGACCAAAAACAAATTTTTATTTCCTTCTATGTTGGTTGCTGTTCCTTTAGGGCACATGATCCCATTGATCAGTAAGGCTAAGATAACGTTAAATTAACGTTTTGTATCACAAGAGGCTCCTGGTTTGATTTTTTTCACTCCAGCTCGGTATGTTCAGTATGGCTTCTGAGCAGAAGCAGAAGCCCTCCATGAATATTATGAAGTATCTGCGCACATAGACTAAAAGGGAGGGGGCGGGGGTCCTGAAAATACTTATTAGATTAACTAGATACCATGAAAAGGAATATGGGAGTGCTCGGAATAATTCACCAGGGACGTATTTAAGTCTATTTTCTTCATCATTGTTATATAAAATAATTCCGGATAATTCAGGTTTCTGCTCATTTTAAGTACGGAGGAAGGAAATTATTGCTACATTAAGACGACGTTATTTTTATTCATGCAGGCGACACAAATCAAAAGTGCATCAAACTTATAATGGGAAGGAAACTTTTAAAAGCTTCTTGAAACCTGTGTATTCTTCTCCGTACAATCTGCATTCTAAGTGGCGGTCCCATTAGCAGAGACTTACGAAAGAACGTGCCGATAATTCTGGGAAACCAAAACTCGACTTTTAGGGAAGTGCGTCGCCTTGTCAGATTTGTCACAACTAATGTTTTTTTTTCACCTATGGAAACAAATACATCCATATAAAGTATAGGAGCGATATAAGAAAGAATATTTAGAGCAGATGGAACTGTAAAACCGTTGTGTGGAATCTTCTATGCTGAATCACTTTATAGCTCTTTAACACGGATCGATGATCTGAGCAGACAAGGAAGAGATAAAAGAATGGTCTTCACATTATAAATGTACATGAACCCCCAGCCAACTGCTAAAGTTTTCCTTTTTTTGAATTTTGGGGGATTATAATTTTATCAATTTTTTCTGTCTTTGTTTTTTGTGGGATGAGCTGTACTTTATACATTAGAATATAATTTATAAAATATGAATTTCTATTTTGGCAGATTTTCTTTGCTTTTTGTTCTTTTTGCACAGCAGATAAGGATTATCATGGTGCTAAAAATTTATTATATGGTTTCTTTCAGCTGTGAAAGTATCAAATATGTGTAGATTATTTTGTGTTTTTGGTACTGATACATTTATGGTAAAAAATAAATGTTTGTGTTTTTTGTACTGATTTTTCGCAAGATTTTTATTTAAAATTAATTTCACTTTTTAATCCAATAGAGGAATCTTTAATTGAAATTTCTTTTTTTCATCTACAAATGTAGCAACTTGACACCACTATGGTGACACTATGTGTCTCTTTTGGTTTGTCCCAGGAGCTCAGTTATGCCTCCCCTCCTCCTACGTCGTGATTGTCCTTAATACAAGTTGTGTTCCAATGTTATAGGATGCTCCCTGCTGTGCCCTGTCTACAATCGGATATTAAACCCTACCCCCTTGGTTCATTCCCACCCCTTTATCCCATCTGTGGTCTTGGAAATGGACATGGCCAATTTACATCTGAGGGGTACCCATTTTCACGGATCCCGCATAGATGTGAGCTTATTGAGGGACAACCCCAAAAAAACAAGTAAAAATAGGACATGATCTATATTTTGATGGTCATGTGGATAGCCTCATTCACATACATGAATTAATTACATTAAATTCACATATGTTAAAGCAGGGGCAACGGGACGGCATCCGAAATCTGTCTCGATTAATGTGGGACGGTTGAGAGGTCTTCAGCCAAGTCCCTTTAGAACCTGGCATTGAGGTCAGGAGGAGATGGCAGCCAAGACAGGTTAATATCATTTTTCTTAATATTTTTATTCCCTGCACCCGCCATAATTATATATATATATTTTTTAAAAACTACTTTATCCAAAATTTAATCCAAGTGAAGCTGGACGTATCTGTATATCAGCTCTAGCTGATACTGGGGCATTGAGATAGAGCGTAATGCTTTAGACCGCGGAGCAGACGTTACAAGACGACCCCACTTCATTTACGGGACTCCGGCTTTGAGCAGAACTCCCGCTGTTCTGTAGTCTTAAAAGAAACACATTTATTGCCGATCTTCGGGGCTTAATGAACGTGTCAAACTTCATAAGACTCTGGAACGTAAGATGTGACAATCACTGGTTTGTTCCAAACTGTAAAAAGTTGGAGTTTGTGTTTCATCTTGAGGAAAGTTCAGTGAGTTAAAGGGAACTAAAAAACCCAGATATGCAGTGTTAAAGGGATTGTTCACCTAGGACGATCATGTTATGTTTAGCAGAGCTGTAAATAGGCTTTCTGTCACCCTGGAAATGATTAATTTCAGCTACATCTTATCTAAATACATAGGAGTGGCTTTTTGGCACCCCACTGTCAACCAACACCAGGGGCACCAGCCCGCCAGCTTACAATAAGCTGATCTAGACTTCTAGTAACTAACTGTAATCTGTAGGGGAAGCAACAATTGTTCAATTTCCCAATTTCCCTGTAGCGCCACCACAGGAAAAATGAAGTATTGCACAGTTCTCATTGAAATCCATGTGATGGAAATTCCCTAATAGGCAACCCCAAGAAAATGCCCTTAATATGCCCCAAGGATTTGCACAACTGTCCCATCAATCACTTTCCAATCCTTTGTTACTAGGCAGTACTCACGTATGTTCAGGTCAAGTATGTTGAGATTTGGGCCCCTGACAAAACTTTTACAACCTGTCTGATTGTCATGGTTAAGTTTTTAAGTTTCCAGCGAGTGGCCACAGTTAGTGCTGATGTCCATGTCCAGTGGCCTGGAGGTGTCTTCCTCTTCTGCTCCAGCTTCTGCTACATTCCTGCTGGATGAAGCTCTCCTGCTTTGGCTGTATGCTCGCATCAGGTTGCTAAGATATCCAACACTAAAGAGGACAGACAAAAAATATTGATGACCTATACTAAGGATATGTTATCAATATCAGATTGTTGGGAGATACCCGCACCGATCTGCTGATTTCAGCATCTGATACACAGAGAATGGAGCAGGAAGCAGACAGCTCTTTTCTCTGCCTAGTGGCCAAACCAGGTTACTGCAGCTTAGGTCCCATTCAAGTACATAGGAGCTGATTTGCAGAGAATGAGCTTTCTGCTTCCTGCTCTATTCTCTGTGTTTCAGATGCTTAGAACAGCTTATTGTACAGTGTCCTGGGTGTTGGACCTCCACTGACCCGATACTGATGACCTATTCTTAGAATAGGTCATCAATATTTTTAGACCAGAAAACCCCTTTAAATCTGACACGCTGATTGGGGTTCATTTCCTGTCCTGGCTCCTTGTGCTATCACTCCTCATTCTAGCTTCTCATTGACCCTAATCTTGACATTTCCATGGAGTTCTTGTCAACACTACTTCTGCATCAATGCTGCTACCAGCAATGTACTACAAGCAAACCAGTTCATAGAGCATTTTCCAAAAAATTTAAAAAATTTCAGCCAAATCAACCCTAAATCACAAATTTCTTCAGACCTGAGTATAATAAGCAGAGGTGCAGTAAAATAATAAGCACTCATACTCAGCACTCCTGGGTTCCCTCAAGGTGTCCAGTGCAAGTTCCCCAACATCTTCAGGTGCTTTCACCCTATTCTGTGACATCAGCGTTACTGGTCTCCATCATGACGCTTTGATGTAAGAAGAAAGCCCCAAGTACATTGGGGAAAAAAAAGTATAGTCAGCCACCAATTGTGCAAGTTCTCCCACTTATAAAGATGAGGCCGGCCTGTAATTGTCATCATAGGTAGACCTCAACTATGAGAGACAAAATGAGAAAACTAATCCAGAAAATCACATTGTCTGAATTTTTAAGACTTTATTTGCAAATTATGGTGGAAAATAAGTATTTGGTCAATAACAAAAGTTCATCTCAATACTTTGTTCTATATCCTTTGTAGGCAATGACAGAGGTGAAACGTTTTCTGTAAGTCTTCACAAGGTTGGCACACACTGTTGCTGGTATGTTGGCCCATTCCTCCATGCAGATCTCCTCTAGAGCAGGGATGTTTTGGGGCTGTCGCTGGGCAACACGGACTTTCAACTCCCTCCAAAGGTTTTCTATGGGGTTGAGATCTGGAGACTGGCTAGGCCACTCCAGGAGCTTGAAATACTTCTTACGAAGCCGCTCCTTCGTTGCCCTGGCGGTGTGCTTGGGATCATTGTCATGCTGAAAGACCCAGCCACGTTTCATCTTCAATGCCCTTGCTGATGGAAGGAGATTTGCACTCACAATCTCACGATACATGGCCCCATTCATTCTTTCATGTACACGGATCAGTCGTCCTGGTACCTTTGCAGAGAAACAGCCCCATACATGATGTTGCCCCCCCATGCTTCACAGTAGGTATGGTGTTCTTTGGATGCAACTCAGCATTCACTCTCCTCCAAACACCACGAGTTGTGTTTCTACCAAACAGTTCTACTTTGGTTTCATCTGACCATATGACATTCTCCCAATACTCTTCTGGAACATCCAAATGCTCTCTAGCAAACTTCAGACGGGCCCGGATATGTACTGGCTTAAGCAGGGGGACACGTCTGGCACTGCAGGATCTGAGTCCCTGGCGGCGTAGTGTGTTACTGACGGTAGCCTTTGTTACGTTAGTCCCAGCTTTCTGCAGGTCAGTCACTAGGTCCCCCCGTGGGGTTCTGGGATTTTTGCTCACCGTTCTTGTGATCATTTTGACCCCATGGGGTGAGATCTTGCGTGGAGCCCCTGATGGAGGGAGATTATCAGTGGTCTTGTATGTCTTCCATTTTCTAATTATTGCTCCCACAGGTGATTTCTTCACACCAAGCTGCTTGCCTATTGCAGATTCAGTCTTCCCAGCCTGGTGCAGGGCTACCATTTTGTTTCTGGTCCTTCCACAGCTCTTTGGTCTTCACCATAGTGGAGTTTGGAGTGTGACTGTTTGAGGTTGTGGACAGGAGTCTTTTATACTGATAACAATGTCATACAGGAGCCATTACTACAGGTAATGAGTGGAGGACAGAGGAGCCTCTTAAAGAAGAAGTTACAGGGCTGGGAGAGACAGAAATCTTGCTTGTTTGTAGGTGACCAAATACTTATTTTCCACCATAATTTGCAAATGAATTCTTTAAAAATCAGACAATGTGATTTTCTAGATATGTTTTCTCATTTTGTCTCTCATATTGAGGTCTACCTATGATGACAATTACAGGCCGATCTCATCTTTTTAAGTGGGAGAACTTACACAATTGGTGGCTGACTAAATACTTTTTTTCCCCACTGTATAATAAAAGCACTTTAGTTTCGGACTGGTCTGAAACTAGACTGGTGGGTGTACCGTGCAAATATTTGCAAAATTAATCTTGCAAGGTCATTAGCGACTATGATATGGTGGAGCCAAGACCTGAGGAGTCTACTGCGGCAAAGGCTACACCTCCTAGCTGGCTTAAGGGTAAAGACCATTGGATTCCTTAAGACTCCAGTTTAGAGAATATGGTACGTGCCTGTGACTCCATATTGACTGATCGTCCTTCACTTTGCTAGTTTCTACCTACGTCTTCCCTTGTGTCCACCAAATGACGTCTTCGCGTTCCTACTATGTGAATATGTATTTCATCATTCTATGAAGTTGTAGAGAAGGATGAAGTCTTCTCCGTGCCATCAGGGCATATGTGTAGTGGCAGATTAATGGCGGTGACACTACATTTCATTTCATCTCTTCCACAGAACATCCAAGAAATAGATCAATCACTGGAGGTTAAACTCTAAGTATCCAGCCTTGGTGTTAAAGTATCTAGAAAACTTCACTTTGCACCTCGGGCTTATTTCCATGCGATGCTTTACATATAGACGTGTAATGCGAGGCCGTGAACTGTCACGTATAGATTTACTGGCAGCCTTCACTCAGCACATGATGAAACTAGTAACTCAGAGGCAGCGATGTTATGGCCTCTGCTTATTTTAATATTGCAGCAATAAATCTTTACTGTTCTTCCTCGGGTCATTGGGATTCTTTGGCGGGGTGCGTTCATGCAGGTGCATTGGGTGGAAACATGGCGAATGTTATAATATGATATAAAGAGTGTGCAGAGCCTTAAAAGGGGGTCAGGGTTAGAATATCCCTACTTACTATACTTCAGTAGGTTCCCAGGTGGTGGCTAGGCTTCCATCACTACCAGACGAAGGTGCCAAGTAGAGATGAGCCAGTTTTCCAACAATTTTGTGATTTGCCGAACCCCAAATTTTGGGGGTTTGTCAACCACAAATCATTATTATTATTATTATATTATTATCATTATAATAAGCTGAGGCACATAATGGAAACATAAAAAACATTCATATTCACCTGTCCCCATCTCTCCCGGGCTCTGCTGCAGCATCTGGTCTTCTTTCCTGGGCAACTTTTACATCTACTGGCCTCTTCTGTGACATCAGGGCCCCAGGTCACCGCTGAGACCTGTGATTGGCATCAACACCCCCAACATGACTGCTGGGGCCCAATCAAAAGCCTCAGAGGTAACCAAAGGCCAGTGATGTCACAGAAGACGACAGAGGATGCCTGGGAAAGAAAACCAGATGCTGCTTCATCACTAGTGCCAGGTAGTCATTCTGAAAGGGAAATGGCACATTACAAGATGTCTATTGACCCCATAGGGCTGACCTTTCTGGTTAAGAGAAGGGGGTCTCAAGTGGGGACCCCTTCTGCAACATTGACATGTACTAGTAGGGCAAATGGATACGAGATGTCTAAAGAGGACAACCTCATTGGTGGCATATAGGACAGGTCTTATTGGTGGGTGAATGCTGGGGCCACCATTGATGCCTAGAATGAAGGAAACCAACAACCCGAAAAGCACAGCTATGCCTTTAGCTTCTCTTGAAATGGACAGTTCTCTATACAGTACACTGCAGATAAGGCCAATGGATTCAATCTAGATCCATTAAATCATTGGGTACTAGAGCCAGTCAGGTCCAAAGAAGAACTCACAGAAGATAACATGATATAACCTCAAGTACTAAAAATAACAATACTAATAATAATAATAATAATAATAGTCCTTTAATAGTCCCACAATGGGGAAATTCAGTGTGTTACAGCAGCAAAGATAAGCAGATACAAATACAAATACAACATGTACAGGAATGTTCCAAGGTAAGAGGCATTACATTGATAGCAGACAGACAGATAGGGCGTAGCAGGGGGGGGGGGATTTAACAGGCAGAGAGATATTTCAGTTCTCTGTATGTATTGATCTCCGCTTAGGTCGGTGTTGGTTGTACAGCCTAACCGCGGTGGGGAGGAAAGACTTCCGATAGCGCTCCTTCTCACACCTAGGGTGGAGCAGTCGGTCACTGACAGTACTGCTCAGCGCGATCACAGTCTCATGCATGGGATGGGACTTCTTCTTCTGCATGGAGCTCACCACGGACAGTATCCTTCTGTCACCCACCACCTGCACTGGGTCCAGTGGGCTCCCCAGGACAGAGCTGGCCCTTCTAATCAGCTTGTCAAGTTTATTTCTGTCCCTGGTTGATATACTGCTCCCCCAGCAGGCCACTCCAAAGAAGATGGCTGATGCCACTACCGAGTTGAAGAAAGTTCTAAGAAGTGCCCCCCGGATTCCAAAGGCTCTCAGTTTCCTAAGCAGGTAGAGCCTGCTGTGGCCCTTCCTGTCCATCTTCTTGACAGTTGCCATGTATCCAGAGATTTTGTCAAAGTGTCATGGTGTTAAGAAGGTCTACTGAGGACCAATAGCAGGCCTCAGCAGTGATCTGAGGCCGCTGACATCAAGGTGAAGGCCTGAAGACACTGGGGAAAGAAGACGGTGTGCGGCAGTGGAGCCCTGGAGAAGTGTGTAGGTGTGTTTTTGGTCACATTTTCAGGCCGCAGAGTATAATAATGATTCCTTGGTGGCAAACCTCTAAAATTTTAGGCTCGGGTCAATGTGAAGTGTTTGGAAAATCCATAACAAACAAAGGTTAATTACATACTGATTTTCTTATCGCTGACTTATACTGATAATCCTGTTAAAGTACACAGGAAAGCACTTAGAGGCAGCAAATATAACAGCTGGTTAACTTTTCTGTAATACCCCATCTTTGGTGAAGACCTGTGGGGAGGGAGCCTCCCTCTCCTCCCACACGTAGTATTCTGGGGGTAAACTTGACAACTCCCATTAGAATATATATTGAAAAGTTTCTTTATAGAACAACTTAGCAATTAACAGTAGTTTTACAGTCTTCAGATTAACAATGGATGTTGGAATATGTCACTCTCAATTTAACAATAATAGGACTAACTTGTAGCTTTCTCTTGTAACTTTCTGATCCTGGGAACTGCTCAGGGTTTCTTTTTTGGTCACTGACACTATGCCAGAGCTATCATTAGCTATTCAGGCTGAGCAGGTGGAGGTCCTAACATTGCAGGCTTTTTGTTGTTCATTGTTCAATAGCTGCGGCCTAACCTTCAGGCTGAAACGGGTCACTAAGGTGTCTTCCATGTTGTTGAGGACTCACTTGTGAACCCATGCTGTATCCATTAAGACTATGAGCAGGTAATCTCCTCTGCTTGTCTTTTCCATGTGGCCTCTTCACTCATAGTACTGGGGGTAAGCCCCATTGTCTGGACCCCGGGTCTACTCAATTCTCTGAGGGTCTTTTTGTTCCTTATACTTTTTTGCTGGTGTCAGACTGAAGCCCCTGCCCCTCTCCTTAGAGACCTTGATGCTTCATGGAACCAAAGCGTCTTCTCCCTCTAGTGGACCTAGGAAGTGACTGCTATACTATGTGGTCACCGATACAAGAAGTGATGTAAATTGATGGACGCACACAGAAAGACATCATTTAATGCAGAAGGGGGCGCCACTGACTGCGATATTTCATGGCTGGTTGTGTCAGTAACATAAGTCATGAGTTGCTTTGTCCCTGATTTCATTATATAACACTAAGTTTTACAAATTATATCAATTTATGCTAATTATCCCGCTCGGCAATGTGTCGGTAATTCAGCTTCTCTCTTACTTGCTATTGGTCGCCGATCTCTTCTTTCCACAGAACTTGTTTAATTTCTCAGGTTTTCCTAATTTCTATTGTATCTAATGTAATGCAAAGGATAATTGAGAAATGTAAAAGTAAATGTGATCATTTGTGATTCAGATAAACTATCACATCCGACATGCCAGAGAATCGCTCAAATTTCTCCAAATTAAAAAGTTGGAAGTTAAGACAAAGTTATTATTTAGCGGAGGAGGGGAGGTGACAACCTATCAGGCATTTTACAAAGAGAGATGGATTTTCTCTTCATTCAATGGGAAGTCCAATGCAAATGATATAATTTATGACAAAAAGTATGTGCACCCCTGACCGTCACATTATTATGCATTTTGTTGGATGTTCCAGCCCAAACCCACGGGTAGAGATGGGCAAATCAGTTTGCAACAAACTGGACTTGACCCGAATATTCCAAATTGTTCGGTTTTTAACAAAACTAAGCAATTTGGGGTTCATCTCGGTGAACTAAAATGGCTGCCACCGGTAAATTATTATACTGTGGGGTCTCTTCAGACCCCAGAATATAATAGGTGGAGGCCCAGGGAGGTGCCAAAAAAAAACAAACATTTATTCTCACGTTCTGTTACCTCTTTTGGGCTTCCTCACAGCATCTGGCGCTCTGCTGAGGCTCAATCACAGGCCTCAGGGGTGATCCTGGGCACATGACATCATAAAAGTGCGCTGGACTCCACCTATGATACTCTGGGGTGTGAAGAGACCTCACAGTATAATAATATATAATAACCAAACCGGAAATTTGCTTCATCTGAACATAGGACAAAACGATTCTTCTGGGGTTTGTCCATCATTACCCATGGGCCATAATATGAAGCTGGGTGATTATAACAGGGTCCACTCTTCTGGGGAGGCTTTACATAAGATTTTGGGGTGTCTGGGGGAATTTTCTGCTGAGGTCAGGCCCTGATGTTGGATGAGGTCTGGCTCACAATTGACTTTACAACTCATCCTAAAGCTCTTGGATGGGGTTGAGATGCCTTTGAAGCCACTTGAGACCCTCCATACCAAAATCATCATACACTGGGGCACATTTACTAAGATAAATGCCCCAGAAATTTCTCTACCTAATATGTAGAGGGATTGCTGGTATGGAAAGATGGCTGCGTCACTAAAAATAATGCTTATATTTCCAGGTATTTCAGAAGAAATCTTTGTAAAAGCGCCACCTGTTGTTCTTATTGTGCAGCCTTTCTGTGTCCATCTTGGCGCTGAGGTGGACGCACATGCTCAGTCTCGCCTCTCCCTCTGCTCTGTGAAATATATACAGAGATCACTTATGCAGAGAACTGATGGTTTCATTAAATAATATTCTTATATTCACAGGTATTTCAGAAATAATCTTTATAATAGAACCTTCTACTGTTTCTATTGGACAGCCATTCTATGTCCACCTCAGTGCTAAGGTGGACGCACATGCTCAGTGTCGCCTCTCTTTCTCTGCCCTATCAAATATGCAGATTGCTAATGTGGAGAGTCGTTGCTTCTAATGATGGAGCATCTTCTCTACTTCTTAGAGGATATCTTAAACAAGAGACTGGAACTGCTCAACATCTCCTGAGTGGCAGAGAAGATGGTCCAGCTCCAGGATTACCCGGCTTGCCACATCTGCCTGAAGTAGCTATGCTAATATTTTTACTAGAATATTTGTGGATATGAAGATTTTTTTAAACAAGTGTAAATACAAAAAATGCTTAGAAATATGGAGTTGCATTTAAAGGGAATGTGTCACCATATAACATATTTTTTTTACAATGTTTTTTTTTTATTCTCCATATTATTATCTATATTAAAAAAAAATCTTGCAATTCCAACTCTTGCCACTTAGCCTAAAATAGCTTGTGACTTCCTGTCTCCTAGAGATGGATGATGGTCTATAGACACAATGGTCCGAAGCTAATCCTATTGACTTCTATGGGAGAGTTTCTAGGCATGCTCTGTGACCTGTGCAGAGGTCATTGTGTAGGGATGGAAGTAGATAAGATGTGACATTACCTATTGTGACTGGTGGATTCTGTGTCTTATCTACATATACAGGATAGCTGGGTCCATCAGTGTGCTGTAAGTGAGGTGACTGCTGCAAAAAAAAACTCCTACAGAAAACAGGAAGTCTCTGCATATTATTTAGCTTAGTGGCCAGAGTCCGAACTTCAGAATTTTTAGGAATTTTTTTTAATATACATAATGACATGGAAAATTTTTAGAAAACCTAACCAAAAATTCTTTAAAAATATAATTAACATAAAACTTATTAAAAAAAATAGGTAATTTTCGGGCAACATATTTCTTTCAACAATCTCCTTCATGGGGTTCTTTAAAGGGGTCATCCTGGACTATAATATTGACTACTTTGGCCTCTTCACTACTTACCAAGTACAGTGGTGTACATTTTATAGTGGTTATACTTGCCATTTGAACTTGGGACTGAGTTATAGCATGGCCATGTGACCAATGGTTGTGATGTCACTAAGTGGAGCTCAGTATCATAATGCTTAAAGAAGACCTTTCACCACCTCCAACAACTCCAGTTGGTTGCACCCTTTAATAGGCACCACTCCACTGATTCCGGCGCAGCTGGAATTTTTTTCTCTAGCCCCCTCCATGCCTGAGCAATTGCACTGTTACTTTTAAAACCCAATATGCTAATTAGGCTCTCTTCTGTCAGGTGGGAGGTCCTGGGATAAAGCAGATAGTCTAGGACTACCCACCTGACAGTAGATAGTCCAATTAGCTTAAACTACTAGCACCCATTGCTTAGGAATGGTGGGGGTAGAGAAAAAAAATCAACTGCATTGGAATCAGTGGAGCAGCAACATTTGATAGATGCAAAAAATAGAGTTGGTCTAAGGTCCCCTTTAATTTCCCAGTATGTCACCCACATTGCTGGGAGTGAAGGTTGAAGTTAATGGAGTTAATGAAGCCGCTACTAGTCATTGACATGCCAGTGATACCACGTCCTATGGCATATCGGGGCATGCTGAAAGTTTTAGTTTTGCAACTATTAGTAGGGTCACAAGTTGCAGACCTTTACTATAGAGACATAAAACTTAACGCATTAATATCTTTTCCAACTGTTATTGAAGTAAATGGATTCGTAGAAAGGTCAACAAAAAAAATGAAAAACTAAAAGCACAGAACATTGTCTGCCTTTGTAATGATTCCACTCGGAAGATAGATTCCTCGCACCATAATTCAGTGATCAAACTTCCCAGAGAGTCGCGCATTATTCTCCCACAATGTTTGGATATTTACAATACAAAGCTTACAAGTCGGAAACTTGAGTTGATACATTCACTGCCAGCAAATGTCACCGCTTCACCCATGTTCACGATATCCTTGACATTTCTGCTTAGAGAAAAATACTTTATGTACTGACTCAATAGAGAAGGCTATTAGAAAACAGGAGGTAGGAATAAAAGTAGCACAACATACAATTTTCTGCTCGCAGAAGTGATGATAATGGACAGGTTGACAAAAAAAAAAAAACAGTAGATGGAATAGACAGCCATTCAATGAAGCCAACTTTTCTGTGATTTCTTTCCCTTTGTGATATTCTCATTTGACTTTTTACTTCTAATGAAATGTGACCATTTTTGACAAAGGGATCTTTTTTTTAACATAACATCATTTCATAATGTTATCACATGAAGGTCCTTGCGATTGAATGGAACTTTCTAGATACCGATGGTTCTGAGCAGGACATAGTAGCAACTTCTAAGAGCGATGCCAAATACCTGTCCTTAGGTGACCTCCTGAATCCAGCAATGACTCCGTATGACTAAATGAGCCCTTGATCCATGGATATTATATGTTAGATCCATAACCTGACGTGCAAACTATGTATCACAACCCACAACTACCTAGTACTGGTCTCCTCATGTCGTCCAGAGACTCTTTGGGCGGGTCCTCATCCTTAGGCATGACTAGAGATGAGCGAAACGGTTCAGATCAAATTAGATTTTCCAAAAGTTTTGAGTTTGACCTGGATCCGAAACTTTGGAGGTTCTTCTGGAGGTGAAGGTGGTGGCCCAGGGGAGGTGCAAAAAATAACAAAGAGTTATACTCACCTTCCCTTACCTCATTTGAGCACCTTTACAGCACTCCATAGACACAATGGCGTGGAGGAGACCCTATTGACTTCTTTGGAAGAGTTTTCTAGGCATGCTTTGTGACCTGGTCATATTATTTAGCTTAAAGTCCAGAGTTTGAGCTGCATGATTTTTAGGAATTTTTAAAAATATACATAATACATGGAAATTTTTTTTTAAAAACGCATCAAAAATTCTTTAAAAATATGTTTACATAAAACTTATTTATGTGTGGCGACATATTCCCTTTAACTCTTAACAATATCCTTTATGAGGTTCTTAAAAGGGTCATCCTGGGCTATAATATTACCTGCTGTTGCCTCTTCACTACTTACCAAACACATCGCTGTACTTTGTATGGCAGTTATTCTTGTCATTTGAATGGGACTGAGTTGTAGCATGGCCATGTGACCAATGGGCGTGATGTCACTAGCTTCAGAAGAGGAAGTGGAGCTCAACATCATAGTCCCAGAAAATCCCTTTAATGTTTAAAGAAGAGCTTTTACCACCTCCACCAACTCCAGTTGGTTGCATCCTTCAATAGGCACCACTATTAGTGGTACTAGGTACCACTGATGACTGTGATTAGATCTTAGCTGTCCTTTGGGACCAACACATGTCAATTTATGATGTAGGTCACCCTCCATGTGACTCCTGAGATCCCATCAAAGGCCTCAGTGGTGACCTGGGGGTCTAAATGACATTGTGAAGATGGTGGATGGTCACAGAAGAGGACCACCACACCGGAGGATACCACAGAAAAGCTCAGGAAAAGATAAGTCATGTAATTTTTTTTTATTGACGAGGGTCTAGAGCGGGGATAGGCAACCTTCGGCACTCCAGCTGTTGTAAAACTACAACTCCCAGCATGCATACTTACTCTTCTGTTCTTGGAACTCCCATGGAAGTGAATGGAGCATGTTGGGAGTTGTAGTTTCACAGTAGGTTGCTGATCCCTGGTCTAGAGTATAATACACAACTTTTGCCAGAATATCTGGTCAATAAAAATTTTCCAAATAAAAAATTTTCCCCTAATCCTGAGCACATTCTTGAATCTGAACTTCGCAGGGTTCACTCATCACATTGAACAAATATCGTCGAATTTTGGGACCATTTGGCACCACCAATACCTCCATGTTACGAAAAATTAGCTTACTGATGGTTTTCACTAAGACTTGTCATTAAGAGCTTTTTCAGACCAACCTAAAGAAAAAAAAAAAGTAACTAATAAGCCAGTCGCTGTTCCATTACGCTTTTCTAAAAGCCTCAAGAACGAAACTTCAGCTCAGGTAAATCTAATAGACACAAATATGTTGATGAAGCAAAATGTGCCATCGTCTCAGATGGAGAGCTCAAAAGATAAGGAAGTGGAAGGTGATTCATCATGATGTCTGTGTGCCCACCCCTGCTGTTGTCTCTTACTTATTAGCTTAACACAGATGGATCCCGGCCATTAGCGTTCAGTCCTCGCACAAGCCACCCTTCTTCATTACATAAATGTTTTCCTGCTAATGCAGCTTTTTGGATACTTATTACGCAAATTGCCGACTAAGCTGATGTGCGAACTAACAAGGCAAAAAGTAAATAGAAATTCCAAAGAAGTTGTATATTATATTGTGGGGCAATGCAAAAGAAACATTTTTGTGAAGTATAGAAGTATATGCATCTGGCTTGAGGAATATTCACATGACCGTGCCCGATTCTTGGCCATGTAGAATCCGGAACCCATAGACTTGAAAGCTATGTATTGCAATTTTGTATTTATTTATTAAAACCAGATAGTGAAATATCTCACTGTTTTTCTAACCTGTTTATATTTTCTGATTGGAGATTTTTTATTCGATTTTCTGTATATGGCCATCTTGTCTAAACACGGAAGTAGATAATCTGTGACATCATCTATTGTCAGTAGTGATGTAATGATGGGTCAATGAGGTCTTATCTTCTATTGTAATACTTTCTGTAATGTAAATGAAGTGACTGCTCCAAAGAAAATCACTGCAGATTTGGCAAACATCATCATTGTATTACTAGGCTTAGTGGCCACAGTGAAGAATTGGAGGATTTAGTATTTTTTTAAATAGAGATAGTGACTTGGAAAAAAAAAATTCTAAAAAAAATATGTTTAACATAAAAACTTGGTTTAAAAATTAGGTTATTTTCTGGTGGAGAAAGGGTGTGAAAAGAGTATAATAAAAGCACTTTTGTTTGGACCAAAATAAAATTGGCGGGTGAACGTCACAATTTTTCAAAAAGCGAATCTCACGAGGTTCACCGATCTCTATTTGCTACCCAATCTAGTTTCTAAATATCCTACCTTGTTGGAATTCTCTCCTCCCGGCACACATCTACTTCCTTGCTAGATACATCCTATCCGAAATGTAATTTCAAAATATTTTATCATTATTGAATAAAGTAAGAAAAAAAATCTAGTAAAGAAAAACAATAAAAAAGTAAGCACACATTTTATCCATTTCTAGGAATTAGAATATAAAAAATTAAGAAGTAAAAAATTATGCCAATAGTATAATAAAATAAGACATGCTAGACCAGTACCAGTGGCTCCCCAACCCCTCCCAACTACTTCCTATATCTACTTCCTCTCTAGACATTTCCTATCCGAAGCAAGAAACATTGTTTGTGAAATTTGGATGATTGATTTCTAAATATTTAATTATTGTGGAATAAGGTACCAAAACCCATCAATTAAAAATGAAATAAATAAAAGAAGGTAAATTTTCTATCCATTTATGTCCAGAATAAAAAAAAATTAAGATGGGAAAAATTGTGCTAATATTATAAAAAAAAAAATTAGTCATTCCAGAACAGGTACATGGTCCTCCGTTCATGCTGCCAACTACCAGGGGCTCCCTAGCCCCTCTCCAGCCACGCCCCTGCTTAGACCTTCCCCTTCCTGTATCTACTTCTTCTCTATACATTTCCTATCCAAAACAAGAAATATTGTTTGTGAAATTTGAATGATCGATTTCTAAATATTTTATTTCTACTGAATAAAGTATCAATAACAATCAAGTAAAAATAAGAACAGAACAGGAAAAAAAATAAAATAGAATAAATTGTCTATTCTTTTCTAATGTGTATAGTAAAAAAAAATTAAGAAAAAAATTATGCCAATATTGTAAAAAAATAAGACATTCCAGACCAGAGGTACAATGTCCTTTTCTACTGACACAAAGTACCAGTGGCCCCCTAGCCCCTCCCAGCCACACCCCTGCTTCAACCTCTCCTCTTTTAGCTACATTATTGCTAGACATATCCTATCCAAAACAAGAAACATCTTTTGTGAAAAATGCCAATTTCTAAATATTTTATTCCTATTGGATAAAGTAGCAAATAAAAAGCAAGTAAAGAATCAGAATACAAAATAGGAAAAAAAAATAAAAGAATATTTTGTAGTCTTCAGAATAAAAAAATAATAAAAAAAATAATGTCAATATTATAAAATATTAAGTCATGGCAGACCCGAGGTACAACGGGGGACGCCGCGGCCATAAACGTAGTCTATCACATTTAAATAAGTATCGAGTTTTTTTTTTTTTATTGTTCGTTTTCACCAGAATGTTCCATCTCATTATAATAAAGCTTAGTTTTTATGAACAGGCGCACAATATTTCATAGGAAAATGGACCCTGCCTGGAGGCGCAAAACCTCCAATTTCCTTTTCAAATGGTTTCCCGACATGCACTTTTCAGCGCCTGGTTGTAAATGGCCCTCGCTATTGTAGTGTGTTATTTTCTTGGGTCCTGGTATCTACGGCTGATATAGTTACAGTATATAAGCAATGTTAATATAAGCGGCGTATCGTGCCCAGAACAGTGTGTCCCTGCCGCAGCTGACAGAAAATAAAAACACCCTTGTATAGTATTTTAAGGCTAATGGGTTGCAGTGACAGACCGGGGCTGGCAAATACATTCCTATTGTCGGTATTATGCCTGGATATAGAAATACAAAAGAATTTATCAGCATTTGCAGGAAGTCGCACGCTGTCAGCTTCCATCGGCAACACATAAATCTAGTGAAGTCTTACAGAAGTGGCAACCAATATGTTTTCCATCTAAGTCGCCTGCATTTGTTATGTGATCACGAAAACAACATTTGTTTCCATGGGACGAGGTGTCGTTAAATAGAACAACAGACGGGGAAAATGTCTATCTATAGGGTAAAAACTGGTAAATTAAAGCGATGATTTAAAGAGGACCTTTTACCTCCTCCAACAACGCCAACTCTTTTTATCCTTTAATAGCCGCCCTTCCACTGATTCTAGCTCAGTTGGAATTTTTTTCTCTCGCCCCCACCATTCCTGAGCAATCAGAGCTCATAGTTTTGATGTCTGATATGTTAACTAGACTCCCTAATGTCAAGTGGGTGGGTTCAAGAAGGAGCATTAAATAAAGAGGCTGAAGTCAGTGGGGCGTGACTCAGAGCTCCAATCAGAGGCAGACGGTGTCAGAGCTCTAAGTTACACCCCCTTGCTTGCTCCTGCCTGACATCACCCACTTGACATTAGGGAGTCTAGTTAGCATATGAGGCACCAAAACTAACAGCACTGATTGTTTAGGAATGGTTTGGGTGTGCTATACCTATCATCAGCTGAACTGCTGGTATGTCTTGACCCCATACTATACAGTGCACAGAGCCAGAAGCAGATGGCTGCATGCCTTGTGTAGTGGTCGGGCAGCATTACTGCAGCTCAGCTCCCATTAACGTTCCCCAAAATCTGCCATACTATTACGGAAGATGTATTTAAATATGACATCCGCCATAGCTGCCGAGTCTCTGCTATATTATAAGGCGGAGAATCGGCGGCAGTATCCACAATTAGCGAACACACTGATCACCAGCCTTAACCCCCCAATGCCTCGCTCAATGTTGACTATTACTGGTACTGCTATTTTACAATAAATTGCAATGCATTATCATTGCAGTGCATTGCATTAGTGATCATACTCAATACCCTTAGAGGGTCTAAAAGTTACCATGAAAAATAAGTAAAAAAAAAAATAAAAAAAGAACTAAAAATTGAAATGAAGTGAAACACATACACATTAGTTATCCCTATGTCCAAAAAGCCCGGTCTACAAACTTAGAAAAATATTGTTCCCTTATGGTGAACGCGGTATTAGGAAAAAAAGATCAAGAGCTAAACCGCTGTTTTTTCGCTGTTTCACCGTTCATAAAAATTTAAATAAAAAGCGATCAAAGCATCAGACATTCCCCAAATGGTATAAATAAAGAGCCCCGCAAACAAATACGTCTTATGCATTCCCATACATGGAAATATAAAAAAGTTATGGGTGTCAGAATATGGTGACGTTTTAGATTTTTTAAGGGGTTAAAACATAAAAAAAAACCTACATAAGTTTGTTATCCCTGAAATCCACAGACTCATAATAAATATGAGACATGTCATTTTGGCTGCACAGTGAACGCCGTAAAACAAAAGCACTTAAGGTTGCACAATTTTCTCCAATTCCACCCAATTCTGAATTTTTTTTCCAGCTTCCCAACACATCGTATAAAAAATTAAACAGTACATCGAGAAGTACAATTTGTCCCGCAAAAATTCTGTGCAAATATGGCTCTGTGAACAGAAAAATAAAGAAGTTATGGCTTTTGAAAGGCAGGGAGTCAAAAACAAACATCAAAAATCAAGGAATGCCCATGGCAGGAAATGGTTAAGGGGTTTTACAGCCCTAAATTGATTTTTCATACTGATGACCTATCCACAGGATAGCTCACCAGTATGTGATCTGTGGCGGCCTGATTCCTGGGACCCACACAGATCAGCTGCTGCAGCAGCCTCCGGGTACCAGAAGTTGGTAGTGGATGGGGAGTGGCTGCAACACTGTTGCTATTTAAGTAATGTAAGTGGCGCAGCAGCCCCGTCCACTGTATAGTGGTGGTTCTGGGGAAGTGCAGCACCGCTTCTATTACTTGGACAGTAATACTGCTGCATGGGTTCCCCATCCACTACCAGCTTATGGTACCCGGAGGATACAGTAACAGCTGATCTGTGTGGGGTGGAAGTGTCGTAGCCCCACGAATCATACACTAATGGCCTATCCTATAGATAGGTCTTCAATATGAAAAATCAATTTGGGTCTGAAAAAGCCCTCTAACATCAATGGGGTGACTTCAAGGAGAGCTGAGCTGCAGTAACGCCGCCCGACCACTATATAGCCCATGGAGCAATTTGTTTCCAGCTCCATATACGAACAACTGATCCATGCGGGTGCGGCTGTGTGCCCCCCTCCCCACATCCCTCGTCCTCCAGACGATCAGTTATTTATGTCCTATCCTAAGAATAAGCCATAAATTAAAAAACCTTGAAAACCCCTTCAGGCTGGGACCCCATATTGCGTACACGCAGCATTTTGGCCGCGGTGGAAAGGTCTTACGTGTTACAGTACATGCAAACTGGACGGGCTTCTGGATAATCCCACCCACACATTCCAGAAAAAAATCTGCAGCGGAAATGCTGCAATTTTAAAAACGCAAGTGTTTTCGTAAATCGCGGCATGTCTATTATACCTGCGGAATCCGAGTGTTTTCCTTTTAGGTATAATAAAGGCAGAAACTTCCACCACACGTCAACACTGGACCGAGAAGACCAGACGGCGCAGGGAGGCACCGGAGCGCCAGGGAAAGGTGAGTATTTTTTTCACTGCCCCCAGCTGATTTAAATATTAAATGGATTCTCCGTTTTTGCCTGGACAACCCCTTTAAGCATGAGGTATACCATTTAGCTCTTTTTATCTCTGTATTCGGAGAGTTAGGCTTGTTTGCTAGCTGCCGGCCCACTGACCCACGTCACAGTCATCTGCAAGGGTCCTTACACCTTTGTTGTGACATCGGTGCGCCATTGCTCATTGCCGGGATCCCAGGAAAGGGGTTATGTCCGTATGACTATTTCTATTCTCCACCTCTCCTGGACCTCCAATTATTAGTCTGGACAAATCCTAGAGTATAATAATGATTCATGGATGGCGATCCCAAAAAATTTTGGAAAATTTGTTATGAACCCGGCTCATTATTAACCAGTTCAGTACTGAATATTCCCTTACATAGAGGCTCATCCTGGTTTGGCCTTTAGAAGGAGTAATCCAGAGGAGTTGACGGAGGAGCGGGCCCGTTCTGTGAACCCTTCCCAAACCCCATTCTATCGGCCTATTACTGACCCTATAGACTGTCTTGGCACGGCACGCTCTCGGCTTCTGTTCCGTCTCTCTTCGCCATCCTATGAGTTGAACCTCACGTTATGACTACAACAATAAGCGATGATAAAGTCTTGTATTTCCGCCATGTAATGGACCTGAGATTTTATGTGTTGCTACATTGTAGCTTTGATACATTGCACTTGCTTAGGAGATTTCTCGTAACTCACTTCACTTCTTGGACACTCACTCAGCAGGTCACGATCTTAATCATTCGTCATCTGTATAAAAACGTACTGGTGGATAGATAAGGTAACCGAGCGGCTATCTTATCTCCTCGCTGTAATTTCAGAGCCACTAAATCGCTTGTGCTATAGATTAAGCACTTATTGAATGCTGACTTCTCAATAGCCGCTGCAGGTTTGGTGATTTTTCTTTCAGAAATATTGATTTTTTCTCAATTTTTTAAACATTATGGGCCTTGTCACTTGTTGTAAGAGCCCATCCCCTAGCAAGTCTGTTGCATCATATAGTGATGGGTACGCCAGAAACACCATACTTACACTAGCTATCTGACCCGCAGCCCTATGTACTGTACAGTCATGGCCAAAAGTTTTGAGAATGATACAAATATTAATTTTTACAAAGTCTACTGCTTCAGTTTTTCTAATGGCAATTTGCATATACTCCAGAATGTTATAAAGAGTGATCAGCTTAACAGCAATTACTTGCAAAGTCAATATTTGCCTAGAAAATTTACTTTATCCCCCAAAACACATTTCAACATCATTGCAGCCCTGCCTTAAAAGGACCACCTAACATCGTTTCAGTGATTGCTCCATTAACACAGGTGTGGGTGTTGATGAGGACAGGGCTGGAGATCAATCTGTCATGATTAAGTAAGAATGACACCACTGGACACTTTAAACGGAGGCTGGTGCTTGCCATCATTGTTTCTCTTCTGTTAACCATGGTTATCTCTAAAGAAACACGTGCCGTCATCATTGCACTGCACAAAAATGGCCTAACTGGGAAGAGTATTGCAGCTAGAAAGATTGCACCTGAGTCAACAATCTATCGCATCATCAAGAACTTCAAGGAGAGAGGTTCCATTGGTGCCAAAAAGGCTCCAGGGTGCCCAAGAAAGACCAGCAAGCGGCAGGACGGTCTCTTAAAAGTGTTTCAGCTGCGGGATCGGGCTACCAGCAGTGCAGAGCTTGCTGAGGAATGGCAGCAGGCAGGTGTGAGTGCATCTGCACGCACTGTGAGGCGGAGACTCTTGGAGCAAGGCCTGGTCTCAAGGAGGGCAGCAAAGAAGCCACTTCTCTCCAGAAAAAACATCAGGGACAGACTGATATTCTGCAAAAGGTACAGGGAGTGGACTGCTGAGGACTGGGGTAAAGTCATTTTCTCTGATGAATCCCCTTTTCGATTGTTTGGAACATCTGGAAAACAACTTATTCGGAGAAGAAGAGGTGAGCGCTACCACCAGTCTTGTCTCATGCCAACTGTAAAGCATCCTGAAACCATTCATGTGTGGGGTTGCTTCTCAGCCAAGGGAATCGGCTCTCTCACAGTCTTGCCTAAAAACACAGCCATGAATAAAGAATGGTACCAGAATGTCCTCCAAGAGCAACTTCTCCCAACCGTCCAAGAGCAGTTTGGCGCTCAACAATGCCTTTTCCAGCATGATGGAGCACCTTGCCATAAAGCAAAGGTGATAACTAAATGGCTCAGGGAACAAAACATAGAGATTTTGGGTCCATGGCCTGGAAACTCCCCAGATCTTAATCCCATTGAGAACTTGTGGTCAATCATCAAGAGACGGGTGGACAAACAAAAACCAACAAATTCAGACAAAATGAAAGCATTGATTCTGCAAGAATGGACTGCTATCAGTCAGGATTTGGTCCAGAAGTTGATTGAGAGCATGCCAGGGAGAATTGCAGAGGTCCTGAAGAAGAAGGGTCAACACTGCAAATATTGACTTGCTGCATTAACTCATTCTAACTGTCAATATAAGCTTCTGTTACTCATAATATGAATGCAATTCTATTTCTGTATGTGATAAAAACATCTGACAAACACACATAAAAACCAGAGGGCAGCAGATCATGTGAAAATAGAATATTTGTGTCATTCTCAAAACTTTTGGCCATGACTGTACATTATAACCAGGATACCATAGTGATTATAGGACAACCTCCATGATCATCGGATTGTAGACGGTCCCCTCCAAGGATCATCTGTAACCTCTGGGAGAATGTGGCACAGTAGCAATGAGCAAGGAGGAGCCCAGCATGACATTTAAAGGGATTATCCCATTATGGACACTTATCTCCTATCCACAGGTCTCCCGATGAACAGGAAGACGGGGGATCTGAAAGTCCCCCTAAGGCCTCCTTGTGAATGGATTGCCAGTGTACTTGTGTGACCGGTGCTCCATTCACTTCTATGGGACTGTCAGCACTGTAATGTGCCCGCAGCCCCATAGAAGTGAATGGAGCGCCAATCACACAAGTACATTGGTGCTCCATTCAGAAGCAGGCATTTCAGTCCTCCTGATCATTGGGGGACCTGGTGATAGGGACCCCAGCGATCAGACACTTATCCCCTGTCCTGTGGATAGGGGATAAGTGTCTATAGCCACACAACCCCTTTAAGTGTCATGTAATACCAGACTTCACCTGCAGAGGCCACTGCATAAGAAACGTTCAGTTTCATCCAGTGATTAAATCTGATCGCTTGGGGTTTCAGCTTCTAGAGCTGTGGCTGCCACCCTGTGGCCTGTCCAGCTAGTCTAAAATAGTGATAGTAGTGTGACCAGTGTCTGCTATATTGTAGATACTCTCAAATTAGGTCAGGTTAAGCCCAAAAATAATTGGTCCACGAGGCAATATCTCACGATATTGATCATTGCATCTCTCATTGCACAGCCATCCATGGGCACAAAGACCAGTCCCTCCCCCATAATCACTACATGGTCAGATTTGGACTTTTTGTACAAATAAAAAATGTCTATGCCCACGAGAATATTCAGCATTTATGTAATGACCATTACGCTCTTCCCATACTTGTACTTTGAACTCCGAAGATGCTGCACAAATTAATTTTCCACTCCCTCCTTGAATCTGTATGTGCGGAGCCGAAGGCTTGAAGGCATTAAAACTCTACAATAAGAGCAAAAGCTCAAAAAACCAACAGCGGCTTCCAGATACGAATGTACAATGCAGCTTGTATCCAGTGAAGCCCAGGAAAGTGCGGTGTAATACAATTTGGGCAAGGTTGACTTAACCTTTCGTCTATCTGAGATGATATATTACACCGCACTCCGCTCAACTATGACCATGGAAAGATAATATTTGAAATGTTAAAATGCGAATACGGAGGATACATTTTACATTCTAATGCTTAAAGCGCCGCTGCCTCCAGAGCACATGTCCTTTATATGGAAGATATTCAGGGTTTTATAGGCAGACACTCCACAGACATTGCCTGGCGCACTGTGTAAATCAACAGCCCCACACTGCAGCCCGGCTGCTGTAATATCAGCATATCGGAGCACACTGGTGTATACAGTACTGTCAGCATCTATACCAGGGGTACTCAACTACTATTAGTAAAGCTCCACTGGCCGGGGGCTGAACTGAACATGTCTAACCCCACCTAGTCCTGCCTGTGTCCTCCCTGACCCCACCAGGTTCCTTTTGTGCCCCCATACACTAATAGTGCCCTGCTCTGTGTATCATACAGCAACAAAGCCTCCTTAGTACCCACACACAGTATAATGTCCCCTTAGTGGCCTCAATATGGTATAACACTCCGTAATACCCACACACATACAGTATAATGCTCCATAGTGCCCCCACACACCTTAGTGGCCTCATACAGTATAAAGCTCTCTAGTGGCATCCATGTGATATCATGTCTTGTTTATGCCCCCACACAGCATAATGCCCCATTAATCTCCCAACACAGTGCAATGCCCCCTAGTTCCCCACACACAGTATAATTCACTCTTAGTACCCCCACCAGTACAATGCCCCCCGTGGCAGCATTCATATGATAAAATGCCCAATTAGTGTATAACCACCCACTAGAGCCCCCACACTTTATAATGCCCCCATAGTGTCCCAATACAGTACAGTGCCCACTCTGCCAACCATGTGCCCAGGTGCAGGTGGTTTGCAGGAAAGTCCACCCTTCTCCTTCATAATGATACTGGCAGAGACCAATCTCCTGACCACTGCCCCATTTACACTGACATAGCCCAGTAGTGGTGGAGTAGAGACTGTATCATTTATGGACACTTTTCTGTCCATTCACTCCCATAAAGTGCATTAGCCATAAAGCATACACCCCACTGCAGCATCTAAACAGACTAAATAGGCAGGAAGTGCGGATCTCCAATATGGCCAATCCTATAAATGTTTTTAAAAATAAGATATAAATAACTGCAACATTTCTAATTAATAATAATGATTTATAATAATCACATTTCTTCTTATATTTTATTCATGAATGAAACTAAAATTACATACAGATTACAGTTGCAATCTGCAGGGTAGTAAGAGTTCAGTTTCTCTGCAGCACCACCACAGGACAAATGAAGTATTACACAATGTTCATTCAAATCAATGAGTTGTTTATGTAATGCAAGTCAAGACAGGACAAGTCCTATAAAGCGAAAGACACTACACAATACTGGTTTCCATGCAATGACTACAAGCAGAGTGTAACACCTGCAGTTCACTGCCAATGGTGTCCTCTCTATCCAGTCCCCTGTCCAGGTGCCTTGTTCTTCTCCACCCTTATCATTCTCCTCTCCATTCTACTTCTCCTCTCTGTCTTTGTTTCATCTTTAAGTACCAGCTTGAGCACTGACAATTCAGTCCCCACCCTATCCCGTCTGGTTATTTGCTATATAAGGGTGCTCTTCCCCTTGCCCCGGTGCCTGAGTATTTAGGTTCTAGTAGACTAGACTCACTTTAAGTGCCTGTTATCTGATTTGTTCTAACCAGTGTATTGACCCCCAGGCTTGTTCCTGACTACATTCTAGTCTACTGCTCCTGTCCTACCTGATATTCCTGCCTGACCCTTGGCTTGTTCCTGACTCCTGAACTGTTGCCGTCTGCCCTGACCATCTGCCTGGATCTAAACATTCTGTAGTCTGCCCCCTGGTGTTTTGGTCCATGAGGATCTGCAGAATGAAGCAACTTGGCAGTTTCCCCGCAGCAGTCCACATCCCTGTATAGGGGTTAAAAGCTACATACAAGGGAGACGGCTTAGACAGTGCCCTTGGGGTGGCCCATAGTCAAACCAGTTTGGATTCAGAAACTGCTCACCCTGATGCGAAGATTTTGAAAACAATAGAAAATGTTACAAAACATATATTAGAAGACGGCAGAACTTTAGCCTTTCTTTGCTGAAATCAGAAAACCCCTTTAAGCGGAAACGCTCTTTAATAAAATATAAGACCTCCCCATGGCCACCGATGTCTCACACCACGTCCCATTCATCCGAGCTGAGGTGTCAGCATTTTCTCTCATCCCCTTCTAGCAATAAACACACTTCCACTCTTCCGTGCCCCGGTTAACCTTCTGAAATCTGTATGCATTATGAAATCAGTTTTTTTTTTTCTCCTTTTTTTCTCTTTTCTGGTTTTTTCCTTCCTACAGTTCTGCAGGGAAAACAAAGACTATCAGCCGCTCGCTAAACTGAACTATTAAGGCTTCTGACAAATGCATCTGCTCACATTCCCTGACAGGCAAAGAAGCAAAATTAATGTCCCTGAAAGCAATCTGTTGTATTGGGCAAAGAAAATATTGATAACATTGTACTTATTAATAGTAGTAATTTCCCACCGGGCTTTCAGGGGAGTTTTTGTCACATGACATGAGGGAAAGAAATCTCACAGCGGACTTATCGAGACACAATGCTGCTCACGAAAAAAAAAGGGAGCATTGTAAGGAGCTAAAATTTACCTCTGACCAAAGCGTTTCCATAAAATATATCATGAGAGATTATCAAATTCTGAAGAGAATTTCAACAAATGAATTTTTATTTTTGGACAAAAAAAAAAATTGTAATTTCAAGTCATTTTTGATCTATGTTTTGGAGGGTTTCTGGATATCATTGAAGAGATCTAGCTGGTGGATAGTCTTATCTATAGTCAATGCTTTATGGGAAAAAAGTATATAAATTACCTCTCCTCGAGTAGGAAGATAGATGTCTATATTATCTATGACTAGAAATCTCAAAGGACGTGCTCTGTTCTAGATTTGCCAGAATCACTTGATACAAGCAGGGTATGCTTATCTAGATGATCTTGAATCTGCCAAACCCAGTGGGTCCGGCCATTTCCCCAGATTTTCTCTATTCTGACTCTACTCCTCCATCCCAGGAAGAACATCTTGAAAATTTTCAGCTTGACCTTGTCTCTTAGCATCATTAGATAGAAAAGGAAGGTGTGACCTTTGTAATACTAATGGAGAGTGAGACCCAACTCAGGTTCCTTCTATGGTTCCTATGGCAGAATAAGGCCAAATGCAGCTCTTTGATTTGTTCCCATATATCCCATGGTAAGGACAGAGGAACGGTTATGTAATTTTTCCATCTACCTCTACTACTCTTTTAGTACATGTCTATGTTATAAAGGTGGACCCTTGCTTAGAGATCTCCGTAGGATGCTTTCAAAGAAGGTGGAATACGCCAATGGTCAGTGCAAATAATGGATGACACCAATGGACACCAGGATGGGTCAGACCCATGATAGAACCAATATATTCCAGATGAGCACAAGAATAGTACTAATGATAATGAATGGGCTATGGGTGGCCACCAGAATGGCACTATAGATAATGAGGACATTCTGGATGGGCATTACCATGGCACTATAGATAATGTGGACATTCTGGATGGGCATTACCATGGCACTATAGATAATGTGGACATTCTGGATGGGCACTACTCTGAATGGGCACTAGAATGTCAATAATGATAATGAGGGCGCTCTGGATGAGCCTGATGTCATGATGCTTTGACAGGCCTCAGTGGTCGGTGACGTCAAAGAAACGGTTGTGAAAGAGGCCTGAAGAGGCTGGGAAATGTGCACTGCATGCCCAGTAGAGGTAAGGAAGGGTGAGTGTCAGCATTTTGTATTTTTCCGCACCTCCCCTGGGCCTCCGCTTAATTTACTTTGGTTTCTGAAATGACCCTGGAGTATAATGCAGATTCATGGCTAGCAAATCTCAAAATTCATGGTTCGACCAAACCTGAGATTTTTGGAAAATTTGTAACGAATCCAGCTTGTAACAAACCGGTTCTCTCATTTCTATGGTATATTTTTTCTTCTGGAGTTTGAAATTCCCGTAATGTTGGGAAGTGTAATGTTCAATGAAATAGGAAGTAGCTAACTTCTTTTCCATAGGGTTTCCATAGAAATCAACATACAGTAACTGTGACCCAATAAATGTAGCAGACTTTTTGTACAGCACATGCCAAGACCCAGACCCCGAACAGTTTTTGTGAAAATCTCTGGATTTATGCTTTCATTTTTCTATTGTCACCTAGGACACTGAACAAAAGCTGAATCCATCAATCTCCGATGAAGGAGTAAAATATATTACGAGTAATCATGGAGTTTCTTTGGGTAGCGGAGACCACCAGGCCCACTAATGAGTACAGGGAATTGCTGCAAAAACCACTTTAAAAGGTTTAGCAATTGAGTTTGTCAGGATGACAAGATAAGTGTCCGTGTTTTATTCTCGGTAAAAATGGCCGATGCGCGCATCTTTACATGGGAAGTATCAATGTTCTGGGAAATGCTTCACAAACTGACAAACCTGATGCTTTTTACTTTGTGCATTTGACACCATTATGTCATTTTGGGGAGTAAATTCGGCTTTGTTAAATAATAGGTTTCACACAGCTATTGGATTATTATATGGTATGGTTAGAGGACAACTATAGAGGGAGCAGAGGGTGTAGTTTCAACTGGAATCTAAAGTCTCAGGAAGTCCAAAGGCTTCTCTGGCCCGCACGAATATACCAGTGTCTTATAGAAGGTGGGGACCTGTAATAGATGTGGCATTAGATTTTGGTGTAATCCAATTACCATCTAATAGAGATTGCCCAAAGTAGAGACCCACATCTGGCTAACCACATTGTGTTTCCAAGGCATGCGGTCCTGCCAATGACTTCAAGGCTGGCAGTAAGTCTCAAAGCAGATTCTACAGTGGGGAAAAAAGTATTTAGTCAGCCACCAATTGTGCAAGTTCTCCCACTTATAAAGATGAGGCCGGCCTGTAATTGTCATCATAGGTAGACCTCAACTATGAGAGACAAAATGAGAAAACTAATCCAGAAAATCACATTGTCTGATTTTTTAAGAATTTATTTGCAAATTATGGTGGAAAATAAGTATTTGGTCACCTACAAACAAGCAAGATTTCTGTCTCTCACAGCCCTGTAACTTCTCCTTTAAGAGGCTCCTCTGTCCTCCACTCATTACCTGTAGTAATGGCTCCTGTGTGACATTGTTATCAGTATAAAAGACACCTGTCCACAACCTCAAACAGTCACACTCCAAACTCCACTATGGTGAAGACCAAAGAGCTGTGGAAGGACCAGAAACAAAATGGTAGCCCTGCACCAGGCTGGGAAGACTGAATCTGCAATAGGCAAGCAGCTTGGTGTGAAGAAATCACCTGTGGGAGCAATAATTAGAAAATGGAAGACATACAAGACCACTGATAATCTCCCTCCATCAGGGGCTCCACGCAAGATCTCACCCCGTGGGGTCAAAATGATCACAAGAACGGTGAGCAAAAATCCCAGAACCCCACGGGGGACCTAGTGAGTGACCTGCAGAAAGCTGGGACTAACGTAACAAAGGCTACCGTCAGTAACACACTACGCCGCCAGGGACTCAGATCCTGCAGTGCCAGACGTGTCCCCCTGCTTAAGCCAGTACATATCCGGGCCCGTCTGAAGTTTGCTAGAGAGCATTTGGATGTTCCAGAAGAGTATTGGGAGAATGTCATATGGTCAGATGAAACCAAAGTAGAACTGTTTGGTAGAAACACAACTCGTGGTGTTTGGAGGAGAGTGAATGCTGAGTTGTATCCAAAGAACACCATACCTACTGTGAAGCATGGGGGGGCAACATCATGTATGGGGCTGTTTCTCTACAAAGGGACCAGGACGACTGATCCGTGTACATGAAAGAATGAATGGGGCCATGTATGGGGAGATTGTGAGTGCAAACCTCCTTCCATCAGCAAGGGCATTGAAGATGAAACGTGGCTGGGTCTTTCAGCATGACAATGATCCCAAGCACACCGCCAGGGCAACGAAGGAGCGGCTTCATAAGAAGCATTTCAAGGTCCTGGAGTGGCCTAGCCAGTCTCCAGATCTCAGCCCCATAGAAAACCTTTGGAAGGAGTTGAAAGTCCGTGTTACCCAGCGACAGCCCCAAAACATCCCTGCTCTAGAGGAGATCTGCATGGAGGAATGGGCCAACATACCAGCAACAGTGTGTGCCAACCTTGTGAAGACTTACAGAAAACGTTTCACCTCTGTCATTGCCAACAAAGGAGATAGAACAAAGGATTGAGATGAACTTTTGTTATTGACCAAATACTTATTTTCCACCATAATTTGCAAATAAATTCTTTAAAAATCAGACAATGTGATTTTCTGGATTAGTTTTCTCATTTTGTCTCTCATAGTTGAGGTCTACCTATGATGACAATTACAGGCCGGCCTCATCTTTATAAGTGGGAGAACTTGTACAATTGGTGGCTGACTAAGTACTTTTTTTCCCCACTGTATGTAAATTTTGTGTTGGCTTGGATTTTGCCTTTGCCTTGCTCTTGTGAATTTGTTACTTGGTACTAGAGATGGGCAAACCTTGCGACATTGGTTTTGTGAATATTTTCTAGGTTTGTCCACCTTGTTCATTTCGAACCTGAAGTGCTATTATTATAATCTGGGGTCTCTTCAGAAGAAATGGAGGCCCAGGGGAGTTGTGGAAACATAATAAACATGGATATTCACCTTCCCTCACCTATCCTGGACTCTCTTATGGCATCTGGTGTTCCTTCATGATCCTCTTACAGTCCTGGGTGTTGTCAGTGTGTTGGGTGTTGGGTCCAGTCAAACTGGAACATTTTTGTAACAAATTCGTAACAAATCTGGTTTATTGTAAAGTCATCTCTAGACGGTACTTACAGTTTTACCTCCAGTTTTAGATCCTTGGCTCCTTCTCTGCTTTGTTGTATCCTGACCACTCTCCTGGTGATGACCCCTGCTATCATTATAACTGCACCACTCCTAAAGGACATGCACTGCCACCTGAAGGCTTCTTTGAGGATAGCAACCTGGGAATCTCACCAGGAAACACCATAACTCTTAGGGGGTTGTAGAGTGAAGATTCCCCCTCTGTATAGCTTCAGTTTAGCCATCATCACATCAATTGTGGTTAAAGCACACACATCTCCAGTGAAAACCGCAACACTAACGTCCATTAACTCATGTTTCAAGACAATAAAAATAAATGATCCAATCTCAGGTCAAGTGTTTTTACCAAGTAAATGAGTTTGAGTTACATTACAGCCGTCAAGAGCATCGTTCTCCTTTAAGGATAATGTCAGCTCATCTGTGTCAGGACTAATGGTCCAGAGAATACAATACTGTCCGCACAGCTATTGACAGCCTGCTGCATAAACCACAAGGTAATGATCTCTGGTTTCCTGAAAATGAATTTCTAGGAAGTCATTTGTGGAAAGATTGAATGCAAAGATGGACACACAATGCTCGGCATGTATCATAGGCAACAATCGAGTGCCAATAATGACTGTAACTCCTGGAATTAGGCCCAAGATGTTGTGTCAGAGTCTTCTCAATGAGATTCCACATCTACAGAAATGTAACAAAAATGTAACAAAAATCCGATTAATATGGAAATGAGAGGCAGGCAGAATGAGGATTGGGTTCTACCAGCCCTATTTGCCTCTTCTCTGTCCTAAGCTTGCACAAATGTAGCCAGGAGTTGAATATTCAAGGGATGTAAGACTGGTTGTTAGTAGCGATGGGCGAACCTTGCAAGATTCTTTTATCAAATATTTGTGAGGTTTGCCTGGAGGTTGTTTGGTCTGAACTGGAATTGCTATCTTTATACCCAGGGGTCTCTTCAGACCTTAGAGTCTAATAAATGGAGGCTCAGGGGAGGTTTAGGAAAAACAAAGCATAGTTTTGCGGCTTGGGGGTGTATACAATAACTACGGTCTTGAGACTATATAGTCTGATCCATCAGCTTTCTCAGTAGGAATAGCTCAAGGATGTATATTTGGTAGAGATTTATCGTGGAAAAGCCCTTTAATGGATAGAACCTGGAGCTACTAAGTATCAAAAACTTTACTGGGCAAACCTGATTCTCCTCCAACTGGCCATTCATACAGTTAGCTGCTACAAGTCTATGACAGGTAGATATCCTATTCAGTGGATGATTATCTGCTACAATTGTAGGGTGCACTAGGATTTAACACCCACCTCCTATCTGGGTGACCTCCTTTTCCACACATGCCACCATCTACAGGAACAGGAAGTCCAATATGCTGCACAGCAGACCTCCTCTCCACCAGACACAGACTTGTTTTGGAAAAGCTGAAAAATAATGAGAAAATAATAATAATAAATATAGCAATATTGTTGTTTCATGAAGAAACATAAAAGCAAGGAAGATAGGAGTATATGTACTGTGACTGTGATGGGAGTAGAACATGGATAGAATATGGTTATGAGTGGGGCATTGTAGTTGTAATCATATGCACAATGTCAATAATAGGGGATATTTTGTGATGGGGCACTGTGGTAGTAAAGGGAGCACTATGGTTGTGATGGGGCCTCTGGTGCTGTAATTGGTGGAATATGACTAGGATGGAGACACTATGGCCGCAAGTGGGGCACTGTGGTTGTGAGGAGCAGATCTGTTACAGTAACAGAAGACAATATGGACATCATAGGACCTGTAGTAGTGAGGGGATAATAAGGTAGTAAAAGGAACACTGTGACAGTGGACCATGGCCGTAATAAGGGCATTGTGGCAATTATGGGGTCACTGTAGTTGTAATCATATTTATACGGTCAATAATAGGGGATACTTTGTCTGTGATGGGGCATAAAGGGAGGACTATATCTGTGATGGGTCATTGTGGCAGTAAAGGGAGCACTATGGCTGTGATGGGGCATAAAGGGAGGACTATATCTGTGATGGGGCATTGTAGCAGTAAAGGAAGCACTATGGCTGTGATGGGGCATAAAGGGAGGACTCTGGCTGTGATGGAGAAGCCATTCCTGTAATACTGGAATATGGCTATGAGGGCAGCATAAACAGAGGGGCAGCATTTTTTTTTTTTAATCAGCTGCTACCTATTGGATTATTCCAAATGGTAGAGTCCTATATTTTAATTATTGATTCCCACTCCTGTCCAGTCTGGTCTCCTCTTCTTCCTCCATCGTTCTTCAGTGTCTGTACCCTGGAGGCAGGAGTGGAGACTGGACTGGACAGGAGTGGGGAGCAGTGAGTAGAATATTGGTTGCTACCTTTTGGAATAATCCAATAGGTAGCGGACAAAGTTGCGCGACACCAGGGGAGGTAAGTAAAAACATCAAACAGTTATACTCACCTCTCCTACATATCTGGCAGGCCACAGTCATTCTCTTCAGGTCTCTCTTCCGGCTTCTGAATGACATCATGCACCCCAGGGTCACCGCGTAATCACAAGTCTAAGTGGTGACCCTGGGGTGTGTGACAAACAGCCAAAGCCCCG
The DNA here is from genome assembly GCA_947044405.1 of Leptodactylus fallax. Taxonomy (NCBI): domain Eukaryota; kingdom Metazoa; phylum Chordata; class Amphibia; order Anura; family Leptodactylidae; genus Leptodactylus; species Leptodactylus fallax. The sequence goes on from CAMRHE010000531.1 coordinate 592,187, forward strand.
AAGAGACCTGAAGAGGACACATGGGAACCGCTGGACACAGCGAGGATGTCCAGGTGAGGCAAAGTGAGTAATCTGTCGTCTGAGGAGAGTGGTAAAGAAATGAGCCCAAAACTTTTCGAAAATTTGTGCAGAATCCGGTTCGGTCCCAATCGGCTCACTCCAAATGTTAGGCTATCATATCCCTGTGGGGAGGGGGGGGGGAACTGGGTAAGGGACAAATAGAAGAGGGAAATGGGAAATATGTGCGGGGTCCTAATAATGGACAATATACTGTGTGGGAGCCAAAAACAAGTAAGCAATATTATGTGGGAGACAGTAAAGGGGACAATATACTGTATGAGGGCCAATAAGAGGGGTAAGATATTGTGAGGGCCAGTAAGGGGGTTTTTATCCTGTGTGTGGGCCCAATAAGGGGATTTTTTGATCTGCAAATGGGAGGAGCGTAGCCTACCATTTTAATTGGGGGGGGGACTTGGGTCAGGTTTTTATTTAATTATTTATTTATTCGGGGCGTGACCTTTCTATACTTTGCCTTAGGCAGCAGAGAGGCGAGCAGAACTGTGACAGTAATAGGGGGGCCTGATAGGACTAATGTGGGGTGAATGTGAGCATGTTAGGACCACTGCAGCAGTGATGGGGGCACTAAGGTAGTAAATGAAACACTGTGTCAGCAACAAAACCCATTGTGGCTATTATGGGGTCACTATGTGTATAATGCCTTGTACATTATAAATAATAGGTTCTACGAGCACTGTGGTAGAGATGGGTGCAATGGAGCTGTCATGGGACCACTGTGGCTTTGACAGGGTGCACTTTAACTGTGAGGAAGCTCTTTTGTATGTGAAGGAGTGGTCCCTGTGATTTTTAGGGGGTGCAGTGACTGACCATTGTGGCTGTGAAGGGGGGGACTGTGGCATTGGGGTTGTTATGGGGGGCATTGTGTCTGTGATTGGGCTATTGTGACTATGATGGGGGACACTTTGGCTGTGATGTGGTTGCTGTGATTTTTAGGGGGTGCAGTGACTGACCATTGGGGCTGTGATGGGAGGACTGTGGCACTGAGGTTGTTATGGGGGGAATTGTGTCTGTGTTTGGGCTATTGTGTCTATGTTGGGGAACACTTTGGCTGTGATGTGGTCCCTGTGATTTTTAGGGGGTACAGTGACTGACCATTGTGGCTGTGATGGGAGGACTGTGGCATTGGGGTTGTTATGGGGGTATTGTGTCTATGATGGGGGACACTTTGGCTATGATGTGGTCCCTGTGATTTTTAGGGGGTGCAGTGACTGACCATTGGGGCTGTGATGGGAGGACTGTTTCATTGGGGTTGTTATGGGGGCATTGTGTCTGTGATTAGGCTATTGTGTCTATGTTCTATGTTGGGAATCATTTTGGCTGTGCTAGGGGTGAGCTGCGGCTGTTATGAGGTCACTGTGGCTATCATTATCAGATGAGATGATGTCTCTGTATTTGGGTGAGGCACATACTTACTTCCTGAAGACATTTCTTTAAAAGCAAGCAAGCCGCAACAAAGTGCATCTCATTTCTCTGTGAATATTCTCATTGTCACATTTTCTCTTATACAGCATTTCCCAGCCCATTACAGACTAATGCAGCGCCCTGGCACTCAATATTCTCCTGTTTACTTAAGGATTGTCAATGCTTCTTCAAGAGGTTAAAGAAAATCTATGATATTAGAATGAAGAAAAAAATCTGCAAAAAAAGAGAAAGAAAATAAAACCCAATCTGGAAATTTCTGCAAAACTACTGAATCTAGAGCCAAATTCTGGGAGACAAAAACTAAGACGACAGCTGCATGTAAATCTAAAGGAGCAAATAAAAAGCAGACAACACATCTCTCTTAACGTACGGATCCCCGGAGAGGTAGTTAAGGAGGTATTTTTGAGCAGTGGAACACTTAAAATTCTGGAATTCGGCAGCTAAAACCAAGTGAACAATTACAGAAGGGAGAAAGTTCTCTGCATTAACAATCTGTAAAGAAAAATAAAAGTGTTTATGAATGAGACATTTATATTGAAGGCAGAACGTCACACGGCTATATCTGGAAAGTTCTGCACACCTGCTGGTAATTACATTATACAGACATGATGATAGATAGATAGATAGATAGATAGATAGATAGATAGATATTTAGGAAGGAAGGGCGAAAGGACATAGAAGTAAAGAACACGGAAGGAAGGACATAGATAGATAGATAGATAGATAGATAGATAGATAGATAGATAGAAAGATAGATCTGAGATAGATAGATAGATATTTAGGAAGGAAGGGCGAAAGGACATAGAAGTAAAGAACACGGAAGGAAGGACATAGATCGATAGATAGATAGATAGATAGATAGATAGAAAGATAGATCTGAGATAGAGAGATAGATAGATAGATAGATAGATAGATATGAGATAGATAGATAGATAGATATGAGATAGATAGATAGATATGAGATAGATAGATATGAGATAGATAGATAGATATGAGATAGATATGAGATAGCTATGAGATAGATAGATAGATAGATAGATAGATAGATAGATCTGAGATAGATAGATAGATAGATAGATAGATATGAGATAGATAGATAGATAGATAGATAGATCTGAGATAGATAGATAGATAGATAGATATGAGATAGATAGATAGATAGATAGATAGATAGATAGATAGATAGACACAATTAAGTGAATGAAGAAAAGAGAAATCTGACCCTTGATTTCACCAAAATTCATTGAAAATGGGAAACTGCTTATCTTTATTACAGAAATCACATTTTAGATTTTTGGCCGCAAACACAATGTAAGGTAAATACTCAACAGCGAGTGTCTGCATAGTCAATGTGTCAAAAATATAGACAAGCAAGTATAGAATTAGACGTTAAACGGCAATTAGTAAATTTAGTAAAAGTAAACTTGTTGATGAATGGGTGTCACACTGCGGAGACCGCCACTTATCTCGAGAACCAGGGACCACGGTGTTGTGTTCTCCAGTTCCAATCAAGGCTGCTGGTCATACAGCACGCACCGCTCCATTCAACTGAATGGAGACCACTGGAGATAGCTGAAGGCTTACTCGCTATCTGTATCCCTAAACCCACCCTTGTACAATTTTTCAATATAATTTCTGTATCAATACATCAGTGTTTTCTAGATCTCTGCTTGCTGTCATTCACTCTGCTTACTTTTAGTGGATAAAAATTGGTTCATGATCATGTGATGAGCACACGAGACCATGAACCGTACATCACATGACCATGAACCAATTTTTATCCACTAAAAGTAAGCAGAGTGAATGACAGCAAGCAGAAATCTAAAAAACTAGGAGGAATTGACACAAAAACTTTTCATTATACAAACAAGAACATTTGTCTCTCATTATTTGTCTGAAACTGGACAAGCCCTTTAATTATGTCAAATTTGCATTAAAGGAAACATTTCTATAACCCTTCATAATTGTTAACATGTATTATATGTGCTATATAACGTGTATTATTTGTGCTATATAACATGTATTATATGTGCTATATAACATATTATTATTATTATTATTATTATTGTTTATTTATATAGCACCATTAATTCCATGGTGCTCTGTACATTATTATATTAATCCCATGGTGCTCTGTACATTTTTATATTAATTCCATGTTCTGTACATTATTATATTAATTCCATGGTGCTCTGTACATTATTATATTAATTCTATGGTGCTCTGTACATTATTATATTAATTCCATGGTGCTCTGTACATTATTATATTAATTCCATGTGCTGTACATTATTATATTAATTCCATGGTGCTGTACATTATTATATTAATTCCATGGTGCTTTACATTTGCGGATTTACATACGGTACACAAGATATACAAAACAGATAATACTAACAGTGATCACTGGCACAGTGGGATAGAGGGCCCTGCCCACAAGGGCTTACAGTCTATGAGGGAAGAGGGATAGAGACAGAAGGTGGGGGTAGAGGCTGTACAGATGGCGGTGTAGTGACAGTAGTGTTATTGGGGGTTGTACAGATGGCGGTGTGGTGACAGTAGTGTTATTGGAGGTTGTACAGATGGCGGTGACAGTAGTGTTATTGGGGGTTGTACAGATGGCGGTGTGGTGACAGTAGTGTTATTGGAGGCTGTACAGGTGGCGGTGTGGTGACAGTAGTGTTATTGGAGGCTGTACAGGTGGCGGTGTGGTGACAGTAGTGTTATTGGGGGTTGTACAGATGGCGGTGTGGTGACAGTAGTGTTATTGGAGGCTGTACAGATGGCGGTGTGGTGACAGTAGTGTTATTGGAGGCTGTACAGATGGCGGTGTGGTGACAGTAGTGTTATTGGGGGTTGTACAGATGGTGGTGTGGTGACAGTAGTGTTATTGGAGGTTGTAGGCCTTCCTGAATAGGTGAGTCTTCAGGGCCTTCTTGAAGCTTGTGACTGTGGGAGTCAGTCTTGTGTCTTGGTAATGAGTTCCAGAGTATGGGGGATGCCCGGGAGAAGTCTTGGAGACGTTTGTGTGAAGAGCGGATAAGAGCAGAGCGGAGTAGGAAGTCTTTGGAGGATCAGAGGTTACATGCGGGCAGGTATCGGGAGATTAGGTCGGAGATATATGGAGGGGACAGGCTGTGGATGGCTTTGTATGTCAGCGTTAGTAATTTGAACTCTATTCGCTGGGCAATGGTTAGCCAGTGAAGGGATTGGCAGAGGGGAGCGGCCGATGAAGAACGGGGGAGAGGTGTATTAGGCGAGCAGCACAGTGTAAGGTGGACTGGAGGGGGGCGAGAGTGTTTGCTGGGAGGCCATGGAGAAGGGTGTTACAGTACTCTAGGCGGGAGATTATGAGGGCATGGACTAGCATCTTTGTAGTTTCAGGGGTGAGGAAGGAGCGGATTCGATGGATGTTCTTGAGTTGGAGCCGGCAGGAGGTGTTGAGGGTTTGAATATGCGACTTGAAGGCTAAGTCAGAGTCTAAGGTTATCCCAAGGCAGCGGGCCTGTGGGACTGGGGTGAGAGTGGTTCCATTAATTTTGATAGATGGGTCAGGTAGGGGGGTCGTGCGAGGAGGGGTGAAGATTATGAACTCCGTTTTCTCCATGTTGAGTTTGAGAAAGTGGGAGGAGAGAAAGGAGGCTACGGCTGCTAGACATTCTGGGACTCTGGACAACAGGGAGGTAATGTCTGGTCCAGAGAGATATATTTGGGTGTCGTCAGCATAGCAATGGTAATGGAAACCATGGGATTCTATGAGTTGGCCAAGGCCTAGGGTGTAGATTGAGAACAGGAGGGGTCCTAGGACGGAGCCTTGGGGGACACCTACAGAAAGATGGCGTGGCGGGGAGGTGGTGTGTGAGTGGGAGACACTGAGTGTGCGGTTGGTGAGGTATGAGGAGATCCAGGAAAGGGCCAGGTCTGAGATGCCAAGGGATGAGAGAGTTTCTAGCAGGAGGGAATGGTCGACTGTATCAAAGGCAGAGGAGAGGTCGAGGAGGAGGAGGACAGAATAGTGACATTTGGCTTTGGCAGTTAGAAGGTCATTAGTGACCTTGGTTAGGGCAGTTTCTGTGGAGTGATGGGGTCTGAAGCCTGACTGTAGTCTGTCAAGAAGCATATTGGACGAGAGATAGGAGGATAGTTCAGAGTGGACGTGTTGCTCTAGTAGTTTAGAGGCGTACAGGAGCAGTGAGATGGGGCGATAGTTGGCTGGAGAGAACGTGGTCCAGGGAGGGTTTCTTAAGTATAGGTGTGACGGTAGCATGTTTGAAGACGGAAGGGAAGGATCCATTGGTTAGGGATAGGTTGAAGAGATGGGTTAGTGCAGGAGTAATGTCTTCCGAGAGTTTTGGGATGAGATTTGACTGGATCGGGTCGAGTGCACAGGAGGTGAGGTGGGATTTAGAGATTAGGGTGGAGAGCTTTTCATCAGTGATGGTGGAGAAACAGGTTAAAGATGATGAGCACCGAGCAGTTGGAGAGAGTGGTTGTTGGGGGTGTAGGGTGAGACGGTCTCTGATGGTGTCGATTTTGCTTTTGAAATAAGAGGCAAAGTCATGAGCTGTCATAAGTGATGTTGGAGGGGGCGCAGGAGGACGGAGAAGGGAGTTGAAGGTAGTGAATAGCTGTTTGGGGTTGCGGGATAGGGCAGATATTAGTGTGGAGAAGTAGACCTGCTTTGCAGAGGTGAGTGCGTTCTTGAATGTGAGAACTGCCTCTTTATACCTAAGGAAGTCTTCCTGGGAGTGACTTTTTTTTCCAGAGGCGTTCTGCAACCCGTGAGGCACGTCTCAGTTTTTTAGTCAGGTCAGTGTGCCAGGGCTGCCTATTGATCGGCCGGGCTCTGGTGTTAGTGAGAGGGACCACAGAGTCAAGGGCTGAAGTAATAGTGGTGTTGTAGAAGTCAGCGGCGGTATCTGCGTCCTGGAGTGAGGATATGTCAGCGAGCGGTCGGAGAGACTCTGAGAGTGTGCGGATGTCAAGGTGATTAAGGTTCCTGCGGGGACGCGATGGTTTAGGGGTTTGGGGTTCAATTACAGAGGAGAAGGCAGAGAATGTCAGCAGGTTGTGATCGGAAAGCATGGACGGAGAGTTAGAGAGATTGACTAGGGGGCAGAGGCGGGTGAATATGAGGTCCAGCGTGTGCCCCTTTGTGTGGGTGGCAGAGGAAGACCAAAACATATATTATATGTGCTATATAACATGTATTATTTGTGCTATATAACATGTATTATATGTGATATATAACATATATTATATGTGCTATACAGTATAGCATGTATTATATGTGCTATATAGCATGTATTATATGTGCTATATAACATGTATTATATGTGCTATATAACATGTATTATATGTGCTATATAATATGTTTTATATGTACTGTATAACATGTATTATATGTGCTATATAACATGTATTATATGTGCTATATAACATGTATTATATGTGCTATATAACATGTATTATATGTGCTATATAACATGTATTATATGTGCTATATAACATGTATTATATGTGATATATAACATGTATTATAAAGAAATTCTTGCGTCTACTCACCTCTTTCAGAACTAGAAGGGGTTAAATATTTCTCTAAATAATGCACATCCACAATGCTGAATTATACAGCAGGATATTTTAGTCAATGTAATTTTTTATATTATTTATGTAACACATAAAAAAACTAAATAGAATTACTAGTACAATTCATAAACCTGTATCTACATGTATAATATATGGATAGTGGTAGTAGCTGCTATGGGGTCCTTGGCTTTAGGGCCCCCTGCTGTGATACTCCAGCACGGGGACAGCCAATATTCACTTACCCATTCCCGCTCCTGTCTAGGTCCTCATCCTATATTGTGTGAAAGCCAATAAAGAGGACAGTTACTATATGGAGGCCAATAAAGGGGCAGTATACTGTTTAGAAACCAGTAAACGGGGCAGTATAGTCTGTTGTGTCTAATAAAAGGGGCAATTACTGTATAGAGGCTAATAAAGGGGGCAGATTACTGTGCGGGAGCAAGTAAAGGGGCAATATACTGTGTAGGGTTCATTAAAAGGGTAATATACTGTATTAGTGTCACTAAAAGGGCCAGTAAAAGGGGCAGTATGGCACCATGTGGGGCCAGTAAAGGCAGAGATATACCATGTGGGGCATTATAGTGTGTGGGGGCCAGTAAAAGGGATATTACACTGTGTGGGGGCCAGTAGAGGGGCAGTATAACATGTGGGGGTCAATAAAGGGAGTGATATACTGTTTGGGAGCCAGAAAAGGGGGCAATATAAGGGGGTAATATACATATGAG